>CAJQZJ010031840.1:0-18791 GCA_907164525.1 Lophiomys imhausi
CCCCCCCCCACACACACAAGTAATACACACTCAAACATAAAATTAAATAAATCTAATTTATAAGTCTATTTATGTCACAGAAATAAAACTCCAACCCAAAGCTCTAATTCTTTCTCTGAAAAAAAAAAAGGAATAGGACTCAACAATGGCAGATGGTAAATATTATTCTAGCAGCAATATTTTCAGCCAAAACCACAAATAAAGGAAAGTGATGAAAATCTTGATCACTCAGCATAACAGAACTGACCAGTTGTGCTTCAGTATGTAATTTTCAAAATTTTTGAGTCAGACACACAAAGGAGAGTTAATGAAAAAGGAGAAGTAAGGTTTTTCTCAGTTGATACTAAAACGCATTACTGTGTGGGGCACATGTGTTCCTAATTTTCTGTAATGGCTCACTAAGCATCCTTAAAGACAATGTCTAAGGTAATGCCAATGAACCAAAAACAATTTTCTCTAAAATATGTCATCCAGGTTGAGATGTCATTTTTAACACTCAGCTGTGGACTCTGTGCAATGACATGGAACAGCAAGGTAAGAGGAAGCCCACTCATGCAACAGTGCCAAGTGTTAGGGAGGGAACCAATCATTTCCTGATTAGATTTTATACCTGCTGTAGAGAAGGGGGTTCATGTGTAATACTGCAAGTCTAGTCAAGTGCACACAGCTGGGAAGGTCACAGGCCTCAGATGGGAAGCTACTGCTGCTGTTTTGCTAAATGATCATCAAATTGCCTTTGAAATACCTAGCCCACAGATTAGCAGTACTGTCAACTTTCATCAAAGAAGCTTTATTTTTCAATGGTCTGTGATGACTACAGATGCGTAACTGGTCTCAAAGAATTAAGAATAAACTAATGTTGGATGCTTAGCCATCAATGGGACATCTACATCACCCCCTCCAAGGCTCACACAACTGTGATTTTTTTTTTTCATGAACAACACAGGGAATGCAACACCCAATTCTGGAATGGGGAGAAGGCTCAGAGAGCCTCATCACTCCTAGACAATTTATATAGTAAATGCTTGTATTTTTTTTTCAGTGAATCTAAATATGGAACTTAGGAATTCTATCAATTACTAAGCCTATGGGAACCTCTGAACATGTAGTTATTGGGGCAGAAGTACAGATAGACAGTCTTAAAATGTGAGACCTTTAACATATGGGATTTTTACTAATTCTAAGAAATTAACTTGGAATTGGAGGATTTTGCCCTTAACTGTCAATGTTCTATACTAATTTCAGTATCAGCCCTACACTGAATTCTAGGCTACCTACTTGGTATCAGAAAAGTGGTATTTAAAAATTAATGCATTCTCATTTGTACTACCATCACAATATTGAATAGTTGCAATAAATGCTATGTGGCACACAAGGTCTACAAACTGTATCCTTACAGAAAGTTTGCTGCTTACAGAGTCTAAAGTTTTTCTACTGTAAGTACTTTTGTCCTATTTGTCTAACCTACTGCCTATTATATTTATATATTTGTGTATATGTAGATAGATCTGTCTATTTCCCCTAGCATATTTTTGTTTAGTGGATTTCACTGCACAGACCTTCCCCTACCCTCAGCTCAATCCTTAATTCCTCCATGCAGCAGTGCTAGAGAGGTGAGGTCCATTAGGAAGGTTTGGCTCACAGAAATGGAGCCCTTAGAAATGTGTTAATGCCTTTCTCTGCTCAAGTGAATTTAGCTGTCATGGAACACATTAATGAGCATTGCTGCACAGGGTTTTCTGTTTTTCATGTACATCCTCCTGCTTATCCTCTTGGCACAAGTAGAGATCGCATGCATCCTTCACTAGAATCAACCCAATCTTGAACTTTCCAGACTCTACAAATATGGCCAAAATACACTTCTATTCTATGTAATAACCATCCAACCTCAACTATTCTGTTATAGCAACGAACACACAGAAGAAGACTCAAGTCACTACTTTAGATCACAAGCTATATAATGAATCATATGTTTAGCATCAATTTATCAACCTTCGCTGACAGAAGCTTAACAATCCAAGCCACGAGGTGTTTCTTAAACCATCGGTTCTATTCCAGTGCTTCTTACCTTTTCACTGACTACTTTAACTGGACCTATGTTATGGTTTAAAATGCTATTTAATCCTGCCTGTAGAGGCCTTGCAGTTGTGGCCGCTGTGTCACATGTGTGTCAGTAGGTGGCAGAGAGAGGTTATGCCTAAACTCAGTGTTCAGACCTATGAACATCTGAATGATTAGTAACCTAACATTGCCTGAAAAAAAGTGATCCTGAAACGACCATGAGTCCAGTGCCAGGGGGCCTTGAAGGGAGCTAGCCTGAGGTGACTATGAATCTGGGACCAGAAAGGCCTGGACGGGCTCCTAGGTCAAGGAGCAAGCCAGGGACTGTGGACCAGGCAGAAAACAGCCTGGGAGAGAGAGACATCCCTCCAAAGGGGTTTCTCCAGCAGCCAGGTCAAGGAGTGAGCTCGAGACAACCACAAGACTTGTGTCATGAGGCCTGATATGATCAACAGTCCCTCACTGTGGAAGTCTGGGAGTTGGTGGAGAGACCATGCCCAAGATGACCCCTGCCCAGCACCATATGTAGGAGCACGTAAGTGGTGGTGAAATGAAAAAGAAAGAGGAACAGAAGGAAATGGCACAATTAAATAGAAGCAGAACTGGAGACTCTACTGAGGAACAGCCTGATGTGAGTAGCTAGTGATGCCACCAGGGGCCATGGTGGGGTCCTGGGCTGTACTGCCATGGGGCACAGGCCCACATCCAGGTCCATAGCCCTGCAGCAGCAAGAATCGGATACCACCAAAGGGCAGACAGATGTCCCTTGTCTGGGCTGCTGCCCTGGAACATGTTGATGTCTAAGGGCATGTAGAATAGAGCTAACCCTGAGGGCAGGGGGGTTGACCTCACCCCTAGGCAGCTACAGTACTTGGGAGTGCACCTCCTGCCTCCATTGCAGGAGTTGATGGTGAGCTGGCCCAGAGGACATGAGTGTATACCACTCATTTCTTGTGAGGTGGTGTGGATGAGGGAGGGCTACTTTCCCCACCTCATCCCTCACCACCTGTGGTAGGTGTGAGACCTGGTTTTGGGGTCATGAGAGCAGGAAAGCTGACTCTGCTGACCCGGAACAGCTTCAGCACTCTGGAGGTCAGGCCCAATACCTCATCCACGAAGCACAGTAGAGCTGACCCTGGTGGGGGCCCAGGCAATCAGGCCCTGAGGGCATAAGCAAGAGAGAGCTGGCCCTGCCTATAGTCTGCTATGCAGGGGGCTGATGAAGAAGAGATTCCCCCCTTCATCCCTTGCCATCCATATGGCAGGCAGCAGAGCTGACCCCAGGGTCATGAGTGGGAGAATGGGCCATGTCCCCCTCATTGGCTGCAACACTTGGGAGAGTTGGCCCTGCATCTCACTAGGTTTCAGGGTACAGATGGCCCTGGTTGCGGGGACTGCAGGTAGGTAATCCCAGAGGGCATGAGAGCTGAATAGCAGGTGGGCAGACTGGCTCAGATACCTCTCAGGCCAAGATCGAGGGCTTTGAATTGGCTCAACCCCAGCATGCACCCCACCAATGAACTGCTGGAGTGCAGGAAAGGGCTACAGGGTCCTACAAATCCAAAACTACAGGATCTCCATGACACAGGACAACAACAGGCAGGATATATGAGAGGCATTTCACTGAGGTTCCAGTAGTGACAGAGTAGCAGAAGCCAGAGGCCTCATACCAGACCAACAAGTCATTGCAATAAAATTTCCAAGCAAAGAAATGTGGAGAAAAGAGTATACTTGGGACACACTGTGATGCACTACAGCTTCCACAAAGAGATATTTTTTTTCACTGTTGAGGGGAGGTTGCAAGAGTGGAGGGCAGGTATGAGGGGAGGGGAAGATGAGTGGGATTGAAGTGCATGACGTGAAATTCACAAAGAATCAATAAAAAAAATTAAATACTATTTAAAAATCAGATGATTAGCATAAAAAGTCTGCAAAGACTACAACTATCACCTAACCCAACTTCATTTTCAGTCAGGCAATAATATAAGGTCTAGAATACCACAATGATTTACCCAATGAATGAGCAGTAGGTTAGAATACAGATCCAAATTTATCATCTTATTACTAAGGATAGCAAAACTTTCAAATATTACACACCAAAAGGAAAGTAATATAAATAAAAATAAAGATTTGTTAAAAAAATAAAGATTTGCTTAAATGCCATCCAAAACAATGCTCTAAATGCAGGCTATTTGGAGTGCAATGCAATGAGAAGGCTGCAGTAAAATTAGTCACCACACTACCTCCTATATCACCAAAGTCTTAGGAGGTGGGGTAGAGTACCCTACTCCAATGCAGTATGCTTAGTCACAGCTAATTTGAATTCTGACCCAATCTTCCTATCTCCCTTAGGACAGCAAACACCTCAGAAATATCCAAAACTAATGAGGACCACACTTTAAATAGCACTGCACTAAGTATGCATTCTGTATAGAAACTGTTAAAGATAATCTTTATCTCTCATATACACAGTTTACACTTGAGAGAGGGGGAAAAGGATAGTAACATCCTTCCTTTACTGTTTTCAAATGAATTGTGTGTGTGTGTGTGTGTGTGTGTGTGTATGGATAGATGGATGGACGGAAGAAGTACACACATACATATATTCATATATACATAGATCTACAAAGAGAGACAAATAAAGGCTCAGAGGGATATAATATTTTTCTCAAGTGCATAAGGCAAAGTAAAGACAGAGCCAGGATTTTAACTCACATTTGTCAAACCATGAAGGCCAAACTTGTTGGGGGGTCGTGTGGGAGGAAGGACAGAACGGCTCTAGAATTCATGGAGCATGAGCAGAGCCGTGATGGGTGTGACTCACAGAGGCAGAGCCCAAGGACTCCGTGTCCTGAGGACTTCGTCCTGTTGTGGAGTTTTGCTCTACTGCTCACATACCTTACAATCTGGGAGTTGTGTGAAAACTCTCAGGGGGCTTCTATTCCCTCACTCGGCAGTATCACTGGCCCTTAACAATAATAATGCTTGATCTTTCACAGTCATTGCTGTTGGAGCAGATTAATGATTCAACCATCACCCTGAGAAAGAACTTAAGAGATGTTAGCAACAACCCTACTCTTAGAAAGAACTTGGAGATACAGATTGTTAGCAATGACCATTACCTTTAGAAAGAATTTGGAAAAATAGATTGTTTCGTAAGGTCAGGTTAAAATGTTTTTTCTAGTGGCTCGGATGTAGAAAAACTTAAGAAACAATCCTTAGCTCAATTATTGGGTGTACCTTTCTGAACTAAGGATTGTTTCTTAACTAACTTTTTGAGGTTAGTGAGTGAAAACAATACCCAAAGTAATCCTGGCTGACATGACTCTCTCGGGCTAAGCTGATGGTCAGAATGATGATTAATTCCTCATAGCCATTTTTTGCCCTCAGTTTCCTGATATGATTTAATAAAATTGTCAATGAAAATGAACAGATATACACCTTAAAGATTTAAAGTAGACATAACTGATTTTCATATAAAAGCTTAGATTTGCTAATTCTTTTAAGATTTTTATAAGACTGCCTCATAAGATAATTGATTCATCCTTTGTAACCACAAACTGCAGCCTGCCAGTAAACAGAGAGGCTGAAAAATTACCTTGCTTGCTCACACCTTGTTAACCTGTAACTAGCTGCTTACAAATGTATGCGGGTTCTTGGGAATTTGTTTTTCACCCTAATGCGTACAATTTTTGGTCAGGTGAAGGTATTGGGGAACGTGTGTTTTTCCACATATACTCTCTGTAATCATTCACTTAAAGAAAAATAGAATGTGACCACATTGCAATTTTTTACTGCATTATATAAGCTGAGGGAGAAAAGAAATGAAATGTGGAATGGTGTGAGAATTAAAACTCTCCTCTGTACACCAAATATGTATATATGTAATTGTGTGTATGATATGGACTGATATAGGAACTAAACCCCTTCTTCATCCACCAGATATGTATATATGTACACATGTGGTATGGTGTGGAGTGGTGTGGCATGATATGAGGTTGAAACTTTTCATCATCCACCAAACATGGTCTGTTTGTTCATGTGTTTTTGTATATACATGTGCATGTATGATGGGAGCTCCCTTGAATGTATGTATGAATGTGTATATGTCTGTATGTCTGATTGTATGCTACATGTATGCATGAACTGACATTACGAAATGTGTGGAAATGCTTGGTTCTCTCTCTCTCTTTCTCATTCACTCATAAGGAGTTAATGAGCCTCTGAACCTCTGCCAGGGTTATGGGTTATGCCATATGTCTTTGAGTAAATGTGTCTAAAGTTTTCATTAATTAAGTCATGGGGTTTTTCTCTTTATAACCTAAATTCTGGCAGACTTAGAAGTAAAGTAAGTAAAAAGGCTATCAGCCTGGCAGATTAAGAGTTAAAATAGTAACGAAGTTACAGGCCTAGCAGATCTAGAGTCAGAGTATATAGCAAGGCTGCCAACCTGAAGGATTAAGAGATAAAGTATATGATGAAAACTTAGCACTAGTATTCTGCTTAGCTCACATAGTAATAAATTGCCACCTAAGTTGTTTTTTTTTTGTTTTTTTTGTTTTATTATATCAAGTTACATCTCCATCATAATGTCCTCTTTCCACCCCTCCCAGTTACACCCTCCCACCCTCTTCTCCCTCTCCCACCCATCCCACTCTTCTGATGTGGAGTGTCCCTACAAATCAGCCCCTCTCAGTTCAACAGTCATATGAGGGCTAAGAGCTTCCTTTTGCACTGGGGGCCAACATGGTGGCACTCCCAGAGCAAATTGTCCCATTAATAGGTAACAAAGTCTATATTCCTGATCCTTTTGGTCTATTGGTTGTAGGATAGTTACCCTGTACTATATGGCTAAAATCCAATCATAAGTGAGTAGATGCCATGTGCATCTTTCTGAGTCTGGATTAGCTCACTCAGAATGAGCTTTTCTAGTTCCATCCATTTGGTTGCGAATTGCAGGATTTCCTTATTTCTGATAGCTGAGTAGTATTCCATTGTGTAAATGTAGCACAATTTTTTTTTTTTTTTTATCCATTTGTCAGTTGAGGGACATCTGGGCTGTTTCCAGTTTCTAGCTATTACAAATAAGGCTGCTATGAACATAGATGAGGTGATGTCCTTGTGGTTTGGTGACAAGTTCTCTTCTTACATCAAGCAGTCAGCATACAATAAAGAAGTAGTCCACAAGCATCCCGTAACAAGGTGGTCAACACCAAGACCCTGGTGAAGAACACATCATGCTAACTGATGGCACACAGTAGTGACAGTGTTATGAATCCTACAGTGCACTGCCTCTGGACTACAAGAAGGGGCCAAGCCAAATCTTGAGGTTGAACATATTTTAAACATATCATGATTTTTAAAATTCCAAATAAATGTAAGAAAAGAAAAAACTGTCAGTTTTCTGAAAGAGTTCCAGCAGAGCAAGTTTGTTCCCTTCATTGCCTTTGTGGTCAAGGAAATGGCTAAGTCCTAGACAGTAAGAAGCTGGAGTTCTAAGGAAGATCAAAGCATAGAAAGGCAAATAAGTCATCATCCACAGCTCATGTAATAAAAGTATTTTACTGCTCAGAAAAACAAACTGGGATTATATGCTAGTCGCTCATTGACAATTGGAACTGAATATCTTCAAGTGTTTTTCAATTAAATATTGTTAAACAGTGCACCTCTCTGGCACAAGCCTATGTTTGCAGAAACATGTTTTCTTAAGTAATAAATGAATGTACATCAATGTGTTTAAAAAAAGAGTTAAAGTATAAAGAGAAGGACATCAGACATCATTGATGACTGGCTTCATACCACCACCAACACTGTGACCATCTCAAGACATGTTTCAAGGAGGCAATCAACCTTAACACAAACTTTTTATAGAGAACCAAGACACAAAAATAATTTGACTCAAAACAGCATTTACACAGTGATTTATAAATCTAAATACAGAGAGTCAGGTACATCAATTCCTGGTTCAAGATCAAGCCAGAAAAGGCACCTGTGTAATTACAGAGAACTCAACACAAAACTGCCTCCTCTGGAGAAAAAATTTCTATAGCATAAAGAGAGGCATAAACTCAGACCTAAAGGATAGATTGGGATTTGCTGAGAGACAAAACACTTGTAAAAAGATGGTACAAGTATTCTTTATCTGAAAAACCTGAACCCAGAAGTAAGTCATATTTTGGAGGGATTTCCTTTGAATAGTTTTTGTTTGTTTTTGTTATTTTGTAATATTTATAAATGACTTAGGAGTTGGATATCCTTCATCCAAAAACTACGTATGTTCTCAAGTTTTAAATAGTGACACATTCATTTGAAATTTCCAGTTAAGGATGTCCAACCTGTATTTGAATGCACCGTGCATATGCAAAATTTCCATTTCTAGAATACCTTTACTCTACTCAGTCTACTTGGCAAAGTCCAATTAATCCTCCAAGCCAATTTCAGGGAAGTCCTCCATCTTCAAATCTGCCCTTACCCCTCCAAATAGCTAAAAACTCTCCATGATGCTGCAGCATCTAATAAATACATTCAATCAATATTCTAAGCAAAGAGAAAAGGCAGAACCATGAGTTGAATTCTGAATTCAGATTAGTTATACCAAAAAGCCTAACATAATTTAGTATTTTTTTAATTTACATTTCAGTCTCACTGGAAACTGTCATTTTTCCAATCTCCTATACCCTCAAGTTTGGTTATCCCACAGCTCTCATCAAATGCCAAGAAATAGCAATGTATTTAAGTTAATCAGGAGAAGTAAATCTTTGGAGAGAAATGGACTGTGAGAGACTGAAGCACCAATCAAAGAGCATGCATGTAATGGACCTAGGCCACCAACACATATGTAACCAATGGGCAGCTTGGTCATCATGTGGGTCATCCCCCTAGCAAATGGAGTGGGGCACTCTCTGACATAGACTTTGATGCCTGCTTTTTGGCCATTTCCTCCTAATGGGCTGCAGTGCATGACCTCAATGGAAGAGGATTCGCTCAGTCCTGATGAGACTTGATGTGCTGGGGTAGGATGGTATGGGGGGATGCTCCCCTTTTCTGAGAAGGGGAGGGGGATGGAGGAAGGGGGTAGGAGGCCAAGACCCAGAGGAGGGGAGGGAAGGAGCTAAGAGCAGGATGTAAAATGAATAAATAAACAATAAACTTAAAAAAGAAATGGACTGTGATTAAGATAAATGTATATGGTTTTTATGTTGTTTGGAATATAGTGGAAGGAGAGAACTCCTGTAAACTACCCTTAGACCTCCATAGATGTACTGTGGCATATGAATGCGCACACACACACACACACACACACACACACACACACACACACACAAAACAAAAAAATAAATTTTAAGTTAATCAGGTTCTCTCCATCAGGTTTCTGGAGCTCTGTCAGGGTTTAAGACTATCTAAGAAGACAAGGGGTAGTGGCACATGCCTTTTAAGTCCAGCACTCAAGAGGCAGATACAGGTGAATCTTTGTGAGTTGAGTGCAGCCTGTCTACAGAGCAAGATCCAGGACAGCCAAGGCTATACAGAGAAACCCTGTCTCGGAAAAAAAAATAGATTAAGAATCTGCTGGTGTATACTCTACAATGTTAATGGTAGAGTAAAATATGAACAACCAATTCAGAGGGGCGGGGTGGGGGAGACAGTTACCCAGATGACAGTGACAGTGTCCTATGCTGGGTGGCTAAGGAGGACCAGATCCCCTGAGCATTGCTAAGGAACACTCAGATGCTGCACATCACAGTGTTTTGCCTGGGCTTACCTAATCTCCAGTACTGATCATTCTGGAATCAAGAATTTACCTATAAATAAGCCCAGTAATCTAGATGCTCTCAGTGTAATTCCTTCACAACCTTGCTTCATTCTGTTTCCCTTCATCCAGTCAGTTGGCTCAATACAAATAAGGGTTGCAAACTCTTTTCAATACAGCCCACACCTGACTGGAAACAGCTCCTGTTTTGCACTTAACATTTCCTTTGGAGATGAAAAGCACTGCCAGGTGAGCAGAAACAGAGCACACAAACACACACCGTGGACAGGGCCAAAGTGAGGGACATGGGCAGTGTGTGAACAGAACTAAAGTACTGTACACCCCAAGAAGATACAAACAGAGTCAACTCTAGGAAGTGAGAGTTCAAGTTTAATACAACTAAAATATACAGAACCTATGAGAAACGAGTGTCACTAGAGAGAAACAGGGCATACGGTGACAGGCATTTACCTCATATACTCACCTTGGTGCTTATAAACTAAGTAAAGAGGAGACACTGAATGGTTTTGGACCTGAGTATACAAACACATTCTTGGTGGCTTAAAAAAAAAATCAAAATTTTAATTCATTTAAACTTTCATAGCTAAGTATACTGACTCTTGTTTCAGGAAGATACTACAGTTGCCACAAAATCTATTCTCAAAACCTTAATTTCAATAAACTACACAGAATTTGAAACAGCAGCAAATCAAATTCTTAAGAATTATTTATTTCTTTTTAATTTATTTAAAATCAGTATGGAGCCGAAGAGTTGGATCAGGATTTGAGAGTACTTGCCCTTATAGAGGACCCAGATTCAAGTCCCAATACCCATAAAGAAAATCACAATCTTCTGTAACTCTAGTCCCAAGGGAATTAATACTCATGTTTGACCTCAATGGGCACCAGAAACACATGTTGTGTACATACATGCAGACAAAACATATATACATAAAGTAACTATATATATAGTATATAGTTACATATATATAGTGTATATATGTGTGTGTGTTATATAATATATATGCATATAAATGTTTAATTTTAAAGCAGTAAACATAGTGAATGCTGTCCTCTATATAAAACCTAAAAAGAGGGAGGGAAGTACTTGTTCTTCTTTTATTCTTAGTTTCCTTATCTATAAAACACTAGCCAACTCCAAGGCTGTCCTGAATTTAAAACCCATAGAGCATTTAGCACAATGATATGACATGAGCTTAATAGAGATTTAGTAGTAGTAGTAGTAGTATTGCTGCTATCACAAAAGAAAAGAGGTCTTTATTTTCTAGGATATTACAGCAGATACTTAAAAATAGAAAATAATGCTGAAGTTAAAAAACATCAAAACTATACTCAAGGTGACACAAACGTATAGTGCCTTTGGGTGCACAGATAAATACACACAAGAACAAAGATGTGAGGGAAACAAAGAGGACAAAGCAGAAGAATGGAAAAGGATGGAGGATTCAGACTAAGACATTTTTAAATGAGAGTTAGTAAAGCTTTAGTAACAAAGATCTTACATTCCTTTAACCATCTGTCTTTTCGGCTAAGGCCAGTTGTATGGACAGGACTGTATCATCTCAAAGTTCTTATGAAGTCTTGACTCTCACCACTGAATTTAAAGACAAAACCTTTAAGGAAATTATTAAGATACAATGATGAAGCAGATGAGTAGATCCTAATTTAGCTTGGTGGTGTCCAGATAAGCAGAGATTAATACACAGACACACAAAAGAAAGATGAGGCAAAGACAAACAGAGAACACCCGCAAGTCAAGAAGCTTTCAGAAGAGCCCCACCCTGCAAATAACTCAGTTTTGGGCCCCTAGACAGCAGAACTAGAACAAAATTAATGTCTGTCTTGTTAGCCACAAAATCTGTGGTACGTTCTAGCAGCTCTACCAAATACACCAGGTAAATAAAAGATGCTCAGGCTAATACAACCGAAAGAGTAACTGCCACACTAGAAATTCAGAGTCCTAAAATGTAAAAATAGAGCTCCCAATTTAGATCAGTAGCTTCTCTGTGTCTTAGGTGTCCACATTTGAAAATCCAGATGTTTGAAATCTTATGAAACAACAGCATTCCAACACTTTACATTTTTAGAGACCTTCTTCAAAAAGTGCTCCTAATAACCAATACTGAAGTAGCAATTACAGACATGAGATAATCTACTGCAAAGTAGGTTTTTTTTGACAGCCAAATAAATCTTCACAAAAATATTCTCTTTTCCAAGTAGACTGAGATTTTTTTTCTTGACTTCTGAGTTTTGATAACAGCAAATGCATGGATGTCTATGAAAGTTCACATAAAGATTTTTACAGTAGCTGAAAAGAGCAAGGTTTTTCATTAGTTCATTAAGAAATGCATTCATTCTAGCAGACAGTATAAAAAATATATGTTGAAAATAACAGAACTTTCATCTCACCGTAAAAAGAAACTCCTACACTTAATTCTAACAATTGTTTTCCATCAACATTTACAATTTGCCCACCACAGTTATCTGCTGACAATAAAATGCATTTTAATTTGTTGCCATATTGATTTCCATGAATTATTTAGGTGATTTTACCAGAGCAAGGAGAACAAGCTTTTCCCTTGTGACATGTGGGTTTTAAATTGTGCTATTAGGTCAATGCCATTAGTTAGAATGAGGTTTACAGACACAGAATAGGAAAACCCAAAATATGAATGATATGAAGAACATAAAAATATGAATACACTCATGTATGTAGGCACACTTTATTTTCAAAATCTTAAAAAACTTGAGTAACTTCCTCTCCAAACAAATAGTATCCAATAAAAATATATCATGTCACAAATGCAACCCACATATATCTATCTAAATTTGCTATCAACCTTATTAGGAGAAAAAAGAAAGCAAGTTAAATATGTATTTAGTAATTCTAAATTCCCAAAATAGGATTTCAACATGAAATTAGTATTGAAGTATCTTATTTTTTGTATCTAGTCTTCGAAGTCCTCATACTCACAAAGGCTTTTCTTAACTCCTTTTGAAGACTTCCTTTCTTTATTATGAGCAACTATCAGGCATCTACAACCTGCAGCCTAGGGTTAATGAACTGACTTATGTACCCAGGATAGCTATTAATGTGGCCCAACAAAAAACTAGAAGCTTGTTTAAACATTATATGAGATTTGGGGAGTAAATTTTTAAGTTTGATAGCAGAATTTTTGAGCATGAACTTCGTAGATCTCATTATGCCACAATGTAGAAAGGTTGGACATGCCTATTTGGGTTAATTTCTGTCAAATAACATATTTCATTGCCTATATCTGTCAATCTTACAGCATTATAAACTCCAGGGAAGGGATTTTGATGTGTCATATATCTACAATTTCTACCAATCACACAGTAAGTATTCAATATTTATGTACTAATATATATATTTATAAATGTGTATATTTATATAAATATGTATATATTTATACATGTAGGTAAATATGAATAAATGTCTTACTGAAAATGGATATACATATTAAGGCCCAACAGACTGCTATTAAAATGAGGGAGAAATGAGAGCCACAGAAAAGTATGAACTGGACACTCTATAATAATCCATCCCAAAGAACTAAATCCAACTGTAACTCAATAATAACTTACTCATATATAATATTTGCCTGTGTACCGATAATAAAGAAAAGTTTTTATTAGAATTCTGGCTTTCTTTCAAAACAGGTTACATTTATGGAATCCCCCTTTAACAACTAATACCATACCACAAATGCAATAAGGTAATTATTACACTTTATCTTCATGAACTCTTGTATACTTCTACATGTATAAATATAAAGTTAACATTGTAAAGTATATAATTCATTATCATATGGATTCAAGTTCCATTGATTTTTACTCTGAAATCAAAACTTCTACTATAGATGCCTATATGCCATATTTTCTAAGCAGGTCATTTGCACTTTATTTCAAAGTTTGGCAGTATAATTTTCAGTGTATTGGGTTCAGTTCTAATTCTCAATGAGAGTTTGTCATGCAGTAACAAAAATACATTAATTTATTTTTTAGAGTGAACATCAGTAATCAGAGTAGGCATAATTTCCAGTATACATACATTTTCTCTTTTAATGAAAAGACTCAGCAAACCTGACTAAAAGCTATTTGTTCAACCTATCCTCTATACATGTATTCATGAGTATTCCCACTATGAAAAAGATCTTTACAGCTACTCATCCGAACAAATGCCAACACTTGAAAACAAGGACAAATAAGGGCAAGTATGGTGGAGCATAGCTTTAATCCTAGCACTCAGGAGGCAGAGGCAAGAAGATCTCTGGAGTACAAAGCCAGCCTGGTAACATGGCAAGTTTCAGGTCACACAGGGCTATACAGGGTGCCAAAATAATGGTGGTGGTAGTGGTGGTGGTGATAGGACAAATAAATGTATTGCCTTGTAATTAATTGCTGCATTATTATATATACTTTTCTGATGTGATTTTTAACTTATTTTTCTGTAACATATATTCAATTTTATAAAGCAACTGAAAATTATCATTTGAAGAAAGAAAAAATGGCCTTGAAGAGAGGATGAGGGGACAAGATTTTATTATAGAAAAAAGAGTAGTTTACAAAATAGTTATTTCACCAAGCAGCTACGAAAAAATTAACTTACATTATTATAATTCAGAAATTAGTAATAATTTTTAGGTTCTCAGTTATTTACTCTTTTCTCTACTTTTTCTTTTATTCATTTTCCCCAAATGTTCAAGGTCCTAGCTTATAATTTCACAATCAAGGAGGAAGCAGGTACTAACAAGAACAAAAAGTTCAACTCCAATCTTAAACATTCAACCAAAACTGTACTCATGAGCTAATACACCTTCGACATCACTATCACTTCAAAACGTGATACACTGTTTCATAAGTTGGCACTTAGCAAGTGCTTATACGTACCATGCCAATCATCAGTGCATGGCTCAGTAAAGATCTCTTGCCTTATCATTTCCTCCAACCAAAGCTTGCAATGTTCAATCTGCCACCCACCTCTCCTAATAAGCATCCTCTAACTCATTTTTAAGAGCAAATCTTTTCTGTCACAAAGGTAAAGAGTGACTCTATAACAGTTGTGATCTATTACTCATAGAACTATATAAAAGATTTATCTTTCTAAGTCTTCAATGGAATTAGAAAACACACAGGCTTCTAAAAATTATCCTCGAATTCCCACATACACACTGCCACTGCCACCACACAGACACAATGGCTATAGATCATGCCTTCTAGAACCTTGTAAGATAAACTTAAAAATTTTAAAGATAAATGTTTTTTTCTTATTGTTTAATTTTAAAGTGTAGACTGATGAATGTAAGCACACTACCAATCTCTGAAGCACAGTGAATTTAGTTCAGAAGAATGATGAGTTGAACATTCAATAAAGAACTGAAATCACTATGTGTAACCCATGAGAAATTAACTGCTGTTGCCGCTATAGCTTTTTAGGTAACAGAATAAAAATAATTAATATGAGAATGTTACCGGTCTTTCTTTCCTCTGTGTCTACTCTGGAGAATTAAGGCTTTCTTACTCAGACTTCACCTCCCCCACCCTTTGGGACTACCTTGACACTCTATTTTAGGCTTTGTAAAACAGACAAAGAAATACTATGAATACAGAGGTTAGGGCTGCTATGAGTTGTATGGACAAGTTCTAAAATAATACAATTGAAAACATCTATATAAGGGAAAAACAAATGAGGGAAAATAATTTAAAGAAATATGACCATGGTCCAATTATTTATTACACACAATATTTATGAAACAAAAGAACCAGCATCTGATAGCAATTACTTTTTCTTACTGAACCTCCCTATTTCTGACTTTATTAGAACACTGAATAGATCATGATTGTCAGACACAACATAAACAAATATAGATACAGTATCTCATCTGTACTGCTAATAGACAATATTTGGGATCACAACCTCTGACTCACTGGAGACACTCTGATAAAGGAAATAAGGCAGACACAAAATAACAAACATTGTGTCTGTCCTCTTATATGAGATAGTCAAATTCACACAGAGAGAAAATATAATGTGGCTGCCAGGGATTGGGGAATATAAAATGTGCTAATTTTTATCTATTCATTTTAATCTTCTCAGGATTATGGCATACTCAAATTATAGTTATTATTTCTTCCACTGTATCATACCTTTATTTTATACATCATTTATCCAGTACTTATTGAATACCTGCTAAGTACAAGAGTATGTAATTATTCTGAAATAGTACAACAAAATATATCTTTCAATAGCAAATAAAAAAAGGAGGAGGAAAGAGTGGATAGGAAAAAATATGCATCCCTTGTAAGAATTAATTTATAATGTAAACTAGACTGACCATGGAATGCCCAGAAAGTTAGTAGGTCTGTAAGTGTGCTCTCAGATGAGATTAACATATGAATCAACAGATAGAAGAAAGCAAATTGTCCTCCCTAATATGGGTAACTTACTAACTGTTCAGTTAAAAGCCAAAATATAACAAAACGGCTGGCCCTCTCACTACTACACTAAGTATTTGAGATAGGATAAGGGGATCCTACAAGCACCTCTTCTCTGGTCTTCCTGTAAAATTAACATCATCAACTTAGTTGGTTCTCAAGTCTTTAGATTTAAACAAGTTCATCATCAGCTCTTCTAAGTTCAAGTTCACCAAATATGTAGTTTATGACTTCATCTCTGTAACTATGGGAACTGATTTTTTGCAGTAAATCTCTTAGTTAACAAACATAAAATCTCCTACTGGTTTGAGTCTCTGTGCCAGAGATAACCTACAGAAAGAGAGTTCCTGAATAATGAAATAAACTGGGCCCTAAGAAATGTTGCCACCTTCTGTGAGCAAGCTTCTCAAGACCAAAAGAAAAAATAAACTAGAATAAAAGCTAATGAATAATAGTAGAATGAAGTAATATGATTTCTTCAAGAAAAAAAAAAAACAAACTTTAGTTAGCATTAGGGGACCCAGTGTAAGCTGTCCTGTTTGTCGAGAGAGCTGTTATATTCTTAACCTTTTATTTCTGGGGAACAGTTACTGGCTGAAGAAACAACTCACAAATCACCCACCCCGTAAAGACTTCTCCAAATAAAGTAAATCTCCACAGCATTTCATTTATATTTCTGCAATTTTACTTTTGATTGTTCTATTTTACCTTTTTGTCCCTCTACTATCCCTGCTGAACTTTGAGTTATTTGAAGGCAAAGATTACAAAATTGTTTTTAAATAGCCAATGTCTTAACCCAACCACTATAATACTAGCTTGATTATTCATTAAATTATTTAACTATCATTTTTAGTATTCTTATCAGATTTTATTTAAAAAGCTTGCTTCTACTTGAAAGTTATTAACAAGAGTCACAAATATACTAAAGCAAAGGGAACTACAGTCATCAAGACAAATGGAAAAGAAATGGTAAAGTCAAGGAACTGGTTAATTCTTAATCTGTGAAAGACTAAGTATATCGATCAACTTTCTCATCTAATAAACTGACAGAGTAGTCAGACTCTTCACCACATCTAGAAGCTCCATGGTCCCTTATCCATCTTAAATGTTTAGATAACTTTCTTTTAAACATGTATCATGTCACTAGCATCCTTCTATTTGTAAAAGTTAACACAGAAATGCTAAAGCAAATGTTCAATAAAGAAATCAAAAGAATCAGCAAGTAGAACAAAGAAAATATTCATTACCAAGTAAAACATGACCAAAACAAGCCAACTCATTGCATTATATTAAGGTGAAAAAAATACTCAAGAACAAAAAAGGGGTCACTATGCACCACAAAATGCCAGATCCTGTATTAAGTATTCAAAATAGGAGCCAGGCGTGGTGGTGCACACCTTTAATCCCAACACTTGTGAGGCAGAGGCTGGCAGATTTCCATTGAGTTCGAGGCCACCCTGGTCTACAGAATGAGTTCCAGGACAGCCAGTACTGTTACACAGAGAAACCCTGTCTCAAAAAACTAAAAGACTGTGACAAAATAGGAAGGTGAAAAAGATAATACATTGATCCTCATGGGATTCTAATTCTCTTGGTAGTTCGACTAGTAAACAAATAATTAGAATGTGTAAGTGCTGAATCTGAGGTATAAACAAAACATAGGAGAGGGCAGAAAGGGAAGAATAGGTTTTAGGGGGATACCAGGGAGACGATTTTACTTAAATAGCTAATAATTAAAGTTGAGTCTTAAAACATGAGTGGAAATTGTGTAGGCAAAAAACAAAAAAAAAAAAGGAAAGAAATATGAGAGCTGAACAACAGTGGTAATTTCACAGGTAATTTTTACATTGATTCATATTTCTTAAAAAATAACAAATTCTAGAACTATGAAAAAACTATTTCCCAGTAAGAGAACTCATTCTTGGTAAGCACAGGAGAATTTGTTTAACTTGGAAAGACAAAGACGTTTTATCGATGCCTTTATATCTTAGGTGAAGATGATTCAATTGAGATAACAAAGATTCAATAAATGCTGCTAGCACACCACCAGCATCTTCACCACCACCAAAGAATTTATATACTTTAAGCAAAAGCAAACTTTGAAATGGAAGATCTAGTTTTGAAGGTCTTCCCTGAAGCTAAGTAGCTCTGCAACCTTAGACCAAACCCCACCCCAACCTCAGCCAGACTCTGTATTTAACAATAAACCATTCACTCCAAGAGCATTAAGAACAAAGGTGTGAAAGCAAGCCCAACCTATGAATGCCATTTCCTCTCCCAAATTTGAAAAGTGTAGCATTAGAGTAGAAACGCTTACACATCAACTTTCAGCACAAGTTATTTCCATCAGCAAAGGAAAGACCTTGTTAAAAAAGAGGCACATGCTCCAGAGGAGTGGGATGGAAGGGTTAGGGGAGGGGGGGGGGGAGAGGACGGGGCTGGGGAGGGGGGAAAGAGGACACTGTGATGGAGATGCAACCTGAAGCAACAAATAAATAAATTT
>CAJQZJ010031840.1:23178-53277 GCA_907164525.1 Lophiomys imhausi
GAAGGAAGGAAGGAAGGAAGGAAGGAAGGAAGGAAGGAAGGAAGGAAGGAAGGAAGGGACTCCTAGTAGCATTCTGCTATACTGATAGAGCAATGTCTTGCTCAGCCATCATCAGAGAAGTGTCCTCCTGCAGCAGATGGGAACAAATACAGAGACCCACAGCCAGACATTATTCAGAAAGTGGGGGACCTTGAAACACGCAGCCCTAAAAGAACATCTTCATCAAATCCCTCCCCTCAGGATTCTGGGAACCCTAAAGAAGAGGAGGCAGAGCATGGGAATCAGAGGGGCTATAGAGTACACCTAGAAAACAAGGTCCTCCAAATCACATGATTAAAGCAGATATGAACTCACAGACACTGAGGCAGCATACACAGGGCCTGCAGGTCTCTACTCCAGGATTTTTGAGTATATATTATGGTTTCCAGTTCGGGGGAGGGGGTTGTGTTTGGGTTTTGTTTTGTTTGTTTTTGTTTTTTGTGGGATTCCTGAGCTTGGGAATGAGTGGTACTGTTTCTTGTCCCTTCTCTTGGGAATCACCTCCTTCTGTTTGTTTGTTTTGTCCAATTCCAATGTGTTAGTTTTTGTTTTATCTTATTATATTTCATTGTATTATTGTCCCTTAGAAGTCTGTTTGTTTTCTAATGAAAGAGTCTGTTTGTTTTCTAATGAAAGACAGAAAGGGAGTGAATCCACTGGGAGGAGAAGTGTGGAAGAACTGGGGAGCAGTAAAGGGAGGGAAAGCATAATCTATATATTATGTGAGAAAACAATCTATTTTCAATAAAAGGAAAAAGGTATAATCATTAGAATATAACCCTTTCGGCTTCTGAATACGGTATCTAAATTAAAAGAATTGAAGACAGAATATTTCCTTCAACTGCTTTTTCCTGTTTGAAAGGCCAATTATCTCTACTAGATCAGTCATCCCAGACTGACTTCTACTGTTTCATCAGAAACAATTTCAACTACTATTAGGACATTAAAGTTTGCTTTTATGTGCAGATGTGTTCTAACAGAAACATGAATAATAAAGATCTGACCAGCAAAAAAAAAAAAAAAAAAAAAAAACAACAATAGGTCTTGCCAAGAGAGGGAATACTATCTCTCTATATATACTATCTATGCCTAGATAGAGGATACGAGACAGAGCTTTGAAGTTTTAGTTTCACAGAAACAGGTCTTGCCTTAACCCTCATCTTAGTATCTTCCCTGCAGCACAATAAACAGACATATAGCTACACAACTACTCTGGTTGCGTCCTTTAAAGTTATCTAAACTGGATTCCCTGTGACTTGTGTCTGGAAGCTGAGAGTACACTGCATGAGGTACTTAGATGAAGCTTAAAATGGAATGTCTTTTTTTTTTTTCATTTAAACTTCATGCTTTTCTTCTAAATTTAGCATAAGGTACAAATAATGGCTTTTCAACCTACAAAGTTCTTGGTATCTTGATGCTCTTCCATCTTGGATGGCAGCTACTGCAGAAGAGATCTCTCTCTCTCTTGAAAGGACTATACTTTCTTTTCTTCTTTGCTTTCAAAGAATGCAAGCTTAGACTAAAGCAAGCTATTGTAGTGTAAGATACTATAAGGTATCCCAAAGTATCCAAAAAGACTTTACCACCTCTGAATTCCAGCCTACATAGTTATATGGGCAAGGAAACACAGTGACAATGTAAACAGCTGCTTTATAATAAACTTTCTAAGTTGCAAAGGAAGGCAATGCCCTCATTGCCTCACACTCCACTTGTTTGAAAATTGCATCTTACAAGATCTCATTTCAAATACTAGTTCTGTGTAGGAGAGGAATTCTTTCCATTCACAAGTGACAAAACCCAACTTCAATTGATTCAAAAATTTTTAGTACAATGATAACCTATTTCAAACGATAATTAAGGTTGTTCCAGTGTTATTCTGATTCTGTTGTTTGCAAATCCCAAAACAACTTAGGGAAGGAAAGGATTATTTCATTTTACAGATTACAGTTCATCTTTGAGGAAATCAGAGAAGGAACTGAAGCAGAATCTTGAAGCAAAGACCATGAGGGAATTTTGTCTGTTTGTTTGTCTGGTTGGTGTTTTGTTTGTTTGTTTGTTTTTTGTTTTTGAGACAGGGTTTCTCTGTGTAGTGCTGGCTGTCTTACTCTGTAGACCTGGCTAGTCTTGAACTCACAGACATCTGTGTGCCTCTGCCTCCTAAGTGCTGGGATTAAAGGTGTCTACCACTGCCCAGCAAACATGAGGGTCTGTTACTTGCTGGCTTGCTTTCAAGGACCATACTTAGCTAGCCCAGGACCTTCTGCCCAAGGAATGGTGCCACCAACACTGGACTGGGCCCTCTTACATCAACTAACAAATAGCAATTCCCCAGAGCTATGCCAGCAAACCAATCTGATCTAGGTAATTCCCCAAACAAAGCTTTTCTTTCAAGATTATTCTAGACTGTCAAGCTGACAATTAAAGCTAACGAACACAATACACAAACATGACAGGTTCAGAAGCAATGATATGGAATCAAGACGACATTTAACTCTCTTGGATCCACACTTGCTTACATTTGAAAGCAGGCACTACAGCAGCCATATAATAAAGACTCTCTCTCTCTTTCAGTATCTTGATTAGGAGGGTCCAACAAGTCCTAACACCAACTATGGGACTCTCCTTGGATAAATGTTCAACCTAAACCAATAATGGGTATTAGCCAACCCTTCCTAATATCTACTCACCCCAACAAGATGACTGAGAATGGTGGTGTATGTGAGTGAATGGCCCACTAGAGGAAAAACTGAGGTACCATTAAAAAGAACCATAAACCAAGATAAATTCTTGTTAATGCTTCTATTCAAATTCCTCTTCAATGACTATATATTTTCTTTAACAAAAAAATAAATAAATAAAAATACCATGAAAATATTTTACCACATTCTTAGCTATTCCTATGATGTGGGTTAAAACCAATTATTTGTGGCAGTACTCAGGAGGCAGAGGCAGGAGGATCACTCTGAACTATATATAGGTCAGCCTGGTCTACATACTGAGTTCTGAGCTAACCAGGTATACACTATGAGACCCTGTCAACAACAACAAAAAAATTCCTTGAATTTAAAAAATAACACTTACACATGTAATAATGCCTAATAGCTAGCATATACATATTCAACATACTTCTAGTTTTAGGACTAAGCAAAATATTTAATTTATGTATTTTTTGGATTATAAATTAGATCCTACCAGATTATTTATGTTTTGTGCTTTGCAACAAGATCTCATTTAGGCTAGATGGAATACTGACTCAGTATGTATCTTTCAGAGCTAGTCCTAATTATTACTGCCTTCTAACAGTATCCTGCATATTCAAAATGTATTTTACTACCGAAAGGCCAGAAACACAAAAAACAAATATGTAAAAGATTATATCCTGTCATTATGGAGTTCAGAGCTAGAAGACACAACACCATAAATAACTGTAATACTGAGTGACTGGTATGTGGTACAGAAGAACTAGGCCAACAGTACATAAAGTTTATGAAGTATGGGCATAATATGTGAAAAGCTGTAATGAATCACAACTTTCTAAATAAACAAAAAAGTGCATATGAATCAATGTAATACCACTACACTGAGAAACAAAATGGAACTGGGCTGTGAAATCTACTGCTATACTATGCTTGAAAAAATGCATAGCAAGAGTTACGAAAGAACCTTGTGACACTTTCAATTAATGGCCTAACTGGTACCAAAAACCATCTATAAACAAAGAAATTATTTAAAAGTATAAAACAGAAGTTATAAAATATTTGCTGCTTTAGTGAAACAAATCTACAAGACTACAGTTGAATTCTATAATTATAATTAAAAATTATACTATCTAAATCAGATAAAAACACTATTCTAATTATTTCATTAAGTATTAATCTCTATTTTATTTTTTCTAACAAAATTATGTTTGTTAAAAAGAAACTTCCCTGTTACAAAGATAAGACATGATATGTACGCAGCATTTACTTGAAAGTAGAGACTTTCTATAAATACGTTTCAAGTATGTTTACAAAGGAAACAATAGACCAAGTATGCCTGCTTTGTAAGAGAACGCTGACCAATAAAAACTCTTCAACATAAACTCCCTTATGTTGCCACATTTAAAAGTTCCACTGGAAGCCAAAGCTTCTTTGCAGCTAGTTCCTGTCACTGTCACCGATACAGCCACAAGGTAAATTCTTCACCACACACTCTCCTTGTTACCTTACTTTCAAACTAATTCAGCCATCTTCCTGATAGCCCCATATTTAAAAGTTTTAAGTCTCCTACAATATCATGATAAACAAGGCAAACACCTATAATGACAATCCTTCACTTCATGTATTACCCTGTGAGTCTTCACTACAGCCCACCTGATTAGGAAAAATGGTCCTCTCCCCATGATGAAGAGCAAAAAAATTCTAAGCAGAGCTATGGTGAAGTTCTGTATTTTACTACAGACTTAAACTTTACTTTGTAATTTTTTTCAAATAAGGCTAATATGAGACAGCATCTGAGTACCAAATACTAGTATTTTCACATTTTCTCATTATACAGAAAGAATGAGTGAACATGAAAAGCAGAAATGACGATGCCAAGGGTAATGTAGAAACTCTCAAAGTTTCATTATTTCCCTTCCTTTCTTTTCAGTCACAGGGCAATGTAAGAGATGTTCCACTGTTTCCACCTTAAAGTGTTCTTTCACATTTTAAATTAAGACTGAAATTAAAAGAAATTCATTTTAGAAATATCAAAGCCTTTCAACTTCTAGCCAGTGACTCAGTACTCTAAATGGATTTTACTTGCTATGTTTTCTTCTCAAATAAAAATGAAGGTTTGATAATTATTGTAATGCCAAATATACTTTTAAGAATCAACTTGAAACTCCCAATTTCAAATCTGACTATTTTTGAACAATAAAACTTAAACCTACAATTCAAAACATACATCTCATATGGCTAAGTCAGGAACTACAATACAGCCAGCAACATAATAACAAATATCTCCTTTTGTTATCTACTCCTTATCCCAGAAGTTTCCATCTGAAAATAAATTGCATCCCCTAAATCCATGCAAAGGTAATTTACACCTAATATTTCTATTCCAAAAATCATTTTGGGGAATTAAGGTGTATGTGATTTGGTATAGACTTTCTAAAGTCTATAAGCTAAGAGTAAATATCTGAAAAGAAAAAAAAGTTTGCATCTTTCATGGTAGATTTCATTGCACTGAAGAGTTAAATGTCTTTTTAGCACAAGAGAAATGCTTCCCTTCTTTTTTTAGTCTACTGTGTATCTACAGAACTCCATCTGTTAAGAACTGATCCAGCAGGCATGGCTGTTGCTGCAGAGTCCACGCCGGTTCTACACTCAAATCCGTTGCCAGTTAGTGAGAGCCCCACTGCCTCTTATCAGTAGTGCTGATAATAGGTGATCATACAAATACTATCATATCATCTAAAGTAAAAAATCCTATTGGCTACAGAAAAATGAACAAACATAAAATGCATGATCTTTAAATACACAGAAATTGAGTAGCTGCTAATATATTAATATATTTCTTGAGATTGCCTATCTTTTCTTCTAAAAAGAAAAAGGAGCAATAAAAATAATGACTTATTTGAAGCAAGTTAAAATAATCAAAAAGAAAAGAAAAATATTCCCATTAGTGTTTTTGAAAAGAACTGATTATACCTATGGGGTGACAATCTCACAAACTTACATTGACTTCTGGGGTGACTTATTTGAAGGTTACGCAAAAGTAAAACAAGGTGTTTTGTATTTAAGCAGCAATAAACATAAAGACAGAGTACCTGTCTTTAACTTGACACACTAGCAAAAACAAAAAAGTGCTTCAACTTGTCTATGAATTTTAGCTGCAGTTTTCCTTCAATTTTCGAATACATCAAATAAAAATAATTGCTTCGCTGAAAATCCAGAATGCATGAGTGTCATAAAAATCCCCAGCAAGCATTTCTCTTTATATTCCTGCGACTTCACACCGAGTACAATGGTCAACTGATTGCTCCTGACTTAACATCTTGCCTTCCAAAACCCAACCACCACGCTGAATGTCAAAGGCTAGATATTGCAGAGGGAACTGTTTTTAAAAGCTTTGCTGCAGAAAAGCAGAAACGAACACAAAAGAAATGCGTTCGCAAAGCGCAAAATCCACGAGCTGGTCTTAACTGTGCTCTATTTAGCATTTCTTCTTATGTCATACCCTGTCATCCCGAACCCTGCTTAGGCTCTCTGGAGATAGCGCAAAACATTAAGTCATACACAGTTCTGCAGTAACTCTCTTGCCATGAAAGGAGCCAAAACCTAGGCTGCCTTTGAAATTTTTCCTCTGGTCTTTATCCACAAGCTATGCTCCTGAAGGCAACCGCAGAAACCAACCTGTATGATCTAGTGCCCCTTACATTTTAGCACCTTCTGCGCCCCACACCCCCAAAGGGAAGAGATCAGCATAACTGGGGCGATACTACAAAGAGAGGAAGGTTCCCTAGAGATAGGGGTGGGGGTGAATAAAGGCACAACACTCTCCATCACAGCCCTGGAATGTATTTAAAGACAGATGCAAAATCTGCATCGTTTGTCGTCCTCCGTGGAAAACACAGCACCCCAGCTTGCTCAAGTTGGAACGAGTGCGCTCGTCACATTTCAGGAGCACGGGGGTGGGGAATGGGGGTGGGAGGCTAGGGCTCTAGGGGCCGGGCTGTCACCCTCTCGGAGCCACAGCACCGACAATTAAGAGACTGGGAGAAAAAGCCCCAGAGGACCGGAGGGCCGCCTCACCACCCCTCCTCTCACGGTCCGGGCCCGAATGACCAGTCGTCGGAAGTGCTGGGCTGAGTTGGGCACCGCGCGGGCGGCGGGAGGGAGGTGGCGCGGCGGCCGTGGCGGCGCGCGGGCGGCTGAGGGACACGGGGAGGCAGGGCGCGGACGCCCGGCGGCCCTTACCAGGTTGAGCACGGTCTCCACGATGTCCCTGTTGGTGACCTCGCCGACCTGTATGAGTCCGATCAGAACGGCGAATTTCATCCGGATGTTGCGGATCGGCACCGAAGGGTTGATCATCCCCGCGGGCAGCACCACCGGGCCGGCGCCGGAGCCGGCCGCCCCCCGCGGCTCTCCCATGGCGCCTCCGCCGCCGCCGGCCCCGACGGCCAGGAGCGCGGCGGGCTGAGGCTCGAGCCCCGGGCCCGGCTTGTCGCTCGCCATCCGCCCCGCTGCTGAGGAGTCGCGCCGCGCCGCCGCGCCGCCTCCGCCGGTTCCGTTATCCCCGCCGCGGCCCCCGCCCCCCGGCCGGCGCCTCGCAGCCCCAGCATCCACCAGCGCCGCGGCGCCGGGCCCGCTCCCGTCCGCGCCTCTGCCGGGCCCGGTGGCCGTGCGGGGCGCCTCGCGGGCCGCCTCCGGGACGGCCTCAAGGGTCGCTCCGGAGCTCTCCTGGCCGGCGTCCTCGCAGCCTGCCGCAGCTGTCTCCCCGCAGACCTCGCGGTTCGCCTCGGCGCTTGCCTCTCGGATCTCCCCGCCGCTTGCTCCGGCGCTCCCCGCCGCGATACCCCCCTCCGCTCGCCGCCACCGGCCCGGGGCCCCCGCGGGGATGCCGCCTCGCCTCGCACGGCCCTCCGCCCTCCGCCGGGGGGCCAGAGCTCGGGCCGCTGCCGCCGGCGCCGCTGTTGTTGTGAAGCCCCGACGCCGCCGCTCACTCCGCCATGTTGCCGCCCCCTGCCTGCGGTAGCGGCCACTGCGCCTGCGCGCAGCGTCGGGGGCGGGGGGGGCGGGGCCCTCGCTGCACCCCCTCTTTCTCCCGGCGCTCCTCCCCCGCACCCTCACCCCTCGTCCCTCCCCCAGGCGCTGGGATCCGGCCGACAGGTGAGCAGGTGCACGGGGCGGAGTCCCGAGGGGAAGGACACGGCGTGCCTGTTTCCCCAGCATCCTCCCCAGCCTCGCAGGGAGGGCCACGTGCCCGCAGGGGAGGGCCACTTGCTCCCGGCTGCCTTTACCCTCCTCGCTCGCCCTCCTTGGGCCCGCGACCCCGCCTCGCTGCTGGGGGTCTGGAGACGGGTGCGGTGTCGCGGTCCTTTCGTCACAGCCACTGGACAGGCTGACACCTTGCACGTGTAGGCGCGACTTAAAATAGATCTTGTCCAACCGGGAGCCACCTGGCCAAGCTAGCTCTTGAACTCTCGCCTCCCAGGCTACCCGAGACAGTAGTTGGGTGGGAGCTGCAAATCCCATGCTAGAAAGCCCCCGAAGATTCTTAGGTATGATGCCGGTTGTTGATGCCTCCCTTTTCCAAAGGCATAAGGTCTGTTTGAATTATCAGACTATATGGGAGGTCTTCAAGACCAGCCTCAGTCCCGGAGAAATTTTTAATTGAAAACATTAACAGGCACATGGTAATGTCTCTGATGACGCTGAGTTAAAACCAAATAAACATATTTGGTTTAAGATATAGTTTCTTTAATGATTCTGCCCTTTTCAGTAAAAACATATTACCAGTCACCAGGAAGAGCAGAAATCCTAAGGCGTATTCAAATCATTTTAATTATCATCTCAAATGAAACAAATTCAAAATACAAATTCACCATAACATCTTTATTTTTATTAATCTTCTGTCATTGGACCTTCAGTCAATTCCCAAGATACAGGATCTTGTAAACATTTCTGAAGTACCATAGGACAAACTTTCTTAATACCTGTGCTTACAATTAGTTCTTGGTTATGTGTTTATTATTAGTCTAAACTCCCACTGAACTGATGAAATTATTAAAGTAATTGCACAAAATAACTGAAAGTGGCAAATTGGTATGTCCATTTAAACAAAATAGCAATGGAATTATAAAAGGCTTACATCATTGTAACTGCTTGAGGAATTTGCAAAACCTTAAGACTTCATAGTATGACAAGAATTCCAGTGATTCAGGATGGTATAGGGGTGCTCCAGAGGCAGAGGCAGGCAGATCTCTTAGTTCCAGGACAGCCTGCTCTGCAGAGTGAGTTCCAGGACATCCAGGACTACACAGGGAAACCTTATATTGAAAAACAAAAGCAATGAAAAGAACTGTGTATTTTGAACTGTCTATGGTATTTATGCCTGACCCAGGTAAGCATCATCTAGTTCTAAGAGAACTTTTTAGTTGCAAATTTAAATTATCTCTTTTAAATTATATAAACCAGGATGAAAGGTTTTAACAACCTAGATATCTAGATAGAAAGATGATAGATAGATGATAGATCAGTAAGTTGTACCTCTTACTTTATTCTAGACATGTGGAGTGAGGGCTTTGAGAGACATTGACAGCCTGATCTTTCCTTTTCCTTTATTACTGACTAGCTTAACATCCTTTTGGCTGGTATTAATTATTAATTTTGTGTCCAAGCAATAGGTGTGTTCATTTTGTTTTTGTTTTTCATGTTTTCTTTTACTAGAAATGAGGAATAGGTAAAGAGAATAGTCACTCCTCAAAGTAGGAAAAGCTCACTTTTGCAAACTTTATTAAATTTCAGAAATATTGTTAAGCTTGATAATTAAAGTGCTCTGTAGATTGTCAATGCCTTGCCTTCTAAAAAATGGATAAGGCTTTGAGTCATCCTTTAACTATCTGTACAATCTACTCAGGCTGTGTGAACTTCAGTATCCCCTTTCCTTAAACAGACATGACAATACCTATCCTACAGGAGAGAATCAAAGGAAATGCCAGTTCAGCAGCAACCAGCGTACAGCCACCTGCATCCTTGCATCTTCATAAACAGGCACTGTGTGTGTAAAGTGAAGACCAATTATAGCCTGTTTACAATGCCTTCATGAAATTTAAACTTTAGTTTTCTTTAATATTGGACCTTTCCATGCCATTTTTTAAACCACTAAACTTTCTGTTAAGCACAGAACACAAATACAACACAGAAATTCAGCATTTTCACCTCATTTGACCAAGTCTAATCATTACAAACCAACAGATATTTGCATGTCAATTATAAATTTGTAAATTACTGAAATAGATGATTTTAGTATTTTCTATTTAAATAAATACTATCTTAAACAGAAAAAAAGGTAACCAGGAATTCAATATACATTTTTTTAAAGTCAATGGTATAAAAATAAGTATCCTAGAAGGTACAAACCAGTTACATGTGCCTTCAAATATGGCATGATGCACACATGTGCCCTCAAGTATGGCATGGTCATGCACAGAAAACACACCAAATACACATCTTTGCCCCATTAAGCCAGCAGGTGCTTGGCCCATCCTTCCTGGAGGTACAGTCTAGCTTATGTGTCATTCTCTCCCTTCTCATTGCTGTCATCTTACTAGAAAGTTTACACCTGGATTCCTGGACTCTACCCTTACTCATCCCTAACCCAGTATCCCATGAATAACCTCAAGTCTGCTTTTGATAGGCAGATAGTGGTCTAGAATGCTTATTTTATTAATCACCATAAATTCTGTGCACATTCACATCATCTGCTTAAAACCAGCAGTAACTCTTTGTCTAACAGTGTGCTGAGAATGCTTGTCTCCGTGCTTTGGCTCTTCCCCAAGCTTGACCTCATTCTGTTCTGACAGCGAACGTATCCATGACTCCCAGCATTCTGGAGTATGCACCACTTGTCTCATTACTTAAAAGTGTTTAACCGACCCCTAGATCCTTACCTAGAGATGTATGCATTTAATATCCGAGGATTGAAAAAATAGCGAACTGCTTTCAGGTTTTAATTCAACATAAGATTTTTAATTAAATTTAATTAAATAACTTTTTCTTTTCATTTCATCATGTGTATGTGTGTGTTAATTTGTGTTTGTGTGCATGCTTCCCTCCCAGGCTCACAGGTGTGTGAAAGTCAGAGGACAATTTTTCTCTCCTTGCACTATGGCATCTAGGGCATAAACTCAGGTGGTCAGTCTTCAGCCGCAAGCACTTTTACCCACTGAGCCCTGTCACATTCCCAAAATTTTATATTTTATATTTTATAAAGCACACACCTCAGATATTTGAAACACATGCACCTGGGCACACAGGCATACTGTGAGTTGTGAAAAATGTTCAAGTCCTAATTTGCAGTACTTGCCATTTGTAACTTATTTAGAAAGAAAAGATGGCTGCAGATGTAAGTTCAGACAGAGGTATACTGGAATGAAGTGTCTTTAACGGAGTAGGATTAGTGTCCATCTTAAAAGAGAGAGAAATAAACAAGCACAGAAAAGAGCAAGTGTGGCAGAAACACAGGACAGCATGATTCTATAATACCCAGATAGACCTTGGAGTTTTGCCACAGGATGCCCCGGAAGACAAGGCTGCTGACAACCTCCAGAAGCAAGGAAATACCTTGCTGTAGTACCTACAAAGAGAGATGGCCTGAAAAACACCTTTATTTGACTTCTGTTTTCCAGACCTGTGAGAGAATCTTTGCTGTTTAAAGAGACTCCTACTCTGATTCTGACACCAGCTTTACTTTGTTACAGCAGCTCTGAGAAACTGACACACACAGCATAAATGTGATTTTGTTACCTCCGAGAAGAATAACTAATGTAGATAAGGATCTGTGGATCACTATGAATAATTTCAAGTTTTCAAAATTAAAAAAAAAATAAAGCTTTAACCAACCCAAATTTCTTTTTGCCGCAGACTAGGTGCTGCATTTTTGTACCTGGGCACATTACTCCCCGTCTTCTTCCTGTCCGTTATCTTCATCAAACCCACCAAAATTTCTGTGAGTGCAATGCCATCTTCATGAATACATTCATGATCCCATCTAGGTAAACAGGATTACTGTACCCATTTTCAGCTTTCAAAGAAAAGGGTTTATGGCTTTTTCCAGTAACCTAGGTTGACAAATTTTTACTTAACTAAAACAAACCACTTCCATTTTCTCCATCTTATTTGCTAAGAGTAAGAAAATCACAGGCTGATACATGTAGTTACATATATAATCCCTTCTCAGAAAGGCAAAAAATAAAACCTATATCTATGTATTATATGTCTACACTATGTACAATAGCTTTACACTAACAAACATTGAACAGTTTTGTTTCTCACATTGACACCAGGTATATTTTCCCATTGGGTTTGGTATACATGTGCTACAGAAAGAAAGGTGTATTAAGAATGTGCACAGATTTTACTGCCTGATTACTGTCAACAGTTACACCTGTCAGACACCACTCCTCTCTTATCCGCTATGTACTTTTACATGTGTTATTTCTGGGTCTCATTACAGCTCTTTGAGTAAAATATTATTGTCCCATTTTTCAAAATGAAAAAAACTAATACAAAGTGAGATTCACTGAGTTATGTGAGTCCTACTTGAGGAAGTTACAAGTTTAGGATATGATCTAGTTATGGCTAGCTGAGCTCCATCTCCCACATATCTCACAGTGCAACCAACACCAAAGTCACTATTTAATTTCTACTAGTCTTTCCAGATAAAAGACACTGGTGAGAGCAGGAAAAGTTTCCTTATAAAAGCAAAGCATGTTTTTACGTGTTCTGGTAAAGCTTCCCACCAAGAGATCATCAAACTGGTCTTTATATCTGTCTCAGTGATAAAAGTTCACAAGAAAAGGCTGGCTATATAAAACAATGGCAGAGGGCTTGCCCAGTGCACAAAAGATCCTGGGTTCTATCTCCAGAACTTGGAGTCAGAATATATCATTAGCCCTTTTGCTTCCCAGGAATCATTTTAGTTTGAAAAAAAAATCATGTGTGTGAGATAATTGTTGCTTTTAATTATACCAAGATTAATTAGACCTTTGTTTATAGCCACATTAGTATACTACTCCTTATTCCTGCAACAATTCTGTTATGTACTTGACCGATGGTTAATCTAGTCTTTGGTGAAAAGTATTAATGTTATATTTCTGGATAATTATGATTTAGAACCCCACCCCATGAAGGCACAGGGACTCACACCTTTAATTCTAGTTCTCAGGAAGCAGAGGCAAGCATATCTCCATGAGTTTGAGGCAAACCTGGCTTTCATAGCAAGATTCAGGCCAGCTAAGACTACACAGCCAGATTTCCTCTCAAGAGCAAAACAAAGCAACAAGAGAAAACAAAAACAAAGCAAAAAAAAAAAAAAAGAGGAAAGGCATGAAATGCCGTGAAGCAATATCCAAGGATCTTTTGAAATGGTGATTTCACAGAATCTTGGAAACTTCTAGATAAGAAGAAGAGTCACCTTTATCAAAATCCAGCGCAACTGATTAGTAGTGCATGGAATCAGTCACAGCCAGATACTGGACCAGTGACCTGAGACACCTTACTATCTGACGTATAAGCAGTTAGTGCATTGTGATACTTAAATCGCTTGAAAGCATTTAGAGTCACCTAGGAGACACACCTCTGGACTTCATTTCCATGGCCTGGGGTCCTGGACTGAATAAAAAAAAAAATAAAGAAAACTAATGGAATGCCTGCTTTGTCCTTATCCACCTCCTGACTCCAAAGGCAGTGTGACCAGGACCTCACATTCCTGCCATCATGTCTCCCCCATTATGATGGGCTGTACTCGCAAATTGGCAGCCAACATAAACCCTTCCTTCCTTGAGCTGCTTTGGTCAACTATTTTATCACAGCAAGTGTGTGTAATGTACAAGTAATTAGTGCATTATGAAGAGGATTTAGGGCTTATCCTCACTTCTTTTCACTTAGCTACAACTCTGAACTAGAGGAAAAAAAAAAGGAGGTACCTGGGCTGTCCTTTCCACCTGACTATTTAAGAATTATGAGACATCTGTTAAACAGAGCTGCTTTGGAGTTGGTATCAATGCGAGCCCAAATCACACCCACAATCACGCAACTAAAGAGTTCTCCAGGAACAAAGTGCTTAATTATGTGTTCTAGTTAGTTGTATGTTATGTATACCCAGTGGGGTATACAAAGCCTCTTTTTTGTTTGTTCTAATCTCATAAGAGGTAAATGGAATATCATACATTGGTCACAGTAATATCATCAACTTCATTGTTTATATTAAAACAAAGCTCCACCAGATTTTATTTGCAGTAACAATACATAGTTAGCGTGTTTCCAGATACTTTCCATTATCCTAGCCTAGTAGGCAGTAGTTTATACTTAGAACACATAGCTTTTCATTCATAAACATCACAGACAACTCACATGGTTATGTCATAAAGTCCAACATTTTCCCCAGGCATGTCGTTGTTTTCTTTTTACCATACTTATCCTGGCCTTAAATAACCTTTAAAGTATGGCATAATGGGTACAAAATAAGATAATATAGATTGAGTCCAAATTCTGACAAATTGTCCTTGACCCTATATCCCTGATCCAATACTATGTAACTACCTCATGTATATCACTTAAAGAACTTAAAGGGATAAACATATACAGGTTCATTTAGTTTTCCATAGATGGTAAAAGTTGTGATCATCAATTGACAGAGATAGTTAAGAGTGTGTTAAACTTTCAAGTCATACAATTTCCACTTTCTCTTTATTCATTGACTTCCTTTTGAAAAAGTCCCCCAAAATGCATCTTCCTCAGGTTTTTGGAATTTTAATGAATGATACAATATATATTACATATATTGCTTATTTATATATATTGCTTATTAGCATATATATATACATATATTGCTTATAATGATTTCCATTTCATCTTGAAACCTAAATGTTTCATCTCTATTAGGTGTATTAAACCAAGTTAACAAGGTAACTTTGGTTTCTACTAGTCATAGTTAGGGGAAAAGGCATTATGAATTAAGTATTTTTCTCTGATAGTTTATTAAAACAAAAAGTAAATAATAATAATAATAACAAAATATTCTTTTGTAAGTTACTAACACACAGGAATGAACCATCTGCCAATCTTGTCCTCAGTGGCATAAGCCAAGCAGTTGTTTTGTAAGTTGTTTGTCCACTACTCACATTCATTAAAATCTTTAGTTACTGCCCTCTCTGTAAACAGGCTCAGTAGTTAAAGCTCATGTCTGAATAGAGGATTGTCCCTGGTTTCTTTTCTAAAGGGAACTGTGGATTTCATGGGATTATTATTAATTATTATGCCATATACAGTATTTAAAAGATCATATGCTATTTGAATGATATAAACCACACAACCTGCTTGATAAGGCTAGAAAAAACTTTTTTAAAGTTCATTTTAAAAGAACCAAAAATTTTGGTGAAATATATTCTTTGAGTAAAACATCTCATGACTAAAGACAACAGACATCCATTTGTGTGTAAATCTATTGAGTAATCTATTAAGTAACTTTTCTGTTGCTGTGATTAAACACATGAACAAAAGAGTTCATTTTGGCTTATGGTTCCAGAGAAAAAGCCCATGATGGCAGGGAAGGCATGGTGGCATACAGCCAACGAAGGAAGATAAGAGATCCACATATCCTATCCTATGCAGGAAACAGAGATAGAGCTGGAAGTATGGTAAGGGTATAAACTCTGAAGGCCCAACCTCAGCAATGTACTTCCCCCTACAATGCTCCACCTCTTAAAATTCCTATAACCTCTCCAAACAGAACCAGCATCTAGGGACCAAGCAATCAAATATTTGACCCCGTGGGCACATTGCTTATTCAAACCATCACAAGTATATTCTGCCACCATGGACAGCTCTAAAGTAAAGGAGATTAAATCAGCAAATACACAAAGCCCCCCATCCTTATGGATGAAGTCACAAGTCTGTCCAGTGCAGCACCCTTGCAGACAGTGAACTGATAAAATCTATATGAAAATATATATGAATACTATTTCAGAGGATGATAACTTTGTGTGCATTCTTGGATATAAACTGACTGGTATTTTATAGTCACTTGTTTTACATTTTACAGTTGGTTGGCAGCTACTTGAACAAACAGACTACACCTTTTTTATTTTTTATTATTTTTATTTATTTGTTTACTTTACATCCCAAATGCCAACTCTCTCCCTCTTCTGCTCCCAGTCCCACCCCTGCACCCACTTCCCCCATTCCCCACCCTGCCCATTACCAACCCACTCTGGCACATCAAATTGCATCAGGACTAAGTCCTCATCTTCCACTGAGGCAAGACAAGGCAGATCTCCTAGGAAAATGGGATACAGAGGGAGGCAACAGTGATCAAGTCAGAGATAGACCGTGCTCCAGTTGTTAGGGAATCCATTTGAGGACCCATCACCTTCATATGTGTAGGGGGCCTAGGACCAGTCCATGGATGTTCTTTTGTTGGTGGTTCAGTCTCTATGAGCCCCACCTTGAGTGTCTGAATTAATTGGCTATGTAGATCTTCCTGTGATGTCCTTGAGCCCTCCTGCTCCCTCAAACCTTTCCCTAATTCTATCTCAAGATTCCCTGATTTTTGCTTAATGTTTGGTTGTGGGTTTCTTCATTTGTTTCTATTATCTCTTGGGTAGAGCCTCTCAGGTAGCAGTTATGTTAGGTTCCTGTTCAATTCCCTCTCTCCCTCCACTTCTGATGTCTTATTTTATTTCCCCTACTTAGAGGGATTCGAGCATCATCCCTTGAGCCCTCCTTGGTACTTAGTTTATTTGGGTCTGGATTGTAGTATGGTTATCCTGTACATAATGGCTAATATATGCTTATGAGTGAGTACATATCCTGTGTGTCTTTTTGGTTCTGCACTACTTCACCCAGGATGATATTTTCTAATTCCATCCATTTCCCTGCAAATGTCATCATTTCCTTGTTTCTGGTGGCTGAGTAGTATTCCATTGTGTAAATGTACCACAATTTCTTTATTCATTCCTCAGTTGAGGGACATCTGGGTGGTTTCCAGTTTCTAACTATTACAAATAAGGCTGCTATGAACATAGTTGAGGAAATATCCTTGTGGTTTGGTGAGGAATCTTCTGGATGCATGCTCAGGAGTGGTATGGATGGGTCTTGAGATAGAACTATTCCCAATTTTATAAGAAAGTACCAGTTGATTTCCAAAGTGGTTGTACAGTTTGCACTTCCACCAACAATGGAGGAGTGTTCCCCTTTCTTCTCATCCTCACCAGCATGTGCAGTCACTTGAGTTTTTGATCTTAGGCATTCTGATGGGTGTAAGATGGAATCTCCGAGTCGTTTTGATTTGCATTTCCCTTATGACTAAGGGAAATGCAAATCAAAACGAGATTTTTTTTACGTGTATCTCAGTCATTAGAGATTCCTCTGTAGTGAATTCTCAGTTTAGTTCTGTACCCCATTTTTTAATTGGATTATTTGACTTGTTGGTATTTAATTTCTTGAGCTCTTTATATATTTTGGATATTAGTCCTCTGTCAGATGTGGGGTTAGTGAAGATCTTTTCCCAGTCTGTGGGATGCTGTTTTGTTCTATTGACAGTGTAGAAGCTTTTCAGTTTCATGAGGTCTCATTTAATTGTTGATTTTAGTGCCTGAGCTATTGGTGTTCTGCTCAAGAAGTTGTCCCCTGTGCTAATGAGTTCAAGGCTTTTCCCCACTTTCTCTTCTAGTAGATTTAGTGTATCTGGTTTTACATTGAGGTCTTTGATCCACTTGGACTTGACTTTTTTATAAGGTGATAAATATGGATCTATTTGCATTCTTCTACATGCTGACATCCAGTTAGACCAGCACCATTTGTTGAAGATGCTTTCTTTTTTCATTGTATGGTTTTGGCATCTTGGTCAAAAGTCAATGTCCGTAGGTGTTTAGGTTTATTTCTGGGTCTTTGATTTGACTCCATCATCAACCTTTTTTTTTTTTTTGAAAACACAGATTACACTTTATTCTAAAAAAACAAAATGAATTTCAATACAGAAAATGAAGACAACATTTTGCAATTTTATCCCTCAAAGGAGAATCTGTACTTGAGGAATCAGTGTGCTGTACTTGGAGAGATGGAATGTTAGTTTGTACACCAAAATTTTAAAAAAAGAAATTAAATTAAAAAATGAAATGGTTACCAAGGTAATGCAGGTCAGGGAATCAAGGGTGAAGGATCACACATTATTAAAAAGAAATACAAAAGGTCGGCTGCATCATGATCTCTCATTAGTGTTCCAGCGGTGCCTCTCTTTGGGTAAACTTGAACATTTCGGGCAGACATTCAAGCAGCTTTTTTGATAGATTTTTACATGACTACTATTGCTATTCCTATGGTCATCTTCTATAGGTGGCACAGTGTTGAGAAGACAGTAGGTGTTAGTTCTATGGAATACACTAGCAGTCACTTCCCCTCTGTGTGCTCCTCCTCCTCCTCCTCCTCCTCCTCCTCCTCCTTCTCCCAACCCAGAGCACCCACCTTATACCACCTCCACTGCCAGCCAGCCCCAATCTGACTATTTTTATGCCAATACCATGCAGTTTTTTAAAATTACTGTTGCTGTGCTAAGGGGCCCTTATAAGATGACCACCACATAAGGGAGTTCTCAGGGAAAAGTGAGTGTGCTGCCCACCTGACTGTCCAGCCTTCACCCTGAAGACAAACGTTTGCAACAGGGGTAATGTCTAAGCATTTCCCATTTTTAATGTTTTGTCCCCTAGCTTATATACAGAACCAAATGGGTGTTTCCACATGAGGCTACTTGGGGCAATCACATTAAAGGTCATCCTATCACATCACATAGTACAAGCGTGTTAACGTGGTGATCATGCACTGATCACGAGCACGGAATTCTTGCTCACCCAATCAGCTATACACATGATCTGGCTTCAACTCCTCCCTAGAATCTTCTGGCCAGCACCATCTAGATATCTTCCACAAGTTACTTTCATTTTCCCAGCAACAAGGCATTTCTCATGAGCCTCCATTTCCGGGGTCCCCACATTGCTGTGTAGTACAGCTTACAGACAAGGATGGTAATACCTCTAGAGGTTCTTTTTTGTACAGAACTGTTTTGGCTACCCTATGTTTTTTTTTTTTTTCCATGTGAAGTTGGGAATTGTTATTTCAAAGTCCATAAGTCTTGAGTCAGGATTTTGATGGGAATTGCATTAAATCTGTAGATTGCTTTTCATAAGAGGGTCATATTTACTATGTTAATCCTACCGATCCATGAGCATGGAAGAGCTTTCCATCTTCTGATATCTTCTTCAATCTCTTTCTTTAGAGACTTGAAATTTTGTTAAAGGCAAGCCTGGGTTGCACAGTGAAGCAAAATTATGAATGCAGGCCCTGAAGGCTTTGTGGAATGATCTTGTTTGTAGTGCTGACATTCTGAACAGCAGTGTTATTTTCTTTTTTTTTATAATGTTTATTTATTACTTCAGGTTACATCTCCATCACAGTGCCCTCTTTTCAGCCCTCCCACTCCTGCTCTCCCTCCCTCTACCTCCTATCCCTTCCATCCTACTACTCTGGAGTAGAGTCTCCCTACATATCAGTCCCCCACCCCAGTTCAGCAGTCATATGAGGGCCAAGAGCTTCCTCATACCTGGGGGCCTACAAGGCAGCACCACTCGGGCAAAATGTCTCATTGACAGCTAACAAAGTCTATGTTCATGTACCCTTTGGTGCATTCATTGTAGTATAGTTATCCTGTACTCTATGGCTAAAATCTGATTATAAGTGAATAGATGTAATGTGCATCCTTCTGAGTCTGGGTTAGCTCACTCAAGAAGAGTTTCTCTAGTTACATCCATTTTGCTGCAAATTACATAATTTCATTGTTTCTGATAGCTGAGTAGTACTCCTTTGTGTAGATGTACAACAGTTTTTTAATCCATTCTTCGGTTGAGGGACATCTGGGTTGTTTCCAGTTTCTAGCTATTAAAAATAAGGCTGTTATAAACATAGATAAGGGGTTTTCATGTGGTTTGGTAAGGAATTATTGGATGTATACCCAGAAGTGGTATGGCTGAATCTTGAGGTAGAGCTATTTCAAGTTTTCTAAGATATCTCCAGACTGATTTCCACAGTGGTTGTACCAGCTTGAACTCCCACCAGCAATGGAGGAGTGTTCCCCTTTCTCCACACCCTTGCCAGCATGTGCTATCATTTGAGCTTTTGATCTTAGCCATTCTGACAGATGTGAGATGGAATCTCAGAGTTGTCTTAAGTTGAATTTCTTTGATGATTAAGGATGCTGAGCATTTCGTCAAGTGTCTCTCAGCCATTAGGGATTCCTCCTTTGTGAATTCTCTATTTAGCTCTGTTCACCATTTTTGATTGGATTATTTGGTTATTTTTTTGGCATTTAATTTCTTTAGTTCATTGTAAATTTTGAATATTAGCCCTCTGTCAGATATGGGGTTGGTGAAGATTTTTTCCCAATCTGTAGGTTGCCGTTTTGTTTGAATGACAGTGTCTTTTGCCTTACAGAAGCTTTTCAGTTTCATGAGGTCCCATTTATTGATTGTTGGTCTGAGATCCTGAGCTGTTGGTGTTCTGTTCAGGAAGTTGTCACCTGTACCGATGAGTTCCAGGGTTTTCTCCACTTTCTCTTCTTATATATTTAGTGTGTCAGGCCTTATGTTAAGGTCTTTGATCCACTTAGACTTAAGTTTTGTGCAAGGTGATAAGTATGGGTCTAATTTTATTCTTTTACATGTGGACATCCATTTGGACCAGCACCATTTGTTGAAGAGATGCTGTCCTTTTTCCATTGGACAGTTTTGCCTTTTTTTGTCAAAAATTAAGTGACCACTTCTGGATTCATTTCTGGTTCTTCAATTTGATTCCATTGATCCACTGGTCTGTTTCTATAGCAGTTTCATGCTGTTTTTATTACTATTGCTCTGTAGTACAGCTTGAAATCTGGGATGGTGATGCCTCCAGATGTTTTTTTCAGTGTATAGGATTGATTTAGCTATTCTGGGTTTTTTGTTATTACATATGAAGTTGAGAATTGCTTATTCCAGATCTATAAAGAATTTTGGTGGTATTTTGATAGGAATTGCATTGAATCTGTATATTGCGTTTGGTAGGAAAGACATTTTTATTATGTTGATCCTACCTATCTGTGAGCATGGGAGATCTTTCCATCTTCTGATGACCGCTTCAGTTTCTTCAAGGACTTGAAGTTCTTGTCATACAGGTCTTTCACTTGCTTGGTTAGAGTTACCCCCAGGTATTTTATGTTGTTTGTGGCTATTGTGAAGGGGGTTGTTGCCCTTATTTCTTTCTCAGCCCATTTGTTTGTTGTATAAAGAAGGACTTCTGATTTTTTTGAATTAATTTTGTATCCAGCCACCTTGCTGAAGGTGTTTATCAGCTGTAAGAGTTCTCTGCTGGAATTTTTGGGGTCGCTTATGCAAACCATCATATCATCTGCAAATAGGGATAATTTGACTTCTTCATTTCCAATTTGTATCCCCTTGATCTCCTTTAGTAGTCTTATTGCTCTAGCAAGAACTTCAAGTACTATGTTGAAGAGATATGATGAAAATGGGCATCCTTGCCTTGTCCCTGAGTTTAGAGGAAATGCTTCAAGTTTCTCTCCATTTAATTTGATGCTGGCTACTCGCTTGCTGTATATCACCTTTATTTTTTCTAGGTATGGTCCTTGTATACCCATTCTCTCCAGGACTTTTAACATGAAGGGGTTTTGGATTTTGTCAAATGCTTTTTCAGCATCTAGCAAGATGATCATGTGTTTTTTTTTCTTTCTTTCAGCTTGTTTATATGGTGAATTACATTGATGGATTTTCATATGTTAAACTATCCCTGCATTCCTGGGATGAAGCCTACATGATCATGGTGTGTGTTTTGATGTGTTCTTGGATTCGGTTTGCCAGTATTTTATTAAGTATTTTTGCATCTATGTTCATGAGGGAGATTGGTCTGAAGTTGTCTTTCTTTGTTGGGTCTTTGTGTGGTTTAGGAATCAGTGTGACTGTGGCCTCATAGAATGAGTTTGGCAGTGTTCCGTCTGATTCTCTTTTGTTGAAGAGCTGGAAAAGTATTGGTATTAGCTCTTTGAATGTCTGGTAGAATTCTGTACTGAAACCATCTGGCCCTGTACTTTTTTTTTTGGGCGGGGGGGGGGGGAGATTTTTAATGACTGTTTCTATTTCCTTAAGGGTTATAGGGATGCTTAATCTATACAGGTCTTTCATGTGCTTGGTTAGTGTTACACCAAGGTATTTTATATTATTTTACATTGTTTGTGGCTATTGTGAAGGGTGTTGTTTCCCTGACTTCTTTCTCAGCCCAGTTATGTTTTGCGTAAAGGAGGGATACTGATTTTTTGAGATAATTTTGATCTACCCATGTTGCAGAAGGTGTTTATCAGCTACAGGAGTTCTCTGTTAAAATTTTGGGGGTCACTTATGTATACTATCCCATCATCTAAGAATAGGGATATGTTGACTTCTTCCTTTCCAATTTGTGTCCGCTTGATCTCCTTTAGTTGTCTTATTGCTCTAACTAGAAATTCAGGTACAGTGTTGAAGAGATATGGGGATAGTGAGCAGTCTTGTCTTCTCCCTGACTTTAGTGGAATTGCTTTAAGTTTCTCTCCATTTAATCTTATGTTGGCTACTGACTTGCTGTATTTTGCCTTTATTATGTGTTGGTATGGGCCTTCAATGCCTGATCTCTTTTATCATGAAGAGTTGTTGGATTTTTGTCAATGGCTTTTTCAGCATTCAGTGAGATGATCATGTATTTTTTCTTTCAGCTTGTTTATTTGATGGATATTATTGATGGATTTTCTTATTTTGAACCACCCCTGAATTCCTGGAATGAATCCTACTTGATTATGGTGGATGATGTTTTTGATATGTTTTTGGATTCAGTTTGCCAATATTTTATTGAGTATTTTTGCATCAATGTTCATGAGGGAGATTGGTCTGAAGTTCTGTTTCTTAGTTGAGTCTTTGTGTGGTTTAGTTATCAGTGTGACTGTGGCTTCATAGAATGAGCTTGGCAAAGTTCTTTGTGTTTCTATTTTCTGGAAGAGTTTGAGGAGTATTAGTATTAGCTCTTCTTTGAAAGTCTGGTAGAATTTTGTGCTACCATCTGGCCCAGGGCTTTTTTTTTTTTTTTTTTTTTTTGGTTGGCAGATTTTTGATAACTGCTTCTATTTCCTTAGGGGTTGTGGTATTGTTTAATTTGTTTATCTGCTCCTGATTTAACTTTAGTAGGTGAAATCTATCAATGAAATCATTCATTTCATTTAGATTTTCCAATTTTGTGGAATACAGGCTTTTGAAGTAAGACCTAATGATTCTTTGGATTTCCTCAGTGTCTGTTGTTATGTCCCTCTTTTCATTCCTGATTTTGGTAATTTGGATACTGTCTCTCTGCCTTTTAGCTTGGCTAAGGGATTAATCTATCTTGTTGACTTTCTCAAAGAACCAGCCTTTGGTTTCATTGATTCTTTCTATTCTCTTTGTTTCTAATATATTGATTTCAGCACTGTTTTATGTTCTACTCCTCTCCTGTGTGTTTGCTTCTTTATGTTCTAGAGCTTTTAGGTGTGCTTTTAAATTGCTAGTATGCGATCTCTCCAATTTCTTTATGAAGGCACCCAGTACTTTGAAGTTTCCTCTTAGTACTGCTTTCATTGTTTGTATCCCATAAGTTTGGGTATGTTGTGCCTTCATTTTCATTGAATTCTAGAAAGTTTTTAATTTCTTTCTTTATTTCTTCCCTGACCAAGTGATCATTGTGTAGAGAGATGTTCAGTTTCCATGAGTTTGTAGCCTTTCTGTTGTTTCAGCCAGCTTTAATCCATGGTGATCTGCTAGAATACAAGGGATTATTTCAATTTTTTTGTATCTGTTGAAGCATACTTTGTGACAAAGCATATTGTCAGTTTTGGAGAAGATTCTGTGAAGTTTTGAAAAGAAAGGATATTCTTTTGTGTTTGAATGAAATGTTTGGAGATATCTGTTAGGCCCATTTGATTCATGACATCTGTTAGTTTCTGTCTCAATGATCTGTCCTTTGGTGAGAGTGAGGTGTTGAAGTCTCCCGCTATTAATGTATGGGGATCAATGTGTGATATAAGCTTTAGTAGTGTTTCTTTTGCAAATAAGGGTTCCCTGGCATTTGGGGCATAAGTGTTTGGAATTAAAATCCATCATGGTGGATTTTTCTTTTCATAAGTATGAACTGTCCTTCCCCATCTCTTTTGATAAATTGTAGTTGCAAGTCTATTTTATTGGATACAAGAATGGCTACTCCTGCTTGCTTCTTGAGTCTATTTATTTGGAAAACCTCTTACAGCCTTTTACCTTGAGATAATGTCTATCTTTGTTGCTGAGGTGTATTTGTTGTATGCAGCAAAATGATGGATCCTGTTTTTGAATACATTCTGTTAGCCTGTTTTTTTTCCTTTATTGGGTAATTGAGTCTATTAATGTTGAGAGATATTAGTAATATCTAAATGGTTGTTAATTCCTGTCATTTTGATGTTAGTGGTGGTAGAGTGTATGTGTGTTTTACCTTCTCTTAGTTTTCAGATTACGTATGTCCTGTGATTTCCTGGGTGCCACTTTGGGCTACAGTTTTACTTCTATCGCCTTCTGTAGGAACGGGTTTGCAGATAGGTATTATTTTTTTAATATTTATTTATTACTTCAGGTTACATCTCCATCACAGTGTCCTCTTCCTACCTCTGCCAGTCCCGCCCTTCCTCCCTTTGCCCCCTATCCCTCCACCCTCTACCCACTAACCCTTCCATCCCATTCCTCTGGAGTGGAGTGTCCCTACATATCAGTCCCCCACCCCAGTTCAGCAGTCATATGAGGGCCAAGAGCCTCCTCATACACTGGGGGCCTACAAGGCAGCACCACTAGGGCAAAGTGTCCATTGACAGGAAACAAAGTCTATGTTCCTGTTCCCTTTGGTGCATTGGTTGTAGTATAGTTATCCCGTACTATATGGCTAAAATCCTACTATAAGTGAATAGATGCCATGTGCATCCTTCTGAGTCTGGGTTAGCTCACTCAGGATGAGCTTCTCTAGTTCCATCCATTTGGCTACAAATTGCATGATTTCATTGTTTCTAATAGCTGAGTAGTATTCCATTGTGTAGATGTGCCACAGTTTTTTAACCCATTCTTCGGTTGAGGGACATCTGGGTTGTTTCCAGTTTCTAGCTATTACAAATAAGGCTGCTATGGACATAGATGAGGAAACTTCCTTGTGATTCGGTGAGGAGTCATTTGGATGTATGCCCAGAGGTGGTATGGCTGGGTCATAGATAGGTATTATTTAAATTTGGTTTGGTCATGGAATATCTCGTTTTCTCCATCTATGGTTATTAAAGTTTTCCTGGGTACTGTAGTTTGAGTTGACATCTGTGGTCTCCTAGAGTCTGCAAGATATCTGCCAAGGCCCTTCCGGCTTTAAGAGTCCCTGTTGTGAAGTCCGGTATAATTCAGACAGGTCTGTCTTTATAATTATTTGGCTTTTTCCCTTGCAGATTTTAGTATTCTTTCTTTGTTCTGTACATTCAGTGTTTTTATTATTATGTGGCAGAGGAATTTCTTTTTTGCTCCAATCTATTTGATGTTCTGTAAGTTTCTTGTTTATAGGCATCTCTTTCTTTAGATTGGGGAAGTTCTCTTCTATGCTTTTGTTGAAAATATTATCTTGGCCTTGGAGCTTGGACTCTTCTCCTTCTTCTACTCCTATTATTCTTAGGTTTGGTGCTTTTATAGTGTTCCAGATTTCTGAAATGTTTTGTGTCAGGAACTTTTTAGATTTAACATTTTCTTTGACCAATGTATCGATTTCTTCAATTGTATCTTCTAGGCTTGAAATTCTGTCTTCCATTTCTTGTATTCAGTTGGTGATGCCTGTGTCTGTAGTTCCTGTTCTCTTCCGTAGGTTTTATAGCTCCAGAATTCCCTAAGTTTGTGTTCTCTTTATTGCTTCTATTTCCATTTTCAGGTCTTGTACCATTTTATTCATTTCCTAAAGGATTTCATTTTGTTCACTTGTTTGTATTTTCTTGCATTTCTTTAGAGGATTTATTCATTTTGTTCACCTGTTTGATTGAATTTTTCTGCATTTCTTTAAGGGATTTATTTATTTCATTCACCATTTTGATTGAATTTTCTTGTATTTCTTCAAGGGATTTCTTCATTTCCTCTTGTAAGGCCTCTATCATCATCATGGAGTTTGATTTAAGGTCATTTTCTTGTTCGTCGGTTTTGTTAGGATAACCAGGGCTTGCTGTAGTAAGAAAGCTGTGCTCTGAAGGTACCATGTTGCCCTGGATCTTGTTGATTGTGTTCTTATGCTGGCCTTTAACCATCTGATTGTCCCTGGCTACTCTTGGCTGTTCTTTCTGAAGCAGACCTGGGTTTTCCTGTGCTTTGACCCTCGTGTTCCTGGTGCAGCAGGATTGATGGAGGCCAGAGGAACAGTGTCTGGGTGATGGAACTCAGGAGGACAGAACAAAGGTCAGGGAACCTGGATGTTACCCAGCGGACTCTGGATATTTCTGGTGCAGCAGGCCTGGATGTTGCTGGTGTAGCAGGCCTAGTGGCAGCCTGGATGTACCTGATGCAGCCAATCTTGTGGAGGTCAGTGAAGTAGTAGTCCCACAATTAAGCTAGATTTTCCTGGTGTATCAGGCCTGGTAAACTCTGGATATTACTGAAGTTGTAGGCCTGGTGACCCCAGGTGGAGCCAGTCCAGAAGATGTCACTGGATGCTCCTGGTGTATCAGGTCTGGTAACCTCCAATGTGTCAAGGTTGGGGCAGTGGATATTGGGACACAGAACTCAGCTGGACATGTCCCAGAACACTGGGTGGCATGGGGATTTGTGGGGGTGAGGAAGAGAAGGGATCCAACCTAGATGTTCCTGAGTTGCAGGCCTGAGACCCCAGGTGGAGTTGATCTGGAAGATGGAGCTGGGTACTCCTGCCTGGCGCAGGCCAGGTAACCTCCCATGGGGTAAGGTTGCAACAGTGGGGCTCTGGGCACAGCATTTTCCTCAGGTATGAGACTACACCTTTCTAACAAGTAAAGTTTTCAGCAATATCTTAAACACAGTGACTCTAACATGGTATTACTGATAAATGGCTGTAGTGAGAAAAAAAGGAGAAAGAAGTTAAAAATTAGAAAGCTCATCCTAAGTGAGCTAACCCAGACTCAGAAAGATGCACATGGCATCTATTCACTTATAATTGGATTTTAGCCATATAGTACAGCATAACTGTTGTACAACCAGCACACCAAAAGGATCAGGGACATAGACTTTGTTGATGAGACACTTTGCCCTAGTGGTGCTGCCATGTAGGCCCCCAGTATAAATATGAGGAGGCTCTTGGCCCTCATATGACTGTTGAACTGGGGCGGGGGACTACTCCTCACACTCTGGAGGAGTAGTATGGGAGGGTGGAAGAGTGAGAATTGGAGAGGTGGGGTGGGGGCACTGTGATGGAGATGTGGCTTGAAGTAGTGAATAAACATTAAAAAAAAAAGAAATGTTAACTCAGAAATCCCAGCAGTTTGATATAAATTACTCTCACTACAGATGAGCTTAACTATCAAAGAAAACAACAGTTCTTAAATAAGAATAAAAACATTCAATTCCTTTCAACATGCATATTAAGAAGGATTGTAATCCTCAAAGTTGGCAGAGCAACCATAATTGTGTGAAGTCTATCGATCTCAGTTTTCTTACTCATGAAGTAAGAATGGAGTTATAACAAACTTAGATGTGCTCACACTTTGTGAAGCACAAAGTGTCACAGAGAGCAGTGAGATTAACTCTGGCACTACTAAAGTGAGACGGTGACACCAGTCACCAGAACTGCAGGCTGAGTAATAAATGCAGTGTTGTAAACTGCAAAGAGGAAGCTGGTCTGAATGACATGTGGAAGCATGGTGCCCCGGCTATAAAAAGGGAAAATGGCAAGCTCAGAGCCGGTGGGTGGGAAGCAAAGGTTAAGAATTCAAACTGCGGAGACAAAAAATTAAGGCAAACCCAGAAAAGATAGTTGAGGCAACCAGAAATCCCTAGAGCAGAGCAGAAAGGAAATCTCAAAAGAAAGGCTGGGCAAACCCATGAAAACATAATAAAGAAAATGAAAGACAAACAAGAGGCCACGTCTGACAGCTTCTAAAGGCTGTCTGGCAATTTAGAGCCTCATTTCCAGTATGTTCATTCTGCTCTGTGGGAAGACAAGCCTGAATCTCTGGAGGACAGATGCCCTAGAACATGAATTTGAGGTAAGAGGATCTACAGAGTCAATCAGCTTCTTCTAGAAAATTCCTGGCAATCCTGGACAGCAAGACAAAGCTTTGTCAGATCTATAAGACAATTTTCCCTTAGGTTTTGTGCTATGTTTTCATGATCAGACAAAGTGTTTTGAAAGTAAAGAGCCTAAATCAGGTGTTTATGCACTCATTAGACATTCCATATGTATGAATTCATATGGAAATGAAAACATTTTCTCTGCTCTTGTGTCCTATGACCTAAGTTTACTAACTGACTCCCTCAATTTACTTGACAGATAAACTAAAGAAAAGTGTGCATAAATGCTTCATGTAAATGCTTGGCAAAACTCTCCTTTGGGTGGGAACAAATTACTCTCATTAGGTAGCAGTTTGATTTCTATTTCTAAATTCAAAACTGACTATCTTCACCTATGAACCTCAGGCCAGTCTTTCTTAATGATGGAGAAGTTGCATGCTGGTAAAGTGTCAGATATCAGCCTCAAATTGGCTTTGGGTTTTGGTTTCCTGCAAGCATTTTGCACTTCTTATCCAAAGAACCTTGTTCCCCTAAGTTCATGAGAATAGTTATGGGATATTATACTAATAGACCATTGGGAATATGTGCCTGCATATTTCCTAAATTTTGACCATTTGACAGTGCCTTTCTGTTAACTGTGTTTATGAATGCTAGCTTTCCAAGTTTGTCATTACATTCAGACATCTGTTAAATTTAACTTGCCATAATAGCTAAGATGTGTTGATATAAAGATACTGCCATTAAAAATGTCACAGGTATAGATTGCTCCAAAATGTTTTATATTTGTTATTGGCGAACTAATAAGTAAACAACCAAATGCAACATTAATTGTGAAGTACCAGATTTGAAACTAATGAAGAATAGGTATTAAATTAATTAATACATGCTTATTTAAGTGTTAGATTTTTTTCACATGGCCAACTCTGTCAAAATAATTACACTTAAAAGGTTAAGATGAAGAAATTCTAGTGCATAGATTTTCAGTCATTCTTAGGGTAGACAATTAACCAAGTAATCCTATTTGGTAATGTCTTTGTGCTAATAATCCTACAACCTTAACTCCCTAAAGGTTTTAGTCTCTGCTCCATTTAGAAGCAAATATAGCATGTAATATAATTGGTTAACAGATCACTGTTTTATTCTTCAAAGCATATAAAAAGTCTAACCAAAAACTCACATGGAAAGTTATAATTCACAGGAATCTTATAGCTATGTTCAGGAAGATAAATGATTATTCTTTAAAGTATTGTTTTTGTGTTTGTAAGCATTACTGAACTTTGGAGAACTTCAATTCATACTTTTCTTCAGTCCCAAGGTGTGAACACAGGGCCTTACACATGTTATATTCCAAGTGCAAATATGCTTTATATTTTTCTAATATTGAGAAATTCTAGTCCAATATTCTGCTATATTTAAGCTTAGGCTATAAAACCTTTAATTGACCATTAATTTTCCACATATGTTGGGTATCTGTGACAAATTTAAGTATCTTTTCATTACATCGCCTTTCCATATCACAAGAATAGCAGCAATAAGAATGGGAAAAACATTTATTGAAAATTTGTCCTGTGCTTGTGACCTTCTTAATAATGTTATACTCATTTATGTGAACCTAGCAATTAATTGAAGTTACACCCCTAGTATTTACTCATGTATATTGTGATATTCAGTTAGCCAGGAAGATTACTCTCCCTTGTGCTGAAACTGGCAATAGAAAAATGAAACAGTTTCTCTATGATGTAACCTGCCATTGAAACTACTCCTTGGATAAATGTTCATATCTCGAGTAAAATATTAAGGCCTGGCAAGATGGCTCAGTAGGTAAAGTGCCTGGAGCTAATCCTGACAGCCTGAGTTCTATCCCATTACTCAAATGACAGAAAGAGAAAAATATCTCTCACAAGTTGTCCCATCACCTCCACTGGAATGTGGTTTACCCACCACACACACACACACACACACACACACACACACACACACACACACAC
>CAJQZJ010031840.1:68277-92549 GCA_907164525.1 Lophiomys imhausi
AGAGGACCACCTTCCAAAGCACAGGGAGAATTCTTCCTGCCTATCAGCTGGAACACAGACTTTTACCTGACTACTTACATGAGCTGGAATATCAGTTCTTCTTGGGTCTTGAATCCACTAATTTTCAGATGAGTAATTTTACTAGGAGTTCCTCTATAAGTGTAACCATATTGTCAGATCTCTTGAATATCTGGAGCCACTTACTTCAGAGTTGAGATTTCTTGGAAATGTGTGAACCAATTTCTCACAAATTTCTTCATGTAACTATACGAATACATGCAAACATAAAACTCAGTATGTATATATATATATAATATATATATGATATATATGATATTGTGTGTGTGTGTAAATGAAGTGGGTTCTATTTATTTGGAAAACCTTTATTATTATAGATTTGGTACCAAAAAGGCGTACTGCTGTCAAATGAAGCAACTTTAACAATGGATAAAGCTAAAAGCAGCTGCATCTCCTGGGAAGGATGGTGAAATGTAGATATTAAAGGTCTGGTGAGAATAAGAACTCACCTGAATAGGCCCAAGTGAGACAAGAAGCCTGATTATGGAAATTGGAATAATGGTGGTCCTTGTTATAATAAAGTACTTGGCTGTATTGTGTTCTAATACATTGTGAGAGGTTGTAGAAAATGGCTAATTAAATTATTTACTAGTATTTATATTATTAATTAGTCAGCAGGTTAATCCTTAACCTGCCATTATAAATGAGCATACACAGAGGTCTGATGAATTTTAACAAGCCTTGGCCTGAATTGAGCAATCTTGGCCCATCTAAGCTAACTCTTAATTCTGTTCCCCAAATATGACCCCATATATGCATATGTCCCCTGGGCTGCTATTCTCCACACTATGGTGATGTTCCAGGCCATGTGGAATGAGGTTCTTTTCTCTAACCCATGGCTTGTGTCCTCCTTCCTGCTCTTGTTGCTTGTCTTCGAGGCTTCTTCTGGCCATAACATCTCTGCTTCAGAAGTCCAAGCCTTAGTCCTGCCTCTCTCTGTCTTTGCCCAATCTCAGGCCTCAGCATTCATTCAACCAATCAGAGACAATGTAAGTAACAGACAGGAAGCAGGATCAATTAATTAACATTTAGAATGCATAGCATCACTCCATCAAGAGGTAAGAGTGATTTACTTATGAAATTAGACATTTATTTGCATGAGACCTTTCCTCATCAAAATGCTGAAGATGTGGCCTGACTCCTTTTAACTATAGCAAAATGTAAAAGGATGAAGATGAGGATGTGAGGAATCAGAACTTTTTAAAAAACATTTATTTATTTCTTCAAGTTACATCTCAATCATAGTCCTCTCCCTCCTCCCCCTCCCAGTCCCATCCTCCTACCCACTTCCCCCTCACCCTCCTATCTGCTTTTTTTAAAATTGAAGGTGTATCTCTCCCCCCCCAATTGCTCCCCCTTTTAGTCCAATAAAAGGCTCTTTTTCTTATAACAATAAATACAATACAAAACAATAAGAATAATTAGGCTACCATTATGAAAAGAGTTTTTGATATTGAGGCATGTCAGCTCCTGACATCACCCCCCATTCTACTCTAAGTAGATAATGAGCATTGAAGACTCTCCATTTGGAGATGGCTGAATTAGTGGCAAGCTAGCCACTGGGCAAGAAAAAGCCCTTGATTCAACTATAGACAGAATGTTGTCCAAAAAGGACAAAACTTGGGAACAGGTAAGTCAACAGCTTAGCTCTGCCAAGACAGGGTGGACAAGTCCTTCATAATTCCTGCTTTACAATTAATGTCTGTCAGAGATACTGGGCCAAAGTCTGAAGATAGATGCAAAACTTTTTTTAAACAGATAATTTTTATTTAGAAAATTTTAAGACTTCATTTTATTTTATTTTTTAATTTATTTATTCATTTATTCATTTTACATCAGGGTCGCAGCCCCTTCTCTCCTCTCCATCATTCCCATCCTCCTACCCTCTCCCTCTTTCACTGTCCCCTTCAACAAAAAGCATGTATGGTTGGACCTAGGCCCCCTATACATATGTAGCTGATAGACAGCTTGGTCTCAATGTAGATCCCCTAGCAAGTGAAGTGGAGATTGTACCTGACATGGATTCTGTTGCCTGTTTGTGGATCACTTTATCCTAGCTGGGCTGCCTTGTCTGATCACAGTGGAAGAGTATGTTCTTAGTCCAGATGTGACTTGAAGAGCTGAGGTGGGTTGGTGTGGGGAGTACCCTTTTCTGAGAGGCATCAGAACTTAAAGTCATGGGAAATCCTCATCCTGTCCATACCACATAGAGTGAAAGACTACTCAAAAGAGAATGGCAAAGAACTATCAGTTGGGCACAGAAGAAATATTAAGGAGGACTGTCAGACTTCTTAGGTCTTATGGGTCAGATGATAAAACCTATTTGATTGTGAACCAACTTTATCATTCCAGAAAAAGAACCAAAGGTCATTCCCACCAGAACCCTATAGGACAAGACTGAATCCTCTTTGGTTTTTTATTTGTCAGCAATAGGTAAGTGTGCCTCCATCTAGTGCCTCGGGGGTGAGCCATCTTCACAGGGGTTCACTGAAATGCCCACAGGGCCATACTGCCATCCCAACAGCTCTGATAGACTGAAAATTTAATCAAGAAGAATTATTCCCAAGGCTTAAGATCTAATTGCATTTCTTCGCTAGCTTTTGGACTTGATGTTATGCTCAGATTCCAGTGTCTCCCAAGCTCATATGTTTGAACACGTGGCCTTCAGCTAATGTTACTGTTTGTGGATATTGTGGAACCTCAAGGAGGTGGGGTGTGGCTACCAGAAGTGAGTCAATGGGGACAGTCCTTTGAATGTAATGAATAGCCCAGCCCTGCTTCAGGCTGTCATATTTGTAGCCCTCTAACAGTCTTGCTTCTCCTGCTGTGATGGACAGTGTAAAAGGTGTTAAATTATTCTGTGTATAATAACTGATTCTGGAAATTAATATGCAGCAAATATTCCTTAACCTGCTATTTTCTAAGTAAATGACACAGGGACTGGTTAGATTTAATAAAAGCTAAAAGCATTACACATAGGCAGAAATAAATCCTCTAAACTGTCTGGACTCTCTCCCCTGTCAAAAACCCCATAATACTTGTATCTGTTCCATTTGGGGTGGTTCTCAGAGCAAGCTGCTCTTGGCCATATATTTCTAGTCCAAGCTACCTCATGGAAACCTGCTTTCTCATCTCCTCTCCTTCTTTCTTTGTTCTCTCTCTCTGTCTGTCTCTCACTCTCTCCCTCTCCCTCTGTCTCTCCCTCTCCCTCTCCCTCTCTCTCCTCCTCCCCCTCCTCTTCCTCTCTCAGCCTCAACCCCAGGAAACCTCCACTCTCCCTACCTCTCTTCTGCTTAGTCCAGTCTCTAGGCAACTTTATTTCCCAATCAGGGATAGTTGAGGAGCAAGGTTTATACAACATCATTTCTGATATGTGAGCATTGCTCATAGGACAGTAAGCATCTTGGAGAGCAAGCACTTAACATTTGAATACGTAGTAGCTCCAGATCAACAACCCCAACAACCCTGTAAACTATGAGCCCAAATAGACCTTTACTTTAAGTTGTTTCTGCGCTTGTGTCACAGTGATGAGAAAAATAACTGATTTACTTGCAGGCTTGCATCCTTTCCTTTTATATAACTTCTCCCATTGAGAATGTGAGTGCCTATCTAACTCTGCTCACAGTTATATTTTTGAAGATGATACCTTGTTTGGTTTCATGGGCTTAAAGCTAGAAAGGAATTTTGCTTCAGGATAAGCTGTACCTCTAGTCTCACTCATGTCTGAGTTAGATACTTTGGGCTTAAGAGTTGATACTGCTGTGAAATGAGATCATTAGAGCTTTGAAGGTGAAATTACTATATTTTACATGTGAGTAGGAAATGAATTTTGAGTCCAAGGAATAAAATGGTATATATTAAACTGTATCTTCTCAAATTTCAAAATGTTGGAAGCCCTACTCTGACTGTGCCTGCATGAGGAGGTGACAAGGGTTCAATAATGTCACAACGATTGGGTCTTGATTTAATAGAGCAGGTGGTTTTATAAAGAAAGGAGGGAGTCTGACTGGACCCCAGGACTGGCAGAAAGCAAGAGTCTCTTGCTGAAATCATTCTATCTGTTCTATTGTGGTGTGGCAGTTCAGGTTGGCTGATGGAGTCCTGGATTGGTTTCTGATTTTTATAGACTAATAGAAAAGCCATATATAACAAGTCAGAGTCAAATTAAAAAGTCACTTCCGGGGAGGGAAAGAAGTATTGACTGAGGAAGAAGTTGGCAATGCCATCTCGGTATTACAAAACAAGAACTATGGTTGATATTAGTAGAAACAAAATGGCAACATTTTAGTGAATTTTGGAGACATCTGGATTACAGATGCTTACTCACATATAGTATAACCCTTGTCTTTAAACATGCAAAATAATACACCGAAGGAAATCCCAACTTCCCCTCCCAAGGCTTCAGCTCAAAAGTGCAGACACTGGGCAGACACTGAGACATTAGATTGTTGAACTAAAGTGTAATTATTGCTGACTTATGTGATGCATTAAAGCTCTTTAGGTCTGTGGCTCAGAATAGCTGTATTTCAAAACGTACTTGGAACCACAGAAAGTTGAGAGCTGTAGCCTACACATGACCTTGCAGTTTTGTGTTATCTTTGAGAAAGAGATTAAAAGTAAGATGCCACTACATTTTTCTCGTATCTACAAAATGTCTCAGTTTTTGCCTCTTTCCAACTGGCATTTATAGTGATCAATAATAGGAAGTTATATGAATATGGTAAATACAAATAAACATAAAATGTTGTTTACTGTATCACATCTGTAGCATCAGCAAAAATAGTTTAAAATGTCTACCTTAAAAGTAAAATTAATGGTCAAAGGAACATTAGAATTTAGCTAAAAATAACAGGTTTTAATGTCTTATTGAGTGAACTAAATGAGAACATAATAAAACCAAAAGAAATTACTTAAAGAAATTCGAGCATTTAAAACAAATGCAAAATGCCAGCTAATTGACAATTATAGTTGTTAGAGGCCAAGAATGAGAGAAACAATTCAGCAGATGACTTCTGGGAAACTGGATGAAAAGAAATATAAAAATGCTTTATAGATGCCATTAAGTGGCTGGCTATATAATCCTTCATACTTTGAAAATATAATTTTGTTTGTGGGTCCTTTAATGGCAATGATAAATGACATGTGTTGCCCACTCTTGGTAATTATTTTTGGTGTATCAGTTTGTTTTTATATATTTTTATTGTGACATAATTCAACATACCATAAATATGACCCATATAAGATGTATAATGCAGTGACTTTTAATATATTCACAAGGTTGTAAACCCACAACCACTGTCTAATTCTAGAACATTTTTATCAGTCCCCAAAGAAACTCATTGGAAATCACTCTCATTTTACCCAGCCCCAGCATACTTTCTGTTTGGATGTATTTATCTATAGTAAAAATTCCATAAAAGCAAATAAATATAATATATAGCTTTTTGTCTGTCATCTTTCATTTCACATGTAGCATACATCAAGATTTTATTTCCTTTTATAGCTATGTTGCCTTTTTGTTATTGATTTTACTCCAGTGTCTCAGCTTAATTATGAAAAGTTTCTAGATGCTTTCCAAGTTGAAATGTCTCATGTAATAAATAGGTCCATAGCCATGAGACTTGACATCTGCTGGGATGTTGGTTTTTAATGTCAAATTTCACAGATCAGAGTCATCTGAGGAGAGGCTCTCAGCTGAAGGATTGTTAATTGATAGTGGAAGGTTCCCCTGAAGTGTGTGTACGATCTTCTGCTCGTAGCTCAAATAAAGAAGCTCATGGCAGGGGAAGATGGCTCACCTCTGCTGGTTGGTTTTCCCTCTTGATGGTGAGTTGGTTTATCCTGCTGCTGCTGCTGCTGCTGCTGCTGGATAGTATTGGTGGTGGTGATGATGGTGATGGTGGTGATGGTGATGAAGATGATGGTAATGATGATGGTGATGATGATTCCTTCATTAATATCAGACACAGGTATTTCTAGGCCTCCATAGTTGACTAAGCTCTCATGGCTCTCTAGGCAACCTCTCAGTCTTTTGATGACATATTTTAGGACTGCTGAGGCACCAAACCACAACCAGCTTTTCAGCCTGTCAGGTATGAGACAACTGTTGTTACTATTTCCATGTTAGCTAAATTAATAAATGTATGTATGTGTATATCCTATCAGTTCTCTTCTAGAACAATGACTTTTAGTCCTCTTGATGCTGCCACCCTTTTAATACAAAAACATGTTGTAGTGACCCCAAACATAAAACTATTTTTGTTGCTACTTCTTTTTAATAAATGAGTTTATTTATTTGTTGCTTCAGGTTACATCTCCATCATATTGTCCTCTTTCCCCCCTTCCCAGCCCGACTCTCCCTCCCTCTACTCCCAAACCCTTCCATCCTGCTCCTCTGGAGTGGAGTGTCCCTACATAACAATCCCTCACCCCAGTTCAGAAGTCATATGAGGGCCAAGAGCCTCCTCATACACTGGGGGCCTACAAGGCACTACCACCAGTGAAAAGTGTCTCATTGCTAGGGAGGGAAAACTAAAAAAAAAAAAAAAAACAAACCAACAAACAAACAAAAACAAGCAACAAAAAAAAATAAAAAAGAAAAAGTCTATGTCCATGTTCCCTTTGGTGCGTTGGTTGTGGTATAGATATCATGTACTATTTAGCTAAAATCCTACTATAAGTGAATAGAAGCCATGTGCATCCTTCTGAGTCTGGGTTAGCTCATTCAGGATGAGCTTCTCTAGTTCCATCCATTTGGCTACAAATTGCATGATCTCATTGTTTCTGATAGCTGAGTAGTATTCCATTGTGTAGATGTACCACAGTTTTTTAATCCATTCTTCAGTTGAGGGACATCTGGGTTGTTTCCAGTTTCTAGCTATTACAAATAAGGCTGCTATGAACTTAGATGAGGAAACTTCCTTATGATTCAGTGAGGAGTCCTTTGGATGTATACCCAGAAATGGTATGGCTGGGTCCCGAGGCAGAGCTATTCCAAGTTTTCTAAGATATCACCATACTGACCTCCATAGTGGTTGCACAAGCCTGCACTCCCACCAGCAATGGAGGAGGGTTCCCCTTTCTCCACACCCTCGGCAGCATGTGCTGTTATTTGAGCTTTTGATCTTAGCCATTCTGACAGGTGTGAGATGGAATCTCAGAGTCGTCTTCAGTTGCATTTCTCTGATGATTAAGACCATTTCTTCAAGTGTCTCTCAACCATTAGGGATTCCTCCTTTGTGAATTCTCTATTTAGCTCCGTCGCCCATTTTTGATTGGATTATTTGGTTTCTTGGCATTTAATTTCTTGAGTTCTTTGTAGATTTTGGATATTAGCCCTCTGTCAGATGTGGGGTTGGTGAAGATTTTCTCCCAGTCTGTAGGCTGCCGTTTTGTTCGAATGACAGTGTCCTTTGCCTTACAGAAGCTTTTCAGTTTCATGAGGTCCCATTTATTGATTGTTGATCTCAAGTCCTGAGCTGTTGGTGTTCTGTTCAGGAAGTTGTCACCTGTGCCAATGAGTTCGAGGGTTTTTCCCATTTTTTCTTCTAGTAGATTTAGTGTGACCGGCCTTATGTTAAGGTCTTTAATCCACTTGGACTTAAGTTTTGTACAAGATGATAAGTATGGGTGTAACTTCATTCTTTTACAAATGGACATCCAGTTGGACCAGCACCATTTGTTGAAGATGCTGTCCTTTTTCCATTGTGCCGTTTTGGCTTCTTTGTCAAAAATTAGGTGTGTGGGTCCATTTCTGGTTCTTCAATTGGATTCCATTGATCTACTGGTCTGTTTCTATACCAATGCCATGCTGTTTTTACTACTATTGCTCTGTAGTACAGCTTGAAATCTGGGATGGTGATACCTCCAGATGTTTTTTTATTGTAAAGGATTGATTTAGCTATTCTGGATTTTTTGTTGTTCCATATGAAATTGAGAATAGCTCTTTCCAGGTCTATAAAGAATTGTTTTGGTATTTTGATAAGAATTGCATTGAATCTATAAATTGCTTTTGGTAGGATGGCCATTTTTATTATGTTGATCTTACCTATTCATGAGCATGGGAGTTCTTTCCATCTTCTAAAGCCCTTTTCAATTTCTTTTTTCAAGGGCATGAAGTTCTTGTTGTACAGGTCATTTACTTGCTTGGTTAGAGTTACTCCAAGGTATTTTATATTGTTTTCAGCTATTGTGAAGGGAGTTGTTTCCCTCATTTCTTTCTCAGCCCATTTGTTTTTTGTATAAAAAGGGCTTCTGACTTTTTAAAAAGTAATTTTATATCCATCCAACTTGTTGAAAGTGTTTATCAGCTGTAAGAGTTCTCTGGTGGAATTTTTGGGGTCACTTATATATAATATCATATCGTCTACAAATAGGGATAATTTGACTTCTTCATTTCCAATTTGTTTCCTCTTGATCTCTTTTAGTTGTCTTATTGCTGTAGCAAGAACTTCAAGTACTATATTGAAGAGATATGGTGAAAGTGGGCATCCTTGTCTTGTCCCTGAGTTTAGAGGAAATGCTTCAAGTTTCTCTCCATTTAATTTGATGTTGGCCACTGGCCTGCTGTATATTGCCTTTATTATTTCTAAGTAAGGTCCTTGTATGCCCATTCTCTCCAGAACTTTTAGCATGAAGGGGTGTTGGATTTTGTCAAATGCTTTTTCTGCATCTAGTAAGATTATCATGTGTTTTTTTTTCTTTCATCTTGTTTATATGGTGAATTATATTGATAGACGTTTGTATGTTGAACCATCCCTGCATTCCTGGGATGAAGCCTACATGATCATGGTGTATGATACTTTTGATGTGTTCTTGAATTTGGTTTGCTAGTATTTTATTAAGTATTTTTGCATCTATGTTCTTGAGGGAGATTGGTCTGAAGTTCTCTTTCTTTGTTGGGTCTTTGTGTGGTTTAGGAATCAGGGTGACTATGGCCTCATAGAATGAGTTTGGCATTGTTCTTTCTGCTTCTATTTGGTGAAAGAGTTTGAAGGGTATTGGTGTTAGCTCCTCTTTGAAGGTCTAGTAGAATTCTGTGCTAAAGCCACCTGTCCCTGGGCTTTTTTTGGTTGGGAGATTTTTAATGACTGTCTCTATTTCCTTAGGAGTTATAGGGCTGTTTAATCTGTTTATCTGATCTTGATTTAGCTTCGGTAGGTGGAATCTATTAAGAAAATTTTACATTTCACTTAAGTTTTCACATTTGGTGGAATATAGATTTTTAAAGTAGGATCCGAATATTCTCTGGAATTCCTCAATGTCTCTTATTATTTCTCCCTTTTCATTTCTGATTTTGTTGATTTGGGTGTTTTCCCTCTGCCTTTTAGAAAATTTGGCAGGGGTTTTTCTATTTTGTTTATTTTCTCGAAGAACCAACTCTTGGTTTCATTGATTCTTTGTATAGTTCTTTTTGTTTCTAAGTTGTTGATTTCAGCCCTAAGTTAGATAATTTCCTGCCTTCTGCTGCTCTTGGGAGTGTTTGCTTATTTTTTTCCTATTCATCCAGTTTAGCTGTTAATTCGCTAATATGAGCTGTCACAATTTTCTTTTTGAAGGCACTTAGTGCTATGAATGTTCCTCATAGTACAGCTTTCATTTTGTCCCATAGGTTTGAGTATGTTGTGTCTTCATTGTCGTTGGATTTTTTTTTATATAAGTACTTTATTTTTTTTTCTTCAAGTTATATCTCTGTCACAAACCCTTCCATATTCCCCCTTCCTGTCCCACCCTTCCACCCTCTTCCCCCCCCCAACAGCTTCCCTTTTCAATCCAACAAAATGGTTCTTTCTCTTATAACAGTAAATTCTATACAAAACAGCAGAATTAAATATGCCAAATTTATGAGAGTTAAATGGCCTAGTATACCTTCCCAATGTCCAGTTTATACATATTTGGCCCCTGACTTTAACCTTCTACCTTCTAACCATCTCCATGAGTTTAAAGTTCTATAACTGACTTAGCTTTCATACTAACTTGCATCACTATTATAACCATCTTCTTAGATCTAGAACGCCCTCTTGATTCCTAAAAAACTCAAGATTTAGCTATGAGACTCATGCTGTCTATTCTTCAACCACCTCAGAGAGCTGAGAAGGATAAATAAATCTGATTATATAGGAAGTGCAGGGCCTGCAGCTTCCAATACTAAGAAATGACAAACCAGTGACTACCTGGACAGTTCCCATTTTCTCTCCATACATTCCTGCATCAGTCTTCAACCTTTTGGTCCTGTTTCTTTGACAGACATTTATTGTAGAGCAGGGATTATGAAGGACTTACCTAACCTGTCTTGGCAGAGTTAGGCTGTTGACTTCCCTGCTACCAAGTCTTGTCCTTTTTGGACAGCAGTCTGTCTGCAGTTGAAGCAAGGAGTTTTTACATGCCAAGAGATAGGCTTGCCACTAATTCAACCATCACACACTGGAGATTCTTTGATGCTTATCTTCTACTTGGAGTAGAATAGGGGGTGCTGTCAGGAGCTGATATGTCACAATATCAAAAAAAAATCTTAATTTGAGACCACATCTTTGAATGCCATATTCTGCAGATCTCTTGGGGTTTTTGAAGATGCCCTATCTATCTCTTGTATCTAGATAAGCAAATGTTGCTTGTCTCTTAACAACTTGATTACTGAGTAGCTTAGAGAATATCTGTGATAGACTGCCATAGTAGCTAACAAGGTGACATGCATGCATGTCGTTGGATTTTAAGAAGTCTTTGATTTCCTTCTTTATTTCTTCCCTGACCCAGTGGTCCTCTAGTAAAGAGTTGTTCAATTTCCATGTGTGTGTAGACTTTCTGTTGATTCTTTTGCTGTTGAAGTCCAGCTTTATTCCATGGTCGTCTGATAAGATACAAGGGGTTATTTCAATTTTCTTGTATCTGTTGAGGCTATCTTTGTGTCCAACTATATGGTCGATTTTCGACAAGGTTCCGTGAGGTGCTGAGAAGAAGGTGTATTCCTTTGTGTTTGGGTGAAATGTTCTGTAGATATCTGTTAGTTCCATTTGGTTCATGATCTCTGTTAGACTCATTATTTCTCTTTTTGGCTTCTGTCTTGATGATCTGTACATGGTTGTGAGTGGGGTGTTGAAGTCTTCCACTTCTAATGTGTTGGGATAGATGTGACATTTAAGTTTTAGAAGCATTTCTTTTGCAAATGTAGGTGCCTTTGTATTTGGGGCATAGATGTTCAATATTGAGATGTCCTCTTGATGAATATTCCCTTTAACGAGTATGTAATGCCCTTCTCTGTCTTTTTTTATTAACTTCAGTTGGAAGTCTATTTTGTTTGATATTAGGATGGCTACTGCAGCTTGCTTCCTGGGTCCATTTGCTTGGAAAACCTTTTCCCAGCCCTTTACTCTGAGATAGTGTCTATCTTTGACAGTGAGATATGTTTCTAGTATGCAGCAAAAAGATGCGTCTTGTTTACGTATCCAATCTGTAAGTCTGTGTCTTTTTATTGGGGAGTTTAGTCCATTGATGTTGATGGATATTAGTGACCAGGGGTTGTTATTTACCATTAGTTTGGTATAGGTGGTTGTCCTGTGCCTTTTTTGGTTTAGTTGCTGTGGAGTTTTCTATTTCCTCTGTTTTCTTGGGTGTAGTTATCTTTTCTTTTCTTGGTTGGAATTTTCCTTCTAAGATCTTGTGTAGGTCTGGGTTTGTGGGTAATAAAATTTGATTTTGTCAAGGAATATCTTGTTTTCTCCATCTATGTTGATAGAGAGTTTTGCTGGGTATAGTAGTCTGGCTGGGCACCTATGATCTCTCAGGGCTTGTAGGACATCCGTCCAGGCCCTTCTAGCTTTTAAAGTTTCTGAGGAGAAGTCAGGTGTGATTCTGATGGGTCTGCCATTGTGTGTGACTTGACCTTTTTCTCTTACAGCTTTTAATATTCTTTCTTTGTTCTCTACATTTGGAGTTTCAATTATTATGTGGTGAGAGGAGTGTCTTTTCTGATCTAATCTGTTTGGTGTTCTGTAAGCCTCTTGGATTTTTATTGGCATCTCTTTCTTTAGGTTTGGGAAGTTTTTTTTTCTATGATTTTGTTGAAGATATTTCCTGGACCTTGGAGTCGGGATTCTTCTTTTTCCTCTATGCCTATAATTCTTAGGTTCTGTCTTTTCATTGAGTACTTGATTTCTTGGTTGTTGTGGGTGAGGGATTTTTTAGCTTTCTCATTTTCTTTGGATGTTGTACTGATTTCTTCCATCGAATCTGCCATGCCTGAGATCCTGTCTTCCATCTCTTGCATCCTATTTTTGATACTCATATCCGTAGTTCCTGTTCTCTTCCCTTGATTCTCCATTTCCACTTTTAACTCTGACTGTGTTTTCTTTATTTTTTCTATTTCCATTTTCATGCCTTGAATGGTTTTATTCATTTGTACATTTCCTGCTCCAATTTGCTTGTCTTTGCCTGGAAATCTTTCATTGCCCTGTCTTTTTCCTGTTCAAATTGAGCCACCTTGGCTTGGAGCTCTCTAATGGTATTATCCATTGCTTTTGCTTGTGAAATTGTGGCTTCTTTGAATTCCTTCATAGATTTAAGTTCTTCTTGAAGGGACTCTATCACTTTCCATAATGTAGAATTGTCATCGTTTTCATGTGTTTCTGCTGTGGTGAGGTCATCAGGACTGGATGAACTAGGATAATTTTGTGTTGTAGTCATATTTCCATGATTTCTGTTTTTTCTTGGACCTTTGGCCATTTGGATGTACTTAGCTGTCTGCTCCTGTTGTCTTCTGGGCTTGGATCCAAAGGGGGCACTTTGGTGTAGCAGTCGAATTGCTTGGCGATCTGTAGCTGCTTACAGGGGGATCTCAGGGTCCCTGTGCCTCTAATAGCCAGAAGCACTGTGAGCTGGTGCAGCCTATTCCCAGGTAATGAGGAATGGCCCGGGATTGTTTCACTGCTCACAAGTCAGACTTCTCTATGTTGCACAATGAGTGTTCAGCCTGCAGTGGCTCTGGTGGTATGGTCCTGTGTGCCCAGGCACAGATTCTGTGGACTCTGGAGGTCCTCAAGGAGTCTGAGAGGGCCCAACTCCCTGCCTGATATGTCTGGGCTTTCCAGAATACAGCTGTAGGCCCCCTGGCTGCTGGCCTCCACGTTTTGGAACCGTCAGCCTCTTCGGACCTCCGCAGCCACAGCCAGGCGGGCAGCGCCATTGCCGCTGCTGGGCACGCACCGCCACTGCCGCTCTTGTTGCTACTTCTTAACTATAATTTTGCTATTGTTATAAATTACAATGTAAATATTTTGTTTTCCAATGGTCTTAGCAATTCCTGTGAAAGTGTCATTTGACCCCCAAAGGGGTCACAATCCACAGGTTGAAAACTATTGCTCTAGAGGACCCTGACTAATATATTCACTTAGTGTGATTTGAAGAACTTTAAGGAACTCCTACATAGAATGAATACCTTAACTTATTGAAGTATACCACAATTACTGCTATTCTTTTTAAAACATTGAGCCTGCAAGAGATGGCTTAATGGGCAATTGGAAAGTACTTTCTGTAGAAGCCCTGAAACCTGAGTTTGATCCCTGGAACCAATGTAAATATAGAAGCCAGACAACTTCACAAATTTTATCCCTGACCTCCACACATGAACCATGGCAGGAAAATTCCCACCCCAAAATAGCATGCGTGCGCACACATGCGCATACACACACACACACACACACACACACACACACACACTTAAAAAGTTTTAAATAAAATACTGTGGTAGTAGTAGTTTAAATGAGATGGCTGTCCTCCATAGTTTCAGACATCTGAATGCTTGGTCTCCAGCTAGTGGCACTGTGTAAGAAAACTGAGGAGGTGCAGCCTTGTTGGAAGAAGTATGTAATTGGAGGTGGGCTTTGAGAGTGTAAAGACTTGTGCACTTCAAATTCACTGTCTCTGATTACTACTTATGGTTCAAGATATGCGCTCTCACCTCCATGACTCTCCTCTTCCATCATGGACTCTTATTCCTCTGGAATTGTAAGCCCAAATAAACTCTTTCAAGTTGTATTTTTCATGGTGTTTTAACACAGCCCTTAGTAAATTTCATCATATTGTTGTAAGAAGGGCTTTGTTGCAAAAAAAAATGCGAAATCCCTTTTAAAAACTTATGCATATGTAATTAATTTACAATTGACCAGATCAGTTCATCACTAATGATAAACTAATAATGAAAAATCTCAGAGTTATAGGCCATAATGAGATGCCAGATACTGTTGCTGGTAACTGAACCTGGGTTCTCTTGAAGTGCAGAAAGAACAGGAAGAGCTCTTGACTGCTAAGCCAACTCTTCAATGGTCATTTATCAAACTCCTAGTTCAACAACATTATCTCTTTCTCTAAATGAGGATCTGTGCCGTCTCCTATCTCTAAGGGACCCATTCTTCTACAGGATACAGACATATCTTAAGTACTTTGATGGGCCTTGTGAGCTAAGTAGAAAAATTGGAACTTCATCCTAAAAGTAACTGGGCCTTGAAGATAATAAACAAAAAAGTAGCATGATTCTTTTAGAAATGTCACTCCTGGAAAGGTTGAGAAAGAGAAAAGTTTGTGCAACAGAGCCTGAAAGAACAACCATATAGGTATCTAAACCATGATGGTGGCTATTCAAGAGAAGAAGAGAACCAAACTTGTTATTATGACTCTTAGAGACTGAGTAAAGGCAGAATGTATGTGAACACATATAGACACACATAGATTAGAGAGAGCAAAGAAAGCCATCACAGAGCAACCCCCTGCTTTGCTGACAAAGAAGACTTCAAGATAGGGAACATAGAGAAAAAAAGAGGTCATCTGAATGAGTGGAAGATTTATTTTGACCACGTGTCCACGGGGGAAACATTGTAAACCACCATTTTAGTTTTGCAGCTGTAGGCAATTGAGTAAGGATCTAACATACCATTTCTAGTTTGCTGAGCAACAGAATCTGCAAAGTCCTTGACTGCCTTTGGAGCATGAAGGACCTTGATGAGATGGTAAAGTGAATAGAGGGACAAGATCACTCCCAGTTTGGAGGCAAACTGGGCCTGGGAAATCTCGAGGCTTTCTTCAGATGTAGAATCTACTAGGGCAGTGGTTCTCAACCTTCCTAATGCTGTCACCCTTCAGTGCAGTTCCTAATGTTGTGGTGATCCCAACCACAAAATTATTTTTGTTGTTACTTCGTAACTGTAATTTTGATACTATCATGAATCATAAATGTAAATATCTGTGTTTTCCAGTGGTCTTAGGCAACCCCTCAGAAAGAATTGTTCAGTCCCCAGAGGTGTTGCAACACACAGGTTGAGACCCACTGCCCTAGAGAGAGATAACTGGGGCCCTGGATGTATTGGCAGCTATCTCAAATAAGTGACCTTCCAGGAGGAACACTGAGCCTGAGGAGTTGGTAGATCTTACACTGCTCAGCACATAGGGTTTCTGTTATATGATGACTCAATCTTCCCAAGGCTTTTCCAGGCCATTGGACGCAACATTCCAAAGAATTGGCAGGAATTAAACCCAGAGCCAGGATCAAACTAGGTCAGGACTCCAAACAACATCCAGATGAAATAAAGAAACCTACCTCCTCCAGCCCCTCATGCAACAGTTGGGTCACTGAAATTGCAATCCCTGCCTTACTGTGGTGGTCAGCTGTCTGGTGAAGAAGCAGGTCTTTCTCATGAGTTTTGAGGATGTCCAGGAACATGACTTTCAGCACTGGACAGAACAGGTGACAGCAGTTTATCAGGTAAGTAAACTCAGAGGAAGAGATCATAGCATACTACACAGATACCTACAAATCTTGCGCTTGGCAAAAGAGCTATGTTTTGTAGCAACAATAATACCTTGGGAACTTGACAGCATGGGACCCACATAATGGAATGAGAACTGCTTCCTGAAAGTTGTCCTCTGACTTTCACACACGTGACATATCTATCAGTAAATACTAAATGTTAACTTCTTCCCATCCTTCCCCTCAGTTGTTCTCATCAGCCTCTGGTAAGCACTATTCTCTCAACTTCTATGATATCACCTTTTAAAATCCCACACTTGAGGGACATTTGGTACTTCTCTTTTTGACCTTGACTTATTTCACTTACTGTAATCATCTCCAGTTTTCTCCATGGTGTCACAAATTACAGGAATTTACTCCTTTTCAATGACTGCAAGGCATTTGCTCTTGTGCCATATTTTCTTTATTCAGTCATCAGTTGAAGAACACACATGTTGTTCTCCCTCTTCGCTATTGCGAATGGTGCTTGAATGAACACTAAGTGCAGTTATCTCTTTGACACACTGATTTTATTTCTTTTGGTTATGTATCCAGAAGTGAGTTCACTGGATCACTGGTAGTTCTACTTTTAATTTTTTTGTGGAGTCTCCATTTATATTGCTTCCCATATGGCGATACTAATTTATATTCCCACCAACATTGTAAAAACATCTCTTCTTTTTTACATCTCACCAGCACTTTCTGTCTTTAGTCTTTTAGATAAAAAGGCATCCTTAGTGGACTATATATTTTCTTCTGCTTCTAAAATCAAAGTTGAAGACAGTGCTACTCCACCACACACACACACACACACACACACACACACACACACACACACACACACACACACACATTGCAGTAATGCTTACATCTAGTCTAAGATGGACTCCCCAATGATGCAGGAGTTTATTATGGCTCTCACTTATTTCTGTCTTTTTCTTGGTGGACAAAGCCCATGCAGGCATTGCCACACTACCACCACCACCACCACCACCACTTCTCTACCTTCCCTGTGCAGCCCTGGTTTGAGGGTTGAATCTGTGTCCCCAATTTGTTTTCCTAAGACATCATCATAGGGAAAATATATCCAATAGGGATTCCTGTAATTCAGCATCTTCCCATAGGAGTTCGGTCCTGAAAGTAGGGCACAGATGAAAATGGAGTGAGAGATGAAGAGTCCAGAAGGCCAGGAAAGATCCCCTCAGATGCCATCTGGTTTTATTTTAGTGAGACTGGCGTGATGTCAGCAGCTTTGCAGCTGTCAATGAGATGCCATTGTTAAGCAATTAAGAACACAGCCAGGAGTAAGAAAAACCAAAATAGATGCCCACCATGTTTCATTAGAGACAGAACACTTAGAAGAAACAAATGTATAGTGGCTGCTCTTAAAATAAACTGCCTCACTCTTCAGGAGTCATGAAGTGTCTAATGTCAGGTGTGTGGTAAAGTGCCCTCACACACAGTTCAGAGACCTCCAATATAGGAAGGGTCAAGAAAGCTTGAAGAACATGAGCAATCTTTTATTCAGTCTTACATCTTTGTTTCCTCTTGGAGTTCAAGGAACTGCCAGTCATAGGAGATCTAAGATAGTTTCAGTTTCTGACCTTGGCCTCCTTGGTGTTCTTCCAAGTCTTGGGCACACTCCAGCCTCAGCCTGTGCCTGCTGTTCACATTTATCTGTTGTTCTGGTTAGCTTTTCATGACCATGCTAAGGGTTTATTTTAGCTTGAAGGTTATAGTCCATCATCCAGAGGATCCAGGGCAGAACTCGAGGTAGGAACTGAAGCAAAAACCACAGAGGAGTGCTGCTCAGTGGCTTGCTCCAAGTTGCACAGTCAGGTACCTTTCTTATACAGCCCAGGTCAATCCTCCTGTGTGAGGATTTTCTGCTGGTAAAGTTGAAGTCTGAGGTTTCCAGAAAGCTAGTGACCTAAAATGACAGTTCCCCCCCCCCCCCCCAGTGGAGTCCCCCTCTTCTGCCTGATCTGAGGAAACCAGATCCTCTAAACTCACCCAGTGAACCTGAACTTCTTCCCCCACCCTCACTGCCATGGGATAATTAGGTATTACATTTCCTCTCTTCTGATAGGACCATACCCAGCAAATCAAACACGTTTACTTGCAAACCCCTTCCCACTGCCCAAAGGTTTATGATGCCCCTGATTCCTGAAATAAACTTTTTCCATGTCTCTACCATGACTTCCTGAGATTTGACTGTTTATTTTAGGCTTGGAAGGAAGCACTCTTCCTTCCATGAAGAATTTGCCACAGCCACTGTCTGGAGGGCTAAGCCTACTTGGGGCACATGCTTCCACAGAGAGGGGCTGAGCTTCTGCAGCCTCTCCCATACCACCTACCCAGATGCCTGGTCCAGCTCTAGGAGCCCCAGGTTCCTTGAAACTGCCCAGCCTGGTGCTGGCAGTTTATCTAAGAGAGCTTAACACTTGGCAATGAAAATAAACTTTTCTACTGCCTCTCTGGCCTAGTCCGGCTACCCTTTTCTGTCAGGGCCGGCCTAGCTGGACCTTGCGGCAGAAGAACATGCATTTCTGGCCTGAAAATGGAGCAGGCTGGGAATTCCCTGTCGGAAGCCTCATAACAGCACACCTATTGCCCACAAGCTAGGCTTATGAAGCTAACACTTCTACTGAGGATCCTTCTTTCCAGGTGTGCCAAGTTGACAATCAAGATTAGCCCATCATTCCTGTGACACTCTTCTTTTGGAGCATAGCTCAGTAATTTCAGAATAATTTTGATCCCCCTTTTCCTTAATGGTCTTGATAGCTATCTCATGTAGATTGAACCTCACTCATCACTTGTTCATCTTGAGTGTTCTTTCTAATAGCTGGAGGAGGGAAGTTTTCCTTTACCTTGATGAGTTCCAGGTGGTGTTGGCTACCCAGGTGGCTGTCAACAAATCTATGTTGAATGAGTAAAAACTACTTGAATGCAGTCGATGTCTAAGACCAGATGCCACAGACTCCGAGAAGCAGTTTACAAATAAATTAGAGCATGGACATGGCCCTCTATAACCTTGCGAATGGGCTCACTCTTTCAGTTACACCAACTGTTCTCTGTCGTCTTTGAACGGAGGGGAGCCTGTAATAAAATGAGATTTCTAGCTTTCCGACTTACAAGATGGATAGCTGAGAGTTAAAGTGGCCCCACAGTTAAGATTAAAGGCTGAACCCCAACTTGTTTTGGAATGTGTTTTCTTTTCTGCAGCCTCAAACACTCAGACAAGGGATGTTCACTGTCCAGGCCTCTAGCAAGGAAAAGATGGTCTGTAATGTAGTAAGAAATTTTACTCAGAGATAAGCATGAGCATGAATTATTTTATTGCACAGGTCATTACCACTTAGTTTCTGAGCATTAGCAGCAGCAAAGCCTGTTAGAGGGCTGAAAAATAAGTTAACAGTGATATGTTCATGTATTTTAATGCACTGTGCAGCGACCATCACTGGAAGTTATCAAGAATAAAGCCAAGCAGGACTATACAGAGAAATGACTGTACTGGCTGACACAGGTCTTACAATGGAGAGACGTGACAGAGGAAGTAACATGATGACATTGGGCAGTCCACATTTGTACACAGTGTAAAATGAGTCAAAACTACAGCAACAAAACACAGGGTTGCCTGAGAAAAGAAAGCAATATAACCCAGTAAGTTAAGCACTCCTGCCATGTTTGTTGGAAGGGTATTACAACAAGAAAGAAGAAAACAGAGGCATTCATTTGAACGGGGTGGGGGTGGGGGAGCTTCTACCCTGTTAATACTGCAGATGAGTGAAGAGAATGAGAAGGACAATGGCTTAGCAGTTGAAGCAAAGCTGGGCAGACCACAATTGTATCATGTTTAAAACCATTAACACAACTGCAGCAGCAGATAGCTAAGGAAGTATCTGGGGAAATGTATTCAACAACTAACATAGAAAGGTCGGATTTTCATGCTTCGGTTTTGTAGAGAGTCTCATTTGAAGAATGTAAGGACTTATCAGTCATATCTGAATCTAGTAAAAATGACATCAAAGACAACAGAGATGTGTTTAGTGGTATTTGCTGAAATATAGTAAGTGGTGGAAGAGTACCAGCATCTGAAACTGTGGCTCATAGCAAACTATGTTTCATAATAATTGACAAAGCTTATTAATTTAGAAATAACTATTTGTTAGTCGTTCATGATGTTATGAACAGAACACTCAGAGTTCAAATGAGAAATGGTCAAGAACCTACACAAGGAAAAAATTATCTTGGTGTTGCCCAAAGAAACGCACAAACAAACAAAAGTAATTCCTCAAGGTCATTTTTCTTTTAACAGAAAGGGTGCTAAGAACACAAACTGAACACACTCCCTAAGATACACTCTGTCTTTTATCTCTAATGTGTATGGGACTCTAATATTTGTGGTGATTGTGTTTCATTCCATCCATGGGTGTGCTCAACTTCACAGTTTGATGTCACTGGCTAATCAGTGGAAAGAAGGGAGAAGGTTTAGGAAATATGGACCCTTGTCAGACTGACAACCTTTGATAGAAAAACAAAATTATAGCAACAAAATGCTTACTTACTCTTGTTTTCCTTCTTATACAACATTACCGGAAAACTAAAGTGGAAGGAGGGAAAAAAGTTAGGAAAGTTAATTTTCCCCCAGTTTGAGAATCTGTATGCAGTGATGGAAAATTTTGAAAGAATTAGGTTCTCCTTTACTTTTCAAAAATATGTATCTGTTGTGTGTGGCAGGGCTGGGGTGGGGGTGGGCAAGCATATGTGTTGGCATACAGCCTCTCTTTCTACCATGTGGGTTTTGAAGGTTGAACTCAAGTCGCCAAGCTTGGTAACAGGCTTTTGTCTACTGAGCCATCTCATTGGCTACAAATTGGGTTGTTTGATGATGTGCGATTAGTAGGAAGGAAGGGAGGAAAGAAGAAAAGAAGCAAATAAATAAGGAGGGAGGGGAAGAAGGAAGAGAAGGAGGGGGAGACAGAATTTAGTGTAAATCAGAAGAAAAAAAGGAAGGAAGAGGGAGGATGGGACAGAAGAAGAAAAGGATCTTATTGTAACTGTAACATAAGCAAAAGTAGGCAGTGATTATCAAAGGTATATACTTACTATTATGCGATATTATTACTTACATTATTATGCAAATTGTTTTAAGGCATAATAAAGTTGTTAAGAATAAGTAGGATCTATGATTTTAAAGGTGTATACATGGAACAGTAATTAGACGTGTAATGCAACACAAACTATAGTAACATACAGTCTTTTAATTGACGTGTGTGTGGAGTGAACAAATAAATGCATGTGGTTTCAATACTGACAGACACTGTAGACTAGGGGCCAAAGAACAAGGCTAAGAATATCAAGAGCCTAAAACAGACCGGGATTGTTTGGACTGTGCACTGCAGGCTGACTTGAGAATTGTCCTCTTCAGGCACATGTCCCTGAGGTGCTCTGGGAAGAATTTCTGATAGGGTTGAAAACTTCACACCCTTGAAGCTGACCCCAAGGATGAAGGACACTAGAGATAATAACAGATTTAAAAACTTTTAAAGGAGAAATCAATGACATAAATCATAGCTTCCATTGTATACTAAATGGTAACAAAGTTGAGGAGAATTGAGAAAAAAAGAATTGAATAGTTTTTCATATTACATCTCATAATGAGGACCTAATAAATGGAAAGCAGGAAAGCTATTCTGTGTTATTAGTACTCAAGTCTGTGGCTGAATCTGCAAAAATTGACAGATCTTAGCTCACTAACGGTTTGAAGAGTTTGAGGATTTAATCCTTGCAAAATGTCTTCCCTAATTTTAGACTTTGAAAAAATGGACTATTCCGATTAACCCTTAATGACAAAAATATTATTACCTTTTGTTATATTACTTCTGTTTTATTTTTAGAAAAATAGAGCAAAAGTACTGTTCTTAAAAACAAAGGACAAATAATGAAAAGCAATGTAATGAGACAATAGAAACCATGTCCTTAATTTGTTGATAGAGATTATGTTATTAAAAAATAAAATAGAAGCTGACGTCTTAGTTCAGTTGAAAGAATGTTTGCCGAGTACACATAAAGCTCTGGGTTCAGTCTCCCAACACTGTTTAAGCTGGTGTGACAGCAGGTAACTATAATCCTTGCACTGGGAAGGTGGAGACAGGAGGGTCAGTTCAAAGTTCTTCTCTGCTGTATGGTGGGATGCCAGTCTGGGATAGATGAGACAGTGTTTCAAAACAAACAAACTAGCAAACAAACAATACACAGATCTAAGTAAACAAAACAGAAATTAATAACGATTCTTATTTATTTATTGCTATTTTAAAGCTGGACTCGAATTAAGTAACTGAAGCTGGCTTTGAACTCCTGATCCTCCAGCTTCTAACTTTCAAGTGCTGACAATACAGGTGTGCATCAGCTTACTGATCATGATTTTTAAGCTATAGTTGGAATGCTCTTATATGCCTTTGGTCCTGCTCTACTTACTGAAGACAGTCTGAGATGGGAGATACTGACAAGGGAAAGTAGGTGACAAAGAAGAGCAGCAGAGTCTGCTTGGCATGTTGAGGAAGAGATGCAAAATTGTAGATTCCATTTTTGAATCTAAAAGAACTAATGAAATTTTGCTGGAAAATATAAAAATACTGGAGCAAGGAGTTTTCAAAGAAAAGCTTGAGTAATTAAAAAAAAACACAGAGGACATTTATAAAGACATGTAGTTACAAGTCCTAAAATGACATTTTGTCTTTACTGTTAACACATATACTCAATAAAGTTGCTTGGAAACTGTATGAAATATTCAAGCTTTGAAATAATTTCAAAACTAAAAGTGTTCAGGTTGAATAATTTAGAAAGGAGGAGAAATTGAAACTGTGAATTGTGAAGTTGTCTTAGTCTTTCCTGATGCTGTGATAAAAAAAAAAAAAAAAAAAAAACACGCTGGAAAAAGCAACTGGAGGAAGAAAGGGTCAGTTTCGTTCTCAGCTTCAGGCTCCAGTTCAACATTGTTAAGGACCACTAAGTGGCAGGAACTTGAAGCAGCTAGTCACATTACATCAGAGTCAAGAGCAGTGGGCAATGAATTAACATATTCATGCTTACTAGTATTCGGTCTGCTTCCTCCACTCTGTATGCAATACAGAATCCCTTGCCTAGGGAATGTTCTCACCCACGATGGGCTGGTCTTCCCAATTCAGTTATCATAATCAAGATAATCCCCCAGTGACAGGCCAATTTATCTAGATGAATGCCTCACTGAGACTCTTCTCTCTCTCAAGTGACTCTATACTGTGCCAAGTTGACAATAAAAACTAGCCTTCTGAGGGACAGCATGAAGAATTGTCAGTTGGGTCTTTGTTTTTATAGTAGAAAGAGCTTCAAATGATTTGAAGCGGCATACTCAGTGCTTTTTTGATGGAGCAGGGAGATTGTGTAGGGAGTCCTAACGCCTCAGCTCAGGGGAACTGAAGTGGAAGGACATACAGGGTTTTGTTAATGAATTTTATTCCACTCTATCCTCCTCCCTCCCTCTCTCCAGAGAGAGAGAGAGAGAGAGAGACAGAGACAGAGACACAGAGAGAGACAGAGAAAGAGAGAGTGACCTTCTTTTATTGGGTTCTGCAGCATTAAATTCAAGTGAGATTTTTTTCTCTTTAAATTAAGGTCTTTGGGGAGAGAAGATGGCGGCAACCTACACTGACGCATTTTGAACGCGGGGAAAAAAAGCCATAAAAAACACAGAGTTATTGGGCACTGTGCAAAAACCGGAGCAGCTAGACCCCCCCGGGAACACTCACAGCTCCCAAGGGACTATTAAAAGTCCCAGGGCAAGGCTCTCCCCATCTCTCACAGACACGGAAGCCACTAAACCCGGATTTCGGGAACTCCCATTTGGAGAGGCGCCTGGTAAGATCGATCCCAACTTACAGCAGGCAGAATCAGGGTCCACTTGGCCATAGATCACTGGCCTATTGGGCTCCCCACACCTCAGGTAGAACTTATACCCACTTAAGAAACTTTGTGAGATAGTGGAAGGTTTAGCAAGGAACAAACAGGGGGCTCAGCGGGTGGTCCGCAGCCGCTTGTGAAGCGGAGGGCGGGAGGTTCCAAGAGAACTTGGGAAGCTGGGAACACAAAGGTGGGTGGGAGGGGCCTAATCCCGCACACTGACGGCAGCACAGCTGGGGAGGGAACCCGGCTGGCAGGGCCAAATCCCCGCGAATCCACGGCAGGTCAACTGGGGAGAGAGACAGGCGTGGGCGGGGCCAGGGATACGTGCACCCACGGCTGAGCAGCTGGGGCGAGAGGATCACTCAGGCGGCCGGGGGATCCGGGGCTTGGGGTACCCATGGCCTAGCAGGAAGGGAGGGGGACCTGCGGCGGCGCAGACAGGAAGGGAATCAGGCACAGAGGTCAGCCCTGTGGCAAG
>CAJQZJ010031840.1:107648-167385 GCA_907164525.1 Lophiomys imhausi
ATGGCAGAGACAACCCAGCAGCAGGTGAGTTCATCATGGCAGAGACAACCCAGCAGCAGGCAGCAGGCATGGCACAAAGAACAAGATGGCAAGAGCTCAAAAATCTGAGCATAACCCAGGAAGCAGAGAGGGTAAACTGAAAGTGGACTGAGGCTTTTAATCTCAAAGCTCCTCCTTCGTGATGCACTTTCTCCAGCAAATCCGTAAGGCCTTAAACCTCAAACGTGCAAACAACTAGCCACAAAGTGTTCAAATTCCTGAGTCTATGGGAGTTCAAACCACTACAATATTCTTAACACTCTGTCTTGAGTATCTACTTCAGAAAATCTAAAACTGTATTTTGCTACTATTAAAACTTGTTCACACAGCTGGGCAGGGTGTCACATGTCTTTAATCCTAGAACTTGGGAGGAGAAGGCAGGAGTTCTAGGCCAGCCTGGTCTACAGATCAAGTTTTAGGACAGCCAGGGCTACACAGAGAAACCCTGTCTTAGAAAACAACAACAAAACCAAAAACTTTTTCACATCCTAATACTGAGAAATATTTGGGAAATAAAAGAAAATTAAATTTGGATAAGCTAAAACTAATCATTTTAGCTTTCTAGTTCTATGTGTGATAAGTTATGATGAATATGTTAGAAATATGGAGCAGGAAGCTTTTCCCAACACTGACTATTTTTTCAGGATCACAAAGGAACATATTCTCCTTGTCTCATATAATCTGATTTGTTATGTATTTAAATAATAATTTTAATAGATCACATACTAACATTTTACTTAGATACCTTGTAAGCAAGGCTTGTGCTAATCACTAGAATTTTGCTCGCATAATAGAAAGTATTTATAAATCTACAAATTCATGCTTAAGGAGGCTAAATAGAAAATGTGTGGCTTGGCATCTGCTTAGCCAGCTAGTGAACAGCAGTAAAACATGAAGATTTATATGTAATATGTTTATCAACCCATATGCAGAAATGGAAATTTCTATCCATTTTCCTAAAATGACATTCCCATCAACCTCAAAGTCTGCCTTGTTCCAAATGCTCACACTAGTGCCAGTTGCCACCATAATATATGGCTGAAATGTTCTGTATTGTTAACTAAGCCTTGAAATTACGTACTTACCCATTTTGGTATGGTGTGCCCTGGCATGCCTGTGGAGCATGCAGACAATTGTAAGTCACTTCCCCCTTGTCACAGTGCGGGGACGTCCCGGGGATGGAATACAGGCCATCAGGCTTGGCATCAGTGTCTTTACTCGCTGAGCCATCTCATTGGCCCAGAAATCATTCCTCTGACCTCATTTTGTTGTTTTAGTTGTTGCTTTTCTGAGCTGATGAAAACCATGCACATTTAGGAAGAGGGGTTTTAAGATTTTAATTGAGAAAAAATGCCTCTATCAGATTACCTAGTAGACAAGGCTGTGGGAGAGTTTCTTGATTAATGGTTGATGTGGAAGTGACTAGCCCACTGTGGGTGGTGCCACCCTTGGGTTTTATAAGAGAGAAAACTGGGGACACCAAGGTGAGCAAAGTAGCAAGCAGCACTCCTCCATGGCCTCTGCTTCAATTCCTGCCTCCAGGTTCCTGCCTCGAGTTCCTGACTACGTGGCTATGTGTGCCAAATAAACCCTTTCCTCCCTGAGTTGCTTCTGGTCATGGTGTGTATCACTGCAATAGAAACTAACTAAGACATTTGGCAACATTACCATGGAAGCCACTCTGCCCACTACGGCCGTGAACATCTGTTTTCAGCACGGACCATGTTTTCTCTAAGGAGTTAGGTCCATTTCCCATGATCAGACTTGTCTTTTTTTTTTTTTTAATTCTAGTTCCATATAGCTAACTAGACGTATTTATGGATTCTAAATTAGTGAACTTGGGTTGAGTAGAGAAATCCCTTTCAATCCTGTCTTTAAGCAAATCACAGGTCTTTGGGAGGGGTATTTTTCCACTTTCTTGTCAGGAATGCAAGTAACTTTCCAAAAAGATCTATGCATACTGAGTAACTTCCCTCTACTTCTGAGAGTAACTCAGGTGTCTTTATGCTTCAGCCACCTGAGGCCAAGCCCTTTTTCTTTCATGGAAGGGTGCAAGCCTGAAAGTTCCTGCAGTTTAATGTCTAACAACTTATTGTATTCTCTGCAAGTTCAGACATTTCCTGCAACACAGAGAGAACAAATGTAGCTAAGTGTTAATTAAAAGGAACATCTTGCATGTAAACATTAAAAATTGATCACCTTCTGTGAGCAATTTGATTTATGAGTATTAACATATTCTAAATTGATGTCTTGAATTTCAGTAGAGTATCTTCACTGAGTATGAAGGAGAAGAAGGAAGAAACCCTGACATGAACATGTTCAAAGCACCAGTTTATCATTCACATTTGTGCAGATTCTGGGGCCAGAGCAGCCCTTTCAGCAGGGCTCTGAGAACAGCAGCTGCAGAAGCAGCAGCCTCCCCAGCATCCCAGCCTCCTGGATTCACATAATCAGCCCCGGCACTACTGTAATCATTTTTGGCAAAGTGGGAGACCCGTGGTGTGGCTCTGGCAGCTTTTCTTTCCTTTTGCTTTCCACTAAAATCATTAATGAATACACTTATTTATTGAATTTTCAGCTTATTCAGTAAAGTGTAGCAGGGTGTGCATATGAGAAATCAGAATAAAGAATGAGTTTCATGGTCAGAGTCATCCAACCATCTTTGATAATTAATTAAGGAGAAAATTAATTAATTTATTTATTAGGAAATTTCCTTAATTTCAAAGTCTTCTGTCAATGCCATGACCCCAATAGCACATTTAGAAAATGTTACAAAATATAGTAGAATTAATTCTATCCACAATGTAAAAATAATGATTTGTTTTTAATAATAAGAATTCTGTACGTTTCATTGGGTGCCTTCCCTGTACCCCTGAAACCTGGTGGACCGTGGGCTCTCTGATGTTGCCTGGCTGCTCAGAGATTGTTTGCGAACATTCTGGAACTTTCTTTCCTGCTGTTCTTCTACTCCACTAATCTACATCTAAGGACCATGCTCTGCTCTGGTCCTTTAGCATGTCACACTTAGAGGAATGATGATTTGTTTGTCTGTGGTCAGATGTTTGTGGTTGACCACAATAGTGCAAGGAGATACCAAGGTCTTTATTCTCAGACAGCGTTAAGTGTTATCAATATTGAGAGATGGAGAGTCTCCAGAGTCATAATGCTTAGATACTTACCCCACAGAATGTGTCTGCTTGGTTTGTGTGCTGTCTCTTGGGTAATCTTCATGTAGGAGATAAGTCCAGATGAATTCTTAAATTTGTTTACCGTTAAAAAGCCAAGAGAGGGTTTCTTATCATTTTGGTTGTGAGCCTAAACTTTACCAGCTGAGCCATCTCTCCAGCCAAAGAGAGGGTTTCTTAATAGTCTTGGGGAAAAAAAAATCATTCATCATTCCCTTTTATTTTATATATCAATTAAGATAATATGTTGTCTTAGTTTGTGTTTTATTGCTGTGAAGAGACAGAATGGCCCCCATAGACCCATGTGTTTGAATGCTTGGCCCACAGAAGTGGCACTATTAGGAGGTGTGGCCTTGTTGGAGTAGGTATGGCCTTGTTGGAGGAAGTATGTCACTGTGGGAGTGGGCTTTGAGGTCTCCTATGCTCAAGCTATGCCCATTGTGGTCCACAGCTTCCTGCTGCCTGTGGATCAAGATGTAGAACTTTTGGCTCCTCCAGCAACATGTCTGCTTGCACGCTGCCATGCTTTCTGCCATGACCAAATCTCTAAACCTGCAAGCCAGCTCCAGTTAAATGTTTTTTAAGAGTTTCTATGGTCATGGTGTCTCTTCACAGAAATAAATCCTAAACTAAGACATATTTTAAGAAAGAAGATATAACTTACAAACACAAATATAAATGTCTTCCTCTATGTTTGTGTATAAATACAGCAATATTTGTGTTTTGAAACAAACCTCTAAGGGCCAGCAAGATGATTTAGTGGGTAAAGGCACTTTCCAATAAGCCTTACCTGCATTTGATCCTTGAAACCAACAGTGGGGAAAGAACAGATACCTACAAGTTGTCCCCTGACCTCAACACAAGTGCTATGACGTGTACACTCTCTCTCCTTCCCTCCTTACATATACACACACACAATGGGGAGAGCCTCTGATGCACTGGTCTGATTGCTAGAGTATATCAGTCCATGGCATTCTTCAAGGTCTGGCAAAAAAAAAAAAATTAACAATATCGTCCTAGTATTCTTCTCAGTTGCTGTGACAGAACGCTTTGACCAAAAACAAGTTGGAGAGGAAAGGGTTTGTTTGGCTTACAAGTTACAGTGTGCTATTGAGGGAAGCCAAGGCAGGAGTGAGGCAGGAACCTGGAGCCAGGAACTGAAGCAGAGACCATGGAGGAACTCTACTCACTGGCTTGCTCTCCATGTTGCTCAGCCACCTTTCTCCTATACAACTCAGGGCTGACAGCCCAGGGATGGCATTGCCTGCAGTGGAATGGACATCAATTAACAATTAATAAAACTCCCCTCAGATATGCCCACAGGCCAGTCTGATGAGGCAGTTCCTCAGCCGTGATTCCCTCTTCCCAGGTAATTGTAGCTTTGTGTCAAGCTGACAGAAACTATGACAAACATAATATCCAAATGGGATTCTAAACTTCTAAAATTACAACAGAGTTTAGTTCTGTTAAGTTGTCTAGGAAATAAAGTGTGATAATTCATTTTGATATCGGTTTAATCACCATAAAATGTATAAATAAATGGTATTTTTAATGTTTCAACACAGACTTAATATTGCTTTGGAATATTTTTAAGTCATAGAGTAAAAGTGGCTTTTTTTTTCCTGTCTCCCAAATCTTACAGTTTTAAGGACAGATCCCATAGCAGTACAGGGAAAAAATTTTTTTAAACAATAGAAAGCTGCATTTTTCTCTATTTTTAGCTCAGAACTGCTGTGTATTAAAGATAGGAAGAAATCTGGACAAAAGTTATTTTTCTTTCATGTGATGGCTTTTCCTGCGTCTGATTGTTGCTGTAACTATTTTCATGTTATTTTTATCAATCTTCGAAAAATTTATTTGTCCTCTGCATTAAACTATAAACTGGCACGATTTAAGTGCCTTGGAAATCTGATTATACTATTAATGTATTAAAATTTGCATATGAAAATTAGACTCTAGCTGGGTAATAAAATTTATGTTATGATTTCAATTTTTCAAAAGGATAATTAAATAGATTCATAATGTTCCAGTTGGCATGTTTTAGTTTGCACACCAAGGGAGGAGAACTGTAGCAGAGGATTAAATATACTAGAGTTGGCATAGAGGGATAAGACTCAGGCAGAGCAGTAAGTAGGAATGAAGCAGGCTTTGGCGCCAGAATACATAGTAGATACCCAACCAGCCAAAGCACCACAGGGTAGGAACAGCCATGTCACCCTCTCACCAATGTTGACATTGGAAATTGTTGAAAGAACTGCTGGGTTAAGTGTTACCCAATGAGCTTTTACAGTCTGAGAAAGAGTAAAAGAAAGAGAGACTGAGTCAATTTTGTCCTCACTATGTCCAGCCCCATTACATTACCATGGCTACAGATTATTTGGGCATAGAACAGAAATATATCTAAGACAGGTATATTACTGAGGATACTTCTAGTTATGAGTAAAAGCAACCAAATGTGTGGCGGGAAAGAGAACTGATTGGCTCATAGAACTGAACGCTTAAGAGGTGCTTAAGGAGTTGCCACCATCTCTTGGCTCTGTGGGCCTCATACATAGAAAAGCTCTCTTTAATGTGAGCAATAAGGGCCTCAGTAGCTCTGACCTCAGAAAGACTTTGTGCTAGCCATTTCAGAAGAGCACACAGTTCTCTCACTTTTCCCTTCAGTCCTCACCAAAAGTGCTGAGTCACCCACAGCAGTGTCAACACCTGAGCTAGTCATTTTCAGTCAGAACAGGGAGGTTTGATTGGCCAGTTGAAAGGGTAATTTAGGCCATCTCTTGTGGTCAACAGCCCCACCAGACAGAGAAGACCTGGTTCCCGATGTTCCAGCATGAAGACGCTGAGCAGATGAGATCAGATATTTATTACACTAATTCATGGGAAGAAACAACTTATGTTGGAAGCAATAGAGGAATTTCACATGTACTAAAGACAGAAAATGAAATACAATGATGATACGTGGTATAGGAACTGAGAAGCCTGAGAGAAGCAGAGAAAACTTAGTGCTCATGTTTTATGTTCCCATAGCATCCTGAACTTCCTTGTCAGAATATTTATGACCCTTTGTCATAGCAGCTTTCATAGGACTTCAAGCCCTGTGACAGCATGGATTTTGATTATTCCAGTCATATACCAATTCTTGAATCCTCAGAATTGGTAGTAGAGTTGGGTGCTAGCACATGTGCCAAATATCTGAATGGACGAATGGATGGGCAGGTAAGTGATGTTGCTCTTTTCATGTCTCTTGGTACTGGATAATCAGTCATCAATGCTGGCATTTTCCATTTATCTGCTTCTCTTTGCTATGCACAGGTGCCTTTCCTCTCCTCACACATGATTCCTTGGCTTTGTGCAGATCTGGCCTCAGTTCTGCGTATTATTAAACCCTAGTCTTTCAGTTTTCCATTTTGATAGAAAGAAAAAAAAAGATATTTTGGGCCATATGCCTATGCTTTATGTAACTATCTGCAGATGTAGGAGGCACATGGCCACAGGGTATATTAGGCCTACAGAAATGATACGTTCAGTAAGACTTCTATGTGTAGATATATCCCATAGTAGTCAAATTATCTGCAAAGGAAAAGTGACAGTCAACCTGTCTCAAGTCAGACTGTCATCAGCAAGGTATGTCCTAGTTCCTGAGGTCTTGTGCATTGCTCCCATCCTCTTAAATGCTTTCCGATATTATTTATGTCAACTATTGGACACAGCCCAATATCATAATTGTAATACTTACTGTTATCTACATGTAAATTTGTTCAATAAGTAAGATCTGGTAGACTCCAGAACACTCTCTAGGAGTGGAGCAAGTCATCTATGAAGTGATGTCACCAATGTCCTTGAGATGCTTAAAGGGGACCATGTGATCATCCAATCAATATTAATTGGGCTCTGAGCCCCCAGTTAATATTAGGAGTTATGCAAGAAGCTGGAGGTGAACAGGAGAGTCTCTCTTTTCACAAAGCATACTTTAGTGAGAAATATGAGCAATTAAAATAATTATTACAGCACTGTTAGAGGAAAAGGCTGTTAGAGGAAGCGAATAAGGAGAGGCCCTAATTTCAGCCAGGGAATGTGAAAATACATTCCTGAAAGTGTGGCCCTTAGATGGACCTGGGAGAGTGCTAGCTATGATTTTTCCAGGTAGAAGAGGAGAGTTTAAAAACACAGTGTGTTGAATGAATGTGTTTTTTGTTTTGGTCTCAACTGTGGGATGTGGGGTGCTTTGTCCACTTCTGAAAAACAGACTTGTGAGAGGGGCTTGAAAAACATTCTGACAGAACAGCTCATGTTGTTTTGCCATCCGGAAACTGTCACATGTCGGGAATATGGTTTTTGCTGGAAAGCATCCTTTGATGAAAGCACTCCTTGGAAAGCGAGTGATCTTAGTCAACAGGAAAGTACCTCATGTGGGGTGCCTGATGTTGGCCAATTGGAAAATATCCTTGTGCTGATTTTGAGGGAGTATAAATAAAAACCCCAGAAACACAGAGGGGCCTTTGCTTGGAATTGTTTCTCATCAATGCCGCACTTTGAAATACTCCAGACAACCCTTTGAGACTTGCTTCTTCAGAGACTTACCACTGCCTTCACTGCTGAAGATCGAGGCTGAAGATCTCGGCCCCCAGGGACATTGGGTTGAAGAGACCCTGGCCTCAAGAAGGGATTGGGCAACTGTTGTCAATGCTGCAACCAACACCAGAGCCACTGCCGCTGCTGTTGTCACCCCTTCTAGTCCTCCCCGGAACTGCTGCTGGTTCCTGTTGCTGCTGGTACCTGTTCCTGTGTATGCTGTTTGGCAGGACTGCTGGAATGCTGACAAATTGCCCCAAGGACCTGTGTCTAAAGAGGTCTAAACTCTCTGTTTCTACTAAACTTTTTTCTCCCATATCTCAGGTCAGTGGGTTGGAAGGGAGGTAGAGTTATGAATACAACAATAAATAAATAGTTTAAAAGTATGCATTCAAGAATGAGAAGGAAGATTACTCAAAGTGGGGGATATCATATGCAAAGACTGAGAAGACTTGATGGTAAATACACATACAGACAAACAGAAAATATATACTATGCATATTATCTTGTTATGTATAGTTGTATCTTACCTTTCTCGTTATCTGTATTTCAAAGAACAGATCCAATTAATTTTTTAATGACATTTTACTTAAAGTTGCAAATGAACATATTTATTGAACTATTCAGGAATAGGTCTTCATTTACATATTTATCACTAAAACAATGTTGCATAAATCATTGTTGTTCCTAGAATAAGTGGAAGTAAGAATATTATTTGGGTTTGGTGTCAGTCTTTTTTGCAGCTCTCTCTGGCTATACATACTCTCTCTCTCCTGGAGACTGTATTTCTTTTAGGTGGATTCATAGTTTCCTTGTCCATCATTGGGGCTCAGGACTCAAACTTTTTCCCCCAGGTCTCCTTAGTTTCTAACTTTACAGTGTAGAGACTAGTCCTTGGCCAGGTTCACTGCAAGAAGAAAGCAATACTGGAGAAGTAGTCGCTCTGGGAGATGATAACTGGGTAAATTGCGCTGAAGAAAACTTGAATTGATGTGCTATATTTCCCTCTGAAAAATTCCAGTGCAAGAAGTATTTTTTGCAAGAATGCATTTCCCACTCACCACTGTCTTTGCACTGCCAATGCTGAGAAAGGTCCTGACCTGCATATTATAAAATGTGAAGAGAGCCCTGGCTCCAGAGACTGATCCTGTCCAGCCATCACTGAGCAGCTAAGGCTGGGCTCTTGAGTCTTGGCTCCTTCACCTCAGCCTGCCCCAGTTTCTTTATCTGTAACAAGGCACAATAGCACCTGCCCTCGTTGCTTCACAGAGCTGTGGAGAGATAAAAGTGGAGTAAAGAACTGGGTTTTTAAGTGGTGTGAGATAAATGGTGTAGCATGACAATATCCTACCACATAGCACATTTCAAATAGGAGAAGGTGCCGGGGTGGGAGACCACCTTTAACTCCAGCACTGCAGAGGCAGAGGCAGGAAGATCTCTGTGAGTTTGAGGCCAGTCAGGTCTATGTAGCAAGTTACAGGACAAGCAGGGCAAATAGTGATATCTGTCTCAAAAAAGAAAAACAACAAACCAAAAATACCCAAAGCAATCAATTATGACAATGTTAGAATTCATACATGAAGATGTGTTTTAGATATCTATGTTATTATAGTCAATTCTTCTTGACTACTTGTTTTATATGAAGAAAGAGAAAGTGACACTTATGTGTCACACTTTTTTTGGTGTGTGTTTATGTTATATTTTTTATTGAATGGAAAGTATATTTAAAAAAAATGAATGATCTGGAAACAATTTAAAAAGTTATCCCTATTTCAAAGATGGAAGAAACTAATAAGTGCCAGAACTAGAATTTGAACTTGAAACTACAAAGATATCTCAGCAGATAACAGCACTTGCTGCTCTTCCAGAGGTCTCAGATTCAATTCCCAGCACCTACATGGCAGCCCACAACCATCTGCATCTCCAGCTCTAGGGGATCTGATACCCGCTTATGCAACATGGTGCACAGACATACCTGCAGACAAGACACTCATATATGTCAAAGAAAAACGACAAACAGTTTGAGTTCAGCCGTGCTTACTTCTAGCATGCCCTCGTATCTAGGCTGTGCATATTCAAATGCTTGTTAGTTGCTCACTTGCTCTGATTCCCTCCTCACCCATCGTGATTGGTCTGGTTCACATCTGTGTGGTTGTTAGCTCAGCACTGCTGAGGTGCTACCGATTGATGTTTTGTCTCCCTAGTCACACTTCACGTCCTTACGTATATTGTTTTATCTACTCTTTCTTCGTCCTCTCCTTCAAAGGCTTACTTAGTGAATCAATTGTGCATACTTGGCGTCTGCATTTCAACTTTCTCCACGAGGCACTCTAATTTGTTTTCTGCGCTTATTACCTCATTAAAACTGATCTTTGCAAAGCCACCAGTGGCCTCTGTGTCCCTAAAACTAATGACATTCTCCATAATTATCGTATTTGATTCCTTAGCAGCATTTTATAGTGTTAACAATGTTCTTCTTGTACATTTCTGTGAATTTCACTTTCTTGCTTTGTCTCCTGATATCCAGCAGGGCTTTCTAGACTGCTGCAAGGGCTTCTTTTCTTTTCTTTTCTTTTTTTTTGTTATTAGCATTTGTGGTGGTTTGACTAGAAATGGCCCCCATTGGCCCATATATTTGAATGCTTTGTCATTAGGGAGTGGCACTACTTGAGAAGGTTTAGGAAGTGTGTCACTGGTGTGTGTATGAGGGGGGAGGGGAGCTTTGGGGTTTCAAAAGCTCTTTTCAGGACCAGTGTTTCTCTCTTCCTGCTACCTGTAGACCCAGATGTAGAACTCTCCACTTCTACAGTGCCATGTCAACCTGCATGTTGCCATGGTCCCCACCATGCCAACAATGGACTAAGCCTCTGAAACTGTAAGCCAGCCCCAATGAAATGTTTTCCTTTATAAGAGTCTTTTCACAGCAATAGAACACTGGTTAAGACAGAATTTCTCCAGGGTCTGGTTACTTGCGTTCTATCCATTCTACCGTGGACATGCAGACATTGTTAGTCCATGTGAGATAACAAGGGGTCAATTTTTCCAGTCCAGATTACTCACTGACTTCTAAACACTTATAGGACACTTACAGGATGTCTCTTCTTAGAGGTCGCATAGGTACCTTAAGATCAGAAGGACTAGAAGGAAACTTCATGTGTGCCAAGTCTCCTGGATCAGTAAATGGATCAACCCATCTGCTTGGGTTGAAAGTCGGATATTTCCTTGATACTTCTGTCTTCCTGAGCTCAAATTCTAAACATGCCTCTCATTTGTCTCCACCACTGTAGCTATCATCTAGTTTAGTGACCACTGTTTTTGTTTCCTCCCAGTTCATTTCCTGTTCAGCACCCAGAGTGAAGCTCCTGACCTACAGATTGGAGAGAGGGCTAGCAAACAGGGGAGGGAGCAGGGCTGGTTGTTCTAGGTCCAGGCAGAGAGCTTACACCATTTCTTGCTTTTTTTCCATTCTGGACATGTAAGGCTGGAGTCAAGTGGGAAGAACAGAACAGAGAGTTCTGAAAATACCATTGCTGGAAGATATAAGTGAATTACTGAAGGAAAGGACAGGGGAGAACTCTGCAGTGTTTCTAAAATGGATCAAGTTTTTGTTCTGATTCCCAGAATTATTCTTGCTTCTGAAGCTAATCTAAAGAAACCTGGGCAGCTGAAGCTGGGTTCCAGCAATGGATTAGTTTATAGAAAGAGGTTTTATATCCTCTATTTCTCTTTATATCCTCTATTTCTCTTTAACACAGGCTAGAACCCAGTTACAAGTAAAGGACATCATTTTCAGTCAGGTTTAGTGCAGTAAAGATCTTTGTGTATTCACTGCCCCATGATCTGCTCTTATTCCCCCATGAGGAGAGTATCCCAGGCCTCTATCTCATGAACACCAAATAGCTCTCAGTTTTGGCACAGTTATATTTCAGACTTAGCAATCAATAAGTTTCCCTTTTAAGACAATCTTTGAAAGAGTCAAAAGCCACCTAAGGGCTACCAGCCCTCCTGGAAGAGTTGTAACAATCACCAGCTTAACTAAGACTCTAGTGTAACCCTTCCAGTCTATCTCATTGGCTCCACAACATTCATGTCTTACCTGTAAGTCGGATCCTTACTTAAATCATTCCACCTTTATCCAGAGTACAAGGAGAAGTCCAAAGGCTTGAATGGCTGACACAGTCTTCCATCTCCTCTCCTCAGGATACTACATGTGGAATCCATCTTGAACTATGGGGAAGCCCTGAGTGCAGCGCTTGCTTCAGTAACCTATCTGCCCCTAGAGCCCAACACTGTCATGCCAAGTGTTCTCTCCCAGAGGGGTCTCTTATTCAACCAGGTGACTCTTGTCGATGAAAGGTGCAAGAAACCACAAAACTCTGGGCTATCCTAGCTATTCCTCTTCTGGCGTACTTGCTGGTATCTTACTATTATCTCTAAGACCCCGCTTACCATTCACTTTGAGATTGTAGTTTTGCTGTCATGTTTCCTTTTTCTACTAAATCAAATGACTTTTGTGTCTTGGGAAGGACTTTCCATACTATAGATGGTGAATAAATGCTTGTTTTGAAGGGAAAACATTTTTTTTTTTTGTGTGTGTGTGTGTGTGTGTGTGTGTATACATATATATAATGCTTTTCTTTTAGCATATGTATGTGTATATAGTTTTTGTGTATGTTCACATGTTTGTCAGTGAGCACATTCATATGTGTGCATGTCTTTCTTGATCATTCTCTACCCTAGCCATTGAGGTCAAGCCTCTCAATTGAACCCTGAGCTCACTGACTGTCTAGCTAGACAGATTCCCTAGACTTGCTCTAGTTCTGTGGATTCCTCCGTCTTTACCTTCCTAGTGCTGAAATTACTGGCGGGCCACTAGGTACTCACCTTTAATTTTCCTTGGTTCTGAGGATCCAGATAAAGTGTGGCAAGTGCTTTGTCTACTGATTCATCTCCCCAGTCCCATGAAATCTTTGTAGTACTCCCTCTTTTTTGTTTTTACATAGTGGTGATAAATGAAAGAGCAACTGTATGACATATTCCTGTAGTGTTCTAAAAGATTCACATGAAATCAATCCTAGAGGTTTGAATAAAAGAATGTCCTCCATAGGCCCAGGTATTTAAACACTTGGTCCCCAGTTGTTGGTGCTCTTTGGGGAGTAGGCAGTCTTGCTGGGGAAAGTACATCACTGGGAATAACTTGGAAAGTTAATAGCTTCACTACACTTCTAGTTCATTCTCTGCTTCATGTTTATGGTTGAAGATATGATCTTTTAACTTCCTGCTCCAGCTACCTGCTGCCACACCTCCCCTGTCTTTATGGATTTACCCTCTGGAACCCTAAGTATAAAATAAACTATTCTTAAGTTGCTTCTAATGTTTTGGTACAGCAACAGAAAAGCCATTAATGCATCCCCCAAATTTGTAAGCCTTAAATTTAGAATGGGATTTTTAATAATGCTTAATTAAAGCTGTCTTTATATTTGCTCAGATCAGAGTAGAAGCAGAATTTTGAGGAGAGGGAGCATACCAACAAGCGAGAGGGTGCTTGCCTTTAAGTTGTCCAGGAAATTACCTTAACCTGTCTTTCTGGTGTCTCAAGTCTACTACAAAGAAAGCCTTTCATAAATAATGGACATTTTCCATGGACAAGAAGAATGCCTTCTCTATAGCTTTATGCCCAATACCAGGGCATTGCATTAACTTGAGAAACTGTTCAGGGTGAGCTGAACTTTCCCACCACATCAAACCCTTCATAAAGACGCATGCACAGCAAAGCCCAAAGGCAGCCATGTCCGAACCTTGCCCTTGTGACATGTCCCATTTATGTTCCTGCTACTAAGTTTGTACCCTAGAAACTTCCATGCTACCAAGTGTGCTCAACCACATGGCTTAAAGGAATCCCTGCTGTTCCAGGAGCCCAGTTGGTTCCTCCTTGGCAGTAGTTTCGTGACAACGTAGGGTAGGGTTTACCTCATGGCTTGGTTGGTCTGATTCAGTATCACTGACCTTGTTGAAAGTACACAGTCACATCCCAGGAATAAATACAGTGTGACAGAGCACAAAGAAAAAACAAAACAATTCCAGACTTGGTCTCTTCAAGATTTGGATTGTTTCGTTTTGTTTTTCTAGGAAAAGAGTACTGTAATAACAAGGGAGAGAGACACCCGAGAACTGGGGAAATTTCAGGCTTTACTGTTTCTTAGAAAATGGGCACAAGACTTCATGGTTTGGAAAATATAGATTCTATTAAAGCCAAGCATAGGATGAATGCTTTGTTTCTAGTCACTTTTATGGGGAATAACCACTTTTAAAAAGACATACACAAGGCCAGGTGAGGTGGTGCAGGACTTTAATCCCAGGACTCAGGAAGCCGAGGCTGGTGATGCTTTTAGTTAGAGGCCACCTTGATCTGCTTAGTTCCAGGCCAGAACTGCCACCTGGTAAGAATCTGTCTCAAAAAATAAAAATTGTTTTCAAAAGATACTCACAGAGAGATACTTAAAGTCTCTGAGGAGCTCTTTATTTTGGATGAGCTTTTGTTCTCTTCAGCATTTCCTGGTACTATTAAACTTGAGTTGTAAATAGTTACCTTTGAAACAGAATGAGGTTTCAACAGTGTCTTTAATCTGCATGTGAGAGTGGTGCACACTGTGAGTGTGCAGGTCACATGTGGATCAGTCACACTGTCTTATTGCCCAAGACAGTGTCTCTCACTAAGGGAGGAGCTCACCTTTTAAACTAGGCTGCCTGGCTAGTGAACTCTCAGGATCTGCCTGTTTGTGCCTCCCAGTGCTGGGCTACAGGCATGCACCACCAAGCCTGGATTTTTCATGTGAGTGTTTGAGTTTTGAACCCAGAGTTTTATGCTTTTATAACAATGTTCTTATCCAATAATCCATCTTCCCAAGCCCCTCACTGGTTTTGTATAAATATTAGCATATGTTCTACTCATTCTGATGTTTTTTAATTTAAAAAATTAGATTATTTTCTTTGTGCTTCAGTGGTTCGCCTGAATCTAATGTGTGCACCACATGCATGCCTGGTGCCTACTGAGGTCAGAAGTAGTTGTTAGAGGACCTGGAGTTACAGATGTTTGTGCATCATGATGTGGGTACTGGGAACTTCTAGAAGAGCAGCTGGTGCTGGTGATCTTAGCCACTGAACCACCTCTCCAGCCCTTTTGATTGGTTTTTATATTCCAAAGAATTTGTATCATCTTGCCTCAGCCTCCCAAGTGCTTGGAAAACAGTTTTAATATAATTATTATAATTATTTTGATGTAAAAGCTAAAACCAACTAGTATATATACTTAATTAAAATTTACATAAGTCAAAAAAGCAAGATCCTTCATGCTTTGGGTCATTTGGATTCATATAATTAAAAAAAAAATTCTACAATGTAGAAATAGATGATGTGCCAGAGAGAAGTAAGGCAGTCTATGAGAAAGATGGTGATGTTGCCCTTTGTCTGTAAATGTGCATGTCACATGTCTTGTGGAATCTGTAGGGTACAGGTATGCATGAGGTAAGCAGGACAAAGGGGCTATGAAATAAGGCTTCTCAGGAAACACATAAACACATTAAATGATTAGTTTAGGATATGCTAATCAAACTATAGGTACCAACTAGTTTGTTAGGGGGGGGGTTCTTTAGTTTTCATAGTGTTTGTCACATGAATTTGGGGGATTTTGTCATATTTTTTTTTTACCAAAAAAAAAAACCCCAAACAAACACAGAAAAAAGTACAGATCCTATTCCGTACCTAGGTTTTAAACTATGGTTAGTCTTAACACTTTCTGAGGTGTTTCTAGGACCGGCCTGAATGAACAGGGGCAGGCACGTACCCCCCCCCCCACCCCAGCCAATGTAAGAAAGTCACTCAAGGCTGGACAATGTGAATTCACAGAGGATGGTACAGAATCATCCCCATGGGCTTTTTCATTTCACAAGACCAAGGGGAGGCCTATGAGAAACCATAGCTTACTTCTCCCACTGAGCTCCCAGGGCTCCAGGCTGGACATCTTGGACATACTGCCCAATCCTGATATTTGGGACAGTTGCACTTGATTCACTTTTGAAGCACAGATGTCCCCAACTACTCAGGTGCTGGTTAACATCCTAATTATCAGCTAGCACTTTAGAAGGGATTTGCATGTAGTCACCTGGGAGCCAGGCCCACAGGAAAAGTGGTTGCCCGCTAGCTTGTCTCTCATGTCTCTTACTCGATTCATGCCTGTATATGATGTTCCAGAAGGAAGCAGCAGTATATGGGCATATTACAGATGGGGAAAATCTGAACAAAAACTGAGAGATTGACTTGTCTCAGGTCACAGAGTTAATTAAGGAGAAGCTACATGTGAGCCTCAGTGACCCTCATTCCCCAGTCTGTGGTTTCCAAGTCTGAAGCTGCCTCACAAGCAGAAGGCATTCTACAGAGTAATGCTTGCTTGCTGCTTCTCCTGGTAAGTACTCTCTGCCCAGAAATCTGAACTCAGAAAATATCAAAATTACCTTCCAACATGGGGATGACACAGCACTTCACAAATCAGTAAGAGAACCTCAAAATGTCATTCATTGCTTTAAGATTTTTTACTTCTCATCATAAGACCAGTGCTTTCAAATGTAGAACTCATTAGTTTCAGGCCCTTTGGCTATTTATACTGATAAAAAAAATTGTGTTCTCCTTTTAGCTTATTCACAGAAATCTTTTTTTAAGTGCTGGAATTATCTATAGAAGACAAAAGGTCACATTCCTATTCATAACCAAATTTGAAGAGATTTAGAGCTAACCTGTGCAAGGAGAGACATTTCTAACTCTAATAATAATTTATTTTGGAAAAAGAAAGGAAGGCATGTACAGAGTCGCTCTGAAATTCACTTGAAGTTGTCTTGTATTTCCTGAGTTTTGCAGCTTTCCCTAGACCGAGTGTGACAGCCTAGTTAAAACATCACTTGGCCAATTCGGAGATTAAAAACAAAACCAAAAAGGTGATATTTGCTCAGTGTAGAAGCAGCAGAGAGGGAATGGTTTTTTCTCCTACCTATCTTAATGGGTTTATTGGCTGAAACCTTTGTAACAAAAGTCAGATTAATAAGAGAAAAGCATACATTCTACTAAATATAAGTGGTGGGTACAGGAAGTAGAAACTGGCCAGGTATTATAAGGAGAAGGACTCTTGAGAACTAGGAGTTTTGATCCTGTCATTGGCTGGAACTGAACACATCCTTGGTCTTTATCCTACTTTGCTTTCGATTGCTGTGATAAATACAATCACCAACAGCAACTTGTAGAGAAAAGGGTTTATTTGCTTATATGTTTCCATCACAGACAGTCACTGAGAGAAGTCAGGGCAAAAATTCAAACAGAAACAGAGCCAAGAATTATGGAGGGCTGCTGCTTACTGGCTTGCTCCTAATAGCTTGATCAGCCTGCCTGCCTTCTTTCCTTCTTTCCTTCTTTCCTTCTTTCCTTCCTTCCTTCCTTCCTTCCTTCCTTCCTTCCTTCCTTCCTTCCTTCCTTCCTTCCTTCCTTCCTTCCTTCCTTCCTTCTTTCCTTCCTTCCAAGACAAGGTTTCTTTATGTAAACCTGGCTGTCCTGGAACTTGCTCTGTAGACCAAGTTGCCCTTGAACTCAGTGACCCTACTGCCTCTGCCCCCCCCCTCCCCGAGTGCTGGGATTAAAGACATTCAGACTGTTTTCTTATAGCACCTAGGAACACCTACCTACCTTGGGGTGGTTCTATCCACAGTGAGCTGGGCCCTGAAAACACCCAACAGATTGCCTAACCTTACAGGCAATCTGTTGGAGGAAATCCCTCAATTAAGATGGATTACTTTCTCAGATGACTCTATCTTGTGTCAAATTGACATTAAAAAAAGAAAAAAAAATCTAACCAGCACAGTCCTGTCAGCAATTCTGTTCTTTGCAAAGGCTAGGAATGCCAGAGGGAGGTCTGGTTTGTTACTACTTTTGCCCTAAATGAATATCCTTGCCTGGAGACTCTGTATCAGAGGTTCTCAACCTTCTTGATGCTGTTTAATTAACCCTTTAATACACTTCCTCTTGATGTGGTGACCCTCAACTGTAAAATTAATTTCATTGCTATTTCATGACAGTAATTTTGCTACTGTTATGAATTGTAATGTAAATATCAGTGTTTCCAATGGTCTCAAGCAACCCAATGTGAAAGGGGTCACGACCCACAAGTTGAGAAACGCTGCTCTACATGAAGATATCAAAACTAAGAGGCACCTGGACATCCTGGACATCGTAAATGGTCCAATTGGACAAACCAGCTCATCCCTCCCCATCTCCATCCCAGTTTTTGCCATAATGCTTCTGGGGACCTGTTCCAGCTATATAGGGCTCTGCACTTACTCAAGGAAGTTCTCATTAACAATCCTGTAGTAAAATTGTCTCCTGAAACCCACCATCTGTGTGATGAATTTAGTTCTTTGAATTCTCTGGGCAAGAACCTGGTGGTTACTGGCCCATGGTGGCTTTAGTTGCTATTGATTTTCCAGGACCATAGACCCCCAAGCCCACCTGGGACTACACAGCCTCTGATACTCTCAAGAACACTGTACTTTCCTGAATCCTAAGTTTCCTGTGACACAGGAAACAGTATAAGAGCAGAAGTCAAACCTCAGTGAGCTTGGTGAAGAGCAGAACGTTGCTCAGGAGTAAGACAGCCCCCCATAGGATATGAGTGCAGTAAATGGGAGTGGACCTGTTCAAGCTTCTCTCTGTCTCTTGGCTTCAGAGGTTAGTGAGGAAACTCCTTTAATCACTGCAGAGAGAGGGCACCTCTCACTTGAGTGTCTCACAGACCTGCATCAGTGGACCACCAATAGTCCTTCCTAGACATATGCTTTCTCAAATTCCTTTATCTTAAAGAACCCAATAGGCCAAGGAACCATGTTTCAGGGTGGTGTGCCCTGAATCCCATCACAGAGGCACTGAAAAAAGCTTAAAAACTTAAAAAGGAAACTAAATTAGCTTAATCCCACAATCTGGGAATGTAGTGTAGTGATTTTGCATGTGGATGTATGCAGATTGCTGTATGAGACTCCTGGGGTCCCACAGAAAGTGAACTAACGTGCTGTGACCCCCTGCTTCATGCCTCTGGTAGTTAGTGACCACAGCCTTCTTTCCTGGGCCCAGTGAGTGTTGCAGAACAACATTCCATGCAGCATGCCACATGGTGACTACTGACACACTCAGAAACTGTACTTGGAATATCCCGGCTTGTGTCTTGTTCCTTCCCCCACCCCACTTGTTTTTTCAGCTCACTTTAAAAGTTTGAAATGATAAAACTATGTAATACTCATGATATACACAAATACCAATTTACCTTGATTATTGGGAATGTGGTTGTTTATTTATAATTAATTTTTCTTAGATATGGGCTTATTAATCAGCGTTGGAAATATTTTTATAGCTTCTACTTTATGCAACAGTCTTACTTTTTGGGAAATTAGACCAATTTCATGAAATGAATATGAATCTTGGTCTTAATGAAACTTTACCAATATAAAATAACTGTTTGCTAATTTGCTAGAAGAGAAAGAGTATATAATTTAAATTTGCAATGATTTCTGTGACTAATATGTTAAATTATCTGTTTATATTTTAGTTCATATTTCTACCAGAAAGCTAGAGTTTCATTAATGATTTGTATGAATTATTTATTTCTCACTTTTAATTTAACTAATTTGGTTCTTCCTAACACATGGAAGGTTTCAATTTTTATAAAATCAAATGCTTTTCTTTTACTTTGTAATTCCCTTTCTGGGGGGTGGTTTGAGACAGGGTTTCTCTGTGAAATAGCTCTGGCTATCCTCCTGGACTTGCTGTGTAGGTCAGACTGGCCTTGAACTCACAGAAATCCTCCTGCTCCTGCCTCCCGAGTGCCGGAATTAAAGACATGCACCACCAGGCACAGATTGCAGTTTCTTTATATATATATATATATATATATATATATATATATATAGAGAGAGAGAGAGAGAGAGAGAGAGAAATAGAGAAAGGGAGAGATTTTCCCCCATCCAAGAAAAATAAAAATATAACTTTTACTCCAACATTCTTCAACTATAAGAAGAATAAAACACCATAAGAAAAATTGTTAAACTATGTGCATGCCTAGCATAATTTCTAACTCATCAGAGAAAGGAGAGAGCAGATATGTTCTAATGCTCAAACAGATAAAACAAAACGGAATAAGAGCACACTCAAGTGTGTACATTTCCTGACCTGTGAGAGCTGCCAGGTGTTGTCTTAAGGGCATTATTTCCTAGACTCACCACAACCACTTTTCTTAGGAACAGAGCAATGAAGGCTTAGGAAGGTTAGGTGCCTTGCTGTAGGTTAGACAGAACTGAAGAATACTTTGCTTGCAGACTGCCAGCCTCTCTACCCATCATGGCATCCCTCCTAGATTCATTTTACTGGAGCTCTGAAGGTTCTTTTTTTTCCTTTTTCCTTTCGGACTTGTTTGTTTTTATTTTATATGTGTGAGTGTTTTGCTGGCATACATATACGTGTAACGTGTGGGTACTTATTGCCCTGTGAGACCAGAAGTGTGCATCAGATTTCTAGAATTGGAGTTACAGGTGGTTTTGAGCCACCATGTGGGTGCTGGGAACTGACTCTGAGTCCTCTGCAAGAGCAGCCAGTGCTCTTAACGACTGAGCTGTGTCTCCAGGTTCTTTGTTTTGTGAAGATCTTGTTCATTTCGGAGACTTTAATTTATTAGCTAACACACTTGTTGCAGTTAATCCTGGGCTGAGATCTTGGACTGAACAAGAAGGACAAAGATAGTAGAGAACCAAGATCCATCCCTCTCTGCTTCCTGATTGGGATGCAATGTGAGCAGCCCCCTCATGCTCCTGCCTCCACGCCCTTTGTGTCAGATGGACTTCACTCCCAAACTGTCAGTCCGAATAACCCTTTCCTTCCTCACTTTGCTTTTGTCAGGCGTTCTGTAAGAGCAATGAGCAGAGCAAAGAAAACAACATCCATTGACAATAGTGCGAAAGGCTTGCTGCTCATCTGCCAGTCAGCACGTTGTCTTGTCGGAATGTCACTTGGAACCTGTTCTTTGGATGGACAGGGAAGAAAGAGCAGCTGCTGCGAATCAACACACTTATATGCTGTTTCACTCACGGCTGCTTGCACCTGACTCCGCCAGGACTGGTCTGTGGCCTGTGGTAAGCACGGGGATTACTCCAATTACATCATACCTGTGAGCAAAGCTGCAGGCACTCTTTAGATCCTTCCATGCAACTTTTGGTTGTTGTTATCTCTGCCCTCATTGTTTGGTCAGTGATTGGCTAAAGGGGCTTTGCCTTGAGTCATCTTGTCCCCAACTTCCCGCGACAGCTCAATTTCATTAGAGCACAAGCTGTTGACTTGACCTTCTTGTATAAGGAATTGTGTCCATTTCATAGCAACAATGATAATGACAGCTACCACTCACACAGTATCTTTTACTTAATCCTTACCATTGAACTACGGAGTACGTTTGTTTGTCTTGCTTTTGTAGTTATGTTCTAATGATCAAACAGATTAAAACAAAACAAGACAAAAAATATAAATAAGGGCACACTCAGATGACACTTACTGACCCCTCACTGCCAGGTGCTGTCTTAAGGGCATTGTTCCCCAGACTGACCACAACAATTTTTCTCAGGCCATTTTAGGAATGGAGAAATTGAGACTTATAAAGGTTAAGTATCATGGTTTAGGTTTGACTCAGTTAGAAAGTGGTGGAACTGGAGTTTTAAACCTATAAGATAAACTCCAAAGGCCCGTCTCTTACCTCATTGATTGGTCTGTTAACTTTATATTATAGGTAAAATTGAAACCCAGCTCTGATCCCAAAGCCCCTAGTTGGAAACAGCTGCGTGAATGCCCTCCTGGATGTGATGAGTTGGCACCTGGTGTTCCTTGAGGTGTGTGCTGGTTCCATCATGATAGCAGAAGAGTTTGTGATTCTTGAACATTTAGAACCAAATACAATGAACTAGACACTTCCTATGATGGCTTGCACCCATTTTCATAGCAATAAACCTTACTGAATAGAACACAGAAAAGTCATCTCATGGGTATTGTGGACCAGAACTGCAGATGGAGAAGAATGACTCAGCTCTGCATCAAGATGCCGTAACCTCAGTGCTTAGTTATTATAGAACACTGTTTCTCCAAGTGTGGTCCCCAGACTGCCCGGAAAATTACAAGTGCTGATTATCTGGGCCCATCTCAACCTGAGTGAATCAGAAACTCTAGCAGTGGGGCTCAGTTATCCGCTTTGTCACAAGTCCTCCACTGAACTCTGGTGCATGTTTAAAATTTGAGAGCCACTGATCCGAAAACTTCTCTCGTGTCTGTGTGATCCAGGTGTAATGAGCAGGGGGACGGAGGCACTGTCAACTAGGCTGTCTATATAGGGCTTCTTCACGCGTGCCTCAGTTAGGGTTTCCATTGCTATGATAAAGCACAATGACCAAAAGCAACTTGGGGAGGAATGAGTTCACTTCATCTTACTCTTCCAGATAATAGTCCAGTCCATCACTGAGGGAAGTCAAGGCAGAAATTCAAGCAGAAACCTGAAGGCAGGAACTTGAGCTGAGTGAGGGTGGCATGACCCACAGTGCAGTGGACTCTCTGACATCAACACTGGTCAAGAGAATGCCCCACAGGGCCAATCTGGTGGAGGCGTGGTCTAAACCGAGGTACCCTCTTCTCAGATAGCTCTAGCTTGTGTCAAGTTGACAAAAAACCAACCAAGACAGTGTGGCTTTGGTTTCATACATGCACTGGGGCCCCAGACGGAGTTTCTTCAAAGGAGGCATCCAGAGAACCAGATTGTGAGGGAAGAAACACATGGCTATGTCAAACACATGCTTGACATGGATTCACATCCCCGAACATTGTTGGGACCACACCTGTTGGACTTAAGCAGTCAAAAGTCACCCAACATAATGGGGTAGGCATGAGGGCCACGCCGCACAGGAGCAATGTAAAATAAGTCAAAGCTGAATTTTGAAGCCTTCAGAATCTGCACTGGGGCCAGACTCATTTGTAGACTCCACTTTCAGGCTCTCCAAAAGTCTCACAGCATTTGGCTACAGGCTGAGACCCATAGTCCACAGGAATGTGATGTGAATAGTTACATTGAATGTTTTGTGGTAGAAAATAAGCTGAGAACTATTTCTCTTAACTATTCAATTATGCTTCCTTAAGAGGATATTATAAGATTATTGCATGCATGCCTGACGGATGTAGCTTTTAAAAAATCAACATGTGGAATATAGTATGTAACAACACCGAGTCATCTCAGTGACTTATTAAATAAAGTTTTAGAATTTAATATTTGAGCTTTCCATTATATTCCATTACATAGTTGTGTGTAGTGTTTTTGTAATGTTGATTCCTCCCTGTTCTGCATTTAGCACACTTTCATGAATCACAAGACTCTTATGAGTCATAGAAAATACACCATAGAGAAGCTATTGTCTCTGTTACCTCTAAATACTGCATGGCTTGTAAACAGTTTCCACTCAGTGGTTACTGCAGTGTGGAAGAATAGAGACTGGTGGCCACATGGCTACATCATTTTAGTTTTGACAAAAAGTGATTCATAGTCACCTTTTCTGATTCTAAGTAAACTTGTCTTAGGCATATGTACGAATGATGAATGTTAAGCCATGTAAACTCATGTTAGTTCTTGGCTGAATATTTAATTCACTCTATACAAGATAGTTCTGACTAAGATCATGATCCAGAGGCTCATCCCGTGTACTGAAGTTAACCTAGGACATCATGCTGATAGTGAAATAAAAGCTTTCTGTTAGGGCTTTTGTTGTTCAGGAAACAGATTTAGTAGTCTGCTTTGATGTCTAATGAATGAATCTTTGATTTAAAACATTCGTTTCTGTGGCCCTTTCTGTTCTCTGAACACAATACTTCTGTATTTTTCTTTGAAATTAACTGGTAAGATTTCTTTAATTCTTAACATTCAAAGAATTATTGTAACGCAAGTTTTCCAGAAACATGTAGTTGAATTTGAGTTTATAGGGTAAACACAGAGCTTAAATCCCACCTTTGAGGTTGTCACATGATCCTGGGAAGGAGCAGTGGAGGGTATTGGAAAGTACAATATTTTAAATGACTCCTGAAATGAAAGGAGTGGGTACAGGCGTAATGTTTAATCACCAGGTACTCCACAATGATGCTGCATGGCACTGGCCTCTGAAAGACGCTGTGGCTACTCTGTCCAGGTCACCAGATGATGTCATAGAAGTGAAATGTGTAATATTGCTATTCAAAGCACAACACAAGTTACTCAGTACACTGTCAAGAGGTGGTTTGAAAGCTGTGACACAGGGGGACCATTTCTAACGGTCTGTTGTCCATGCATGTACATACACATATATGAACAAGCCACAGAAGCAGGAGAGCAAGGCTGAATCAGGAGAGCAACAGCTGAGATATTCTCTATTCCTCTATTTTTTGGGTATGAACTCATATGTTTCCTGGTTTTTATTTTTTCTACTTACTTTTGAAAATTTTATTTTAATAAATACTTCTATTAATTCTTTGAAAATTTCATTCGGTATGTTTTGATAATGTTCACCCGTCACAGTTCACTCCCACCTCCCTACCCCATCCCCAACTTCATCAACTTCATGTCTTTTTTTTTTTTTTAACTATGAAGTCCAATTATGATGCCTGATTACTCTTGGGTATGGGATCCCACTCTAGAGAATTATTGACTTAACAGGAGTCAAAGCCTTAAAAACAAACAAACAAACAAGCAAGCAAACAAACCCAATTTTCCTTTTCCCAAAGCTATCAAGAGCTTCTCAGCTGGGATGGAACTTTGCACCCACCCCTCCCCTCTCCATGCTGGTATTATCTCCATTGTACTTGTGTAGGTCTGGTGTAATATGTCTCAACTGCTATGAGTTCATACATGCAACTGCCTTGTTGTATCTGGAGATCACTGTTATTGTTCTAGTCATCACTGCCTCTAGATCTTACAATCTTTTTGTTCCCTCTTCTAAAAGGATCTCTGAGAGTTGGGGGAAAAAAGAGTGTGATATAAGTTGTCCCATTACAGGGTGACCAGAGCACCATGCCGTCTCCTATTCTCTGCATATTGGCTAGTTGTGGGTCTCTGTATTAATCACTGTATTAGCCAGGGTTCTCAAGAGAAACAGAACTATATCATATATATATGTATTACATATACTTGTAATATATATACATTATATATATAATTTATAATTATATATTATAATTATAAATATCATATATAATTACAAATATAGCATATCATCACATATATTATATTTATAACATGTATAGAATATAAAATATTTGATTATATACATATATATATTTTATTGGCTGTCTACCAAATAAAATTCCAAGAGTCCAGTAGTTGCTCAGTCCCTGAGGGTGGATATCTCAGATAGTCTTTAGGATATGCAGAATCCTGAAGAAGTAGGCTCTAATGAAAGAATAAACTTGCCAGTGAGAGTGAGTGTTCTGCCCAGTTCTCCAGACTCCAAAGACCATCCAGGAGCCAACTCCTATGTAAATGCATGAGGGCTGTTTATTCAAGCTTGAGCTTAGACTCCCAAGGCTCACTGATGCAGCAGTTCGAGTTGAGAGTACCGAACTCCAAAAATATAGAGTTTATATAGGGGCCTAAACAATGAAGGGGGTTTCCAGCATAGGACTGGATGACATTTGGACAGACAAACCTGTTATCCCTTACTCATAGTTGTTGCCTTACCATTATTGGTCAGCTTGACCAGCAGAAAGTTTGTTTAGACTTTTTAGGTGCTTTCTCAGAGTGAGCTGTCCAGTTATGAGTAGGAAACACCCCTGGAATGTGAGGTCCGGTATATTTTGTTGTTTTTCCTGGAACTGGCGGTCAGCTCTGAGTCAAACCTGATACAATACGGAATCTTTTTTTGAAGATGGAGTCAGTCAGGCTCCACATGAGAGCAAGCAGGCAAAAAAAACAAAAACTTCCTTCTTCTATGTCCTTCATATAGGCTGTCACCAAAAGGTAGATCTTCCCATCTCAGAAGATCTGGTTTAAAGACGAGTCTTCCCACTTGAAATGATTTAATTAAGAAAAATCCCTGTATCTGGGCACTTTTTAGTTAATTCCAGATGTAGGAGAGTTGACAACCAAGAATAATCATCACAATCACCATCTACTACAAGAAAAAACTTCTCCAGTGGGGGCTGAGAGATGTGCTAATCTATGGGCATAAGGTGTCTTTGGGAGGTGGTTTACTGTTATTCCATTTAGCAGAATGGTAGTAATGGGTTCTTGACTAAGTCCTCTGTCTAGGCATATGTTCTTTGTCCTGATAATGGTGTTCAACTCCATTTCTTTTAATTCTTCTGTTTTAGCTTCAAACTGATAGATACTTTGAATCAGTGTACTCACTTGTTCATTTATTCATTTATTTATTCAACCTGTGGAATCAAACTAGGGGCAGAAGTATAAAAGAAAGAAGTCGTAGCTGGCATTTCCTAGGAGCTCCAAGTTAGAGATAAGCAAAAGGATGAGAGAAGGGTGTAGCAAATGCTCTGATGGTGAGCTACACAAACATCAGGAATCGTAAGTTAAAATACTGTGGTCTTTAATCTACTGTCTAGCTCATTATTTTTCCCTTTCTGCTAAGTTGTTTTCATAGATTTATTTACTCACTAACTAGATCTAGATTTTAGTGTGTGTGTGTGTGTATATGTGTGTGTGTGTGTGTGTTCTGTATGGGAACTATGTGAGTGCAACATCCTCAGAATCCAGAAAACAAATTTAGATTCCCTACAGCTGAAGTTACAGATAGATGGTTGTGAACCTCCATGTGGGTGCTGGAAAACAAACCCAAGATTTCTTGAAGAGCAGTCAGTACTTTTAATCACAGAGCCATCTCTCCAGAGCCTTACTTACATGTTTTCTCTTATCTATATGTTCATTAATTATTGATGACAACATGCACAAGGAAAAACTAAGAGCAAAACTACTTCAGAGACAAACTGTTAAAGACTTATCCCAATTATGGAATCTTGTATGGCCTGTCCACGTTAAATTATCTGTCAATCCATGCTTCCCCATCAGATCTGAAGGGATGTAAGATATTTCTCAAATATGTTGCTATGATCAACATGTTCTGTATAAAGTCTTGATTCAAATTATAGAGAAATCCCAACATCGGTGGGCCATTTGGTAACATTATGTATTATCTTACACAATAAGGGGTCCATGGGTTGGACCCCTGCATTAGGATGAAATTGGCTCATTAACTTCAGTCATTTGTGTTCTTTCCGTTTTATCCTTTGCCATAATTGACATACTGGTTCATCCTTAGGACAGTTTTTCTCATGGCCCCAAGAGAATTGCAAATATTCCAGGCATCAGAAAATACTGACTACTAGAAGAGTGGTTTTGTTTGTTTCTGTGTCTGTTTTTATTTTAAGTCAGTGAATAAGGTTCCCTTGAGGATTTCCATCTTGTGGTTCACTGATCAGAATTGTATATCACAACCACTTGTAAGTTGGTTACTGGCAAGGGATCACTGTGATTGGCATAGACTACTCATGGCAGGCTCTATTATAGTAGTAATAGATGTTAGTTCTGTTCTTGCACATCTCTCTGATTTAACAGTTGCTTGTTTTTTTTTTGTTGTTGTTTTTTTTTTGTAGTGTACTATTTTTTTTCTAAGACAGAGTTTCTCTGTTTTTTTTTTTTTTTTTTTTTTTTTAGCTTTGGCTGTCCTGGAGTCATTCTGTAGACCAGGCTTGGCCTTGAGTTCAGAGATCTGACTGTCTCTGCCTCATGACTGCTGGGATTAAAGGCGTGCGCTACCACTGCCCAGTTTATAGTGTCAATCTCATAGCCGTTCAGAATTCCATTGAATTGAAGGATTTATTCTTAGGATAACAGATTACAAATTAGAATACTTGCATTAAAAATTGTCTTATGTAAACATTAAGAGCCAACCAAGCCAAATGCCCCTTTGAGTTTCTTTTTCTGTCATTGAGATAAGATAATCCTACAAATACAACTCAATGGAGCACAGTACACCATGGCTGAGAAGTCAAGGCAGCCAAAGCGTGGAGCAGCTGCTCATATCATGTCCACAGTCATGAAGGAAAGAACAACAAAGTCCGGTGATCGCCTTACCTTCTCCATTTTGTGCAGTTTAGGATTCCCACCAGGGAATGGTGCCACCATTGATGGGTCTGCCTACATCAATCCACCTAATTGAGATAATCCCCCACAGTTGCACCTGGGGGCTTGTCTCCTTGTGACTCTAGGTCCTGACAAGTTGACATTAAAACCACTACGACTCTAGACAAACAACCACAAAAACTCTTTGTGAGTGTGGAATTTCAGACTCAGCGGACTGAAGTGAGGGTGGCCTTGTTTATGCCACTCAGTTCTTTCTTCTTCATTCTTCAGGTAAGAATGATCTTGTTCAGGATTACTTCATACTGCTAGGAAGGCTCACCTTGGGCTTGGAGAGATAACATCACAGTTAAGACCTGCTCTTCCAGAGGACCCAGGTTCAGTTCCCAGCACCACCCACATGGTGACTCACAACCAGTCGTAACTCTATTTCCAGAGGGTCTAATGTCCTGTTCAGGATTCCATGGGCACCAGGCACAAACATTTACAGAGACATACATGCAGGGAAGACACCATTCTCACAAAAATAAAATAGAGAAAAGGGTCCATACTCTCCAGGAGTCAGAGGCCATGTATCAATGTCTTCTCTGAATTTTGAAAGAAGAATTTGATTTTTAGAAAGTCAACTTAAATTTATTTTGCATTTTGTAATAATAGAAATGGAGAAAAACAACATAAAAAACAAGCAAGCATTCAAGTAATTTCAAACTTAGTAATCTGAATGGGTGCTGATTGCTGGAGGCTGAATTCTATTTTATGTCTCTAGGATTATTGCTGTTACTAGGGAACGGTGCTTCGTAGCTTAGCATTTTATTGTGAAAAAAATGAAATACCAAATTATCATGTAGGTATCCTGATGTGTGGTTTAGCCTTTATGCTTTCTTAAATGTTTGTGATAAATTTGGTGACATATTTAATTTCTTTTCAAAATGATTTAGATTGGCCTTCCCAAAGCTGTTTCACATTTTAGACATTTTATCTGTTACTTTAAAATATCTATGAATTCTAGAATGTTAAAGTCAAGTACCAAATACATATGGACTGGTCATTGGGAATGTACGTTAAGCCATATAACCCTCATAACTGTGGCCTAATTACCTCTGTTGTACTGTATTGTATTTGTTATTATAAGAGAAAGAGCCATTTGTTGGACTGAAAGGGGAAACTGTAGGGGGAAATAAAATATACCTTAAACTTAAAAGAAAAAAAAAGGGAAGAGGATGGGGGGTTGAGGGTGGGAGGGTGGGACTGGAGGGGGGAATAGGGAGGGGACTGCGATTGAGATGTAACTTGAAGAAATAAAAAATAAAGGAAAAAAAATCTATGAATTCATTCTAGTATTGATAAACTTCTCCAGTGGGTCCCCTCACTGGTTCTAAGGTCACACAGTCTTGCCACTTTCCTCTTGCTACTGTGATGTTATTTGTTTATGAGTCCCAGCTGAATGTTTCTGATGAAAACATTCCCTAGTCATTCACTGTGTTAAGTGCAAAATTAACTGTTATAACTGACATGCAGTGATGTGTAATTCTTGTAAAATAAATAGTGCACCATTGAAAAACAATGCAAATGTGCTAGTTTTCATATGACTTTTGAAATTTCCTGTAATGTATGTTATATATGACTGTTCCCCAAGCTAAGTCATAGACATCTTGGGGAATTTATCTGTGCACCCTTACAAAAGAACCATGCTAACTGGACTTGACTTTTTACACTCCTCACAGAAGGATGGGAGGGTCAAGAGACCTTCACCCGAGTATCTCAGTGTTCACTACCACCTATTATATGCAATGCTGCGTTAATTGCAAGTGGCCTTATAACGGCTAGAGTATATAGCTCAGGGAATACTAGAGGATTGGGGCGGGGGGGTTCTAGTTATGCAGCTCTGAGAAGCCCTTATCCCTTCTGAGTGAAGGCTTTCCAGGTACAGCCAGTTTGTTTGGGAGAAACACCTACAACCCTGCTTTAACTGTTTCCTACACACACTTGGTCATCTGTATGTTTGAACAACATGGAACAATGTTTATTTCTGCAGACATTTTATCTTAGTATTCATTTTCAATAAATGACAACTAAAACAGATTTAATCAAAATATTTACTTCCTACCTACAAGAATCTTCATTTGTAGTATTTCAGTCAGTAGTCTTAAGGGGATTTCCACTTCAGTCCTTCCCACTTTAGTATCTTATGTAGGCTACACATACATTTTGTGGAGGATTTACCACTTCTAAATGATGTTGAATTTTGATTATTGTTTAGACTTAAAAGTCCAGTCATTGTACAGTTTATCATTTAAGTAACCTTTTGAAGAATCCTAAATTTTATATATTTGTTCTATTCCTTTTTTTGATACTCCCATATTTATGTTTAAGATCTATTTACCTTTCCTGTTGTACTAGCAGCTAAACTAAGGTCTTATGTCACTATGCTGCTGAGCTGCATCTCTGATCCCCCATTTTTAAAAATATTTATTTATTATACCAAGTTACATCTCCATCACAGTGTCCTCTTCCACCCCTCCCATTACCAGCCTCCCACCCTCTACCCCCTATCCCTTCCATCCCACTTCTCTGGAGTGGAGTGTCCCTACATAACAGTCCTCCCCGCCCCAGTTCAACAGTCATATGAGGGCCAAGAGCCTCCTCATACACTGGGGGCCTACAAATCAGCACCACGAGGGCAAAGTGTCTTATTGACAGGAAAGAAAGTTTATGTTACTGTTCCTTTTGGTGCATTGGTTGTAGTATAGTTATCCTGTACTATATGGCTAAAATCCGACTATAAGTGAATAGATGCCATGTGCATCCTTCTGAGTCTGGGATAGCTCATTCAGGATGAGCTTCTCTAGTTCCATCCATTTGGCTGCAAATTGCATGATCTCTTTGTATCTGATAGCTGAGTAGTATTCCATTGTGTAGATGTACCACAGTTTTTTAATCCATTCTTCAGTTGAGGGACATCTGGGTTGTTTCCAGTTTCTAGCTATTACAAATAAGGCTGTTATGAAAATATATGAGGCAACTTCCTTGTGATTCGGTGAGGAGTCATTTGGATGTATACCCAGAAGTGGTATGGCTGGGTCCTGAGGCAGAGCTATTCCAAGTTTTCTAAGATATCACCAGACTGGCCTCCATATTGGTTCAACAAGCCTGCACTCCCACCGGCAATGGAAGAGAGTTCCCCTTTATCCACACCCTTGCCAGCATGTGCTGTCATTTGGGCTTTTGATCTTAGCTATTCTGACAGGTGTGAGATGGAATCTCAGAGTCATCTTGAGATGCATTTCTCTGATGATTAGGGATGCTGAGCATTTCTTCAAGTGTCTCTCAGCCTTTAGGAATTTCTCCTTTGTGAATTCTCTGTTTAGCTATTTTCCCCACTTTTTAAATTGGATTATTTGGTTTCTTGGCATTTAATTTCTTGAGTTCTTTGTAAAGTTTGGATATTAGCCCTCTGTCAGATGTGGGGTTGGTGAAGATCTTTTCCCAATCTGTAGGTTTGCCATTTTGTTCGAATGACAGTGTCTTTGCCTTGCAGAAGCTTTTCATTTTCATGAGGTCCCATTTATTGATTGTTGGTCTTAGAGCCTGAGCTATTGGTGTTCTGGTCAGGAAGTTGTCACCTATGTGGATGAGTTTGAGGGTTTTCTCCACTTTAGTAAAAGAGAAATCTAAAAAAAGTTCTCACCCACAACATCAAAAAATCAAGGACTCAATGAAAAGATGGAACCTAAGAATTGAGGAGGCTCTTGGTCCTCATATGACTGCTGATCTGGGGTGGGGGACTGTTATGTAGGGACATTCCACTCCAGAGGAGTATGATAGAAGGGATAGAGGGTAGAGGGTGGGAAGGTGGGACTGGGAGGGGTGGAAACAGGGTACTATGATGGAGATGTAACCTGAAGTAATAAATAAACATTAAACAAATAAACAAACAAACAACAAAACAAAAAAAAAAAAAAAAGAAAGAGAAGATTCCTGACTCCAAGGTCCAGGAAACATCTTCAACAAAATCATAGAAGAAAACTTCCAAACCTAAAGAAAGAGATGCCAATAAAAATCCAAGAGGCTTACAGATTAGACCAGAAAAGAAATTCTTCTTGCAACATAATAATTGAAACTCCAAATGTACAGAACAAAGAAATAATATTAAAAGCTGAAAGAGAAAAAGGTCAAGTAATGTATAATGGCAGACTCAGAATTACACCTAAATTCTCCTCAGAAACTTTAAAAGCCAGAAGGGCCTGGGCAGACGTCCTACAAGCCCTGAGAGAACATAGGTGCCCAGCCAGACTACTATACCCAGCAAAACTCTCTATCAACATAGATGGAGAAAACAAGATATCCCATGAGATCCAACTGGTCTTCGTATCGATGACAGTGCAGGTTGGCAGGCCACAGTCTGTTGGCTGGGGGTGTAACTCCCCTGCAGCTTACGTGTTGGACCATGTTTGTGGTCCACCCAAGGTTCTCTTAGGGGGTTCTCAGGATCAATGTGTGTCTAATATAATAGCCAGAAGCAGTGTGATTTGGTACAGCTCACATCTCCCAGGCAATGAACAATGGCCTAGGATTGTTTCACTGCACCCGAATCAGAGCTCTCTGTGTTGTAGCCTGGGTATTCAGTGGCTCTGCTGGTATGCTCCTGGGTGTCCAAGCACAGATGCTGTGGACTCTGGAGGTCCTAAGTTTGGGGGTTGAATCCACCAGTTGGAGAACGGAAAGGATCCAACAGGGAAGGAGTACAGTTTCCAGGTGGGAGGCGGTCAGTGTTCATTTCTGGTGACTCTGATCCTTCAGTGTCTATATTTCCAGTACCGAGTTCTTTTTGTCCCTACTGGGCAGGCCCAGACAGGCTTGCACCTCACTCATGGCCTTTGAGCATGCATATTTCTCTGCTGTTGTCCAATCTGTCTGGAGGGTCCCCAGGGCACCTCTGTGCCTCTTGGCCCTAAGCACTAAGCCCTTGTAGTCTGAGTCACTCAGGCAGTGCACACCAGCCAAGATCTCGCTGCTCCATGGGTGGAACTCTATATGCTGAAGATCTGGTTTCCCACCAGAGAAGCCAGCACTAGCAAAGTGGTCTGGTATTAACCCCACAACCTGTCCAGGGCTTGGACCCAGTGGAGATCTAAGCAGCCTTCCAACCTGGCCACCCGCCTTTTAGCCCGCTCTAATCTCACCGCTCCTACGTCTGTGCTGGACCCAATTTGGGTGCTGGAGCTGTCCTGTGGATATTGGCAATTGGGGCCACTCTCCTCCAAGTCCCGGGACACTGCACTGGTGCCCTCAGCGTACCCTGCTGCCAGAAGTGTATCCCACTGCTCTGTCTAGCTGTAGTGCTCTTCCCAGCGACTGAAAATTCAATAGAGGGGTCTGTATGTCCAACATCCCTCTGGGGGAGCCCAAATATGCTTTTGTTTCCAAGACCCTGTTCCACTGTGGTCCCACTGCCATCCCTCAGCTCAGAATGTGCTGTGACCCGGGGCCACAATAGTTCTGCTGATAATATATCTTTTTCTGTGGCTCCACCAATCTTCCCCTTGGTGTCAGAATGCCTGTGTGGAATCTGGGAGCCAAGGAGGCTGGGGAGTAACCTGGTTGGGGGTTCAGAGCTGCTCAGGGGTATTTGAGTGGCTCATACTTGATCCCTCTCCTGATGACAATTCTGCTGCTTCCCGGAGTCATTGGCTTCTGTGGTTTCTGCTGGTCTGTTTTTCTGAGTGTCCGAGAGAGGAGGGTCCTGTCCAGTGACTTTTATTAGTCCTTGAGTCACTGCATGAAACCCAGCAGGTTCGAGCCACTCAGATTATTGCTCAGCATCTTATAACTCTGTGGTTATAGCTGTTTTCCCCATCTTCAAAATGCGTCCCTGCGGGCTGCCACCATCTTGGATCCCCTCCTATTTGCTCTATTTCTATAAGCTTATATTCACAATCCCTCAATTCTGGGCTCTTAGTTGCCCTATTGGGATTGTTATTAAGCATTTAAAAAATTTTGTGTTGCAACAGAAGCTGCCACAATGCTGAGTCTATATGTCTGTGAATCAAGGTTTGCAATGAGACTTGAATTTGGTGGTCTGGCATTTATTCATCACATTTATATTGAAAAATACTATTGATTTTTAAAAAAGCACTGGTAATGTTTTTTTCCAGATGGTTAATGTGATTATTTGGGATTAAGAATACTTTGGAAGCTCATTGAGTCAATTTGGTCATAGAGAAACTCTGATAGCTGGCAGACACATGTCAACTTTGAAATTTGTTCCTTGCTTCTATACTACACAAGCATAAAGAGCTGAGACAAGAATTCTTGTATTCATTTATTTATAGTTATTAATTATATTTATTTATATATACTATATTTTAGTTATTATTATAATCAATCATTATTTGATTAATAAAAATAATCATTAATTATTTATTAATTAATATATTTATTTTAGTCAAGACTGTCCAACTCTGCCTCCTGAGTGCTGGGATTAAAGTCATGTGCTACCATGCTCAGCTTGAGGCAAGTATTCATAACTCTCTAGTTTTAGGAAAGGTTTCTGGTAGGAGTGAGAAAAAATTAGGAGTCACTAACCATTGATATAACATTTCCTTCAGCTATATAGAAAGAGGTTGTCTCAGGGTTTCTGATGCTGTGATAAAACACCATAACCAAAAGCAACATGGGGAAGACAGTGTTCATCTCAGTTTACAGCTTGTAGTCAGTCCATGATCTAGTAAAGTCAGGGCAGGAAGTTGAGACAGGCACCTGGAGGCAGAAACTGAAGCACAGGTCATGGAGGAGTGCTGCTTACTGCTTACTTCTCATGGCTTGCTCTGCCTGCTTTCTTATAGAACCTTGAACCAGGAGCCCAGGCTGGGCCCTCCCACATCTGTCAAGAAAATTCATCAAAGGCTTGCCCCCAGTTCAACCTGGTGCAGACATTTTCTCAACAGAGGTTTCTTTTCCTCCAATGACTATAGTTTATGTAAAGTAGACATAAAACTAGCTAACACAGGGGTGCTATTACAAGCCTCTTTAAATTCAGATATATAGGTATATAAGGTCAAGTGAATGTATATTTCCTATACATAGATTCCCCTGGGTAATGGCTGTTTGCCCACTTGTACTTTCTTAATCCTAGCCAACCAGGGTATGGCAAAAGAGAAAGGGGAATCAAGACTTTGGAAATCAGAGATGCCATGTTTATCCAAGAAATGTGTCAGGGAAGACTTCAATGCATAGTTACAAAGCACTAGACATATATATATATCAATAAGTCTGCAAATATTTAAAAAAAAACCTAGTAAGTAGCAATCATAGACTTAATCACTAGACAAGTTTAATGTCTGATGTTTTTTTTAAGTCACTGAAATTTGGAGCAGTTCAATAATGCAAATATAGATAATCACAAAATATTTGAGTTCCTACAAGTGAGCACCTTCATAATAAAATTCTAAATGTGGCCTTTGCTGTGTAGCTGGGCCACAGTCAGAGGTTGAAAGAACCTTTAAAAAGTCCTGGAATGCATTAAGAAAAGTGTAAGCAGAAGCCAGGGAAGGCCGGAGAGTGGTCAAGAGAATACACCACAGAGAGTACGCTCTTCCGTGTTGCCTGTAGCTGAGAAATGAAAATTACTTAGTGTGGAGGCTAAGAGAAAATGAAGTAACAAGTAAAAAGAAGATCATAAAAAAACTCTAAAGAACCCAAGCAAATAAAAAGCCAAACTCACAAATGAAACTAACCCAAAATTTATTTGTTGGCTTCTGAGAAAAAAAAAACCCACTTTTACTTTTAGCCTTTGCAGAGCAGTTCTTCGCTTTTCAGCCTAGTTTCTCCTGCATGATGATTCTCAATATCCTCAATAGACTATTGATTAGGTATCAACAGATGGCCATGCAAGTGATTAAGTAACAGAGATTAAAGAACACAATGGACACGGTATTGCTAGACTGTAGTCTTAGTAGCCTGGAAACCAAAACAGGAGGGTCCTAGTCTAGGGCCTGGTAAGGATACCTAAGTCATCATAAGGATCCTAAGTGTGAGACATCATAAGTATACCCTGTTAAAAGCAATAAGAGGAAATTGGGTTTTTTTTTCCAGCCTTCCAAAAAGTAACTAAAAGCTAAGTGATTATGAAAAATGGTTCTTATATATGCCTAATTGTGTTCTGACCTTGATTCCACTTGAATTCCGTTTATTATGTTTGTTTCAGACACAGACCTATTCTACCTCATGATGGAGGTGTTTGAACAGTAGGTGAGGAAATATGACTGGCTTGGCAGAAATAAAGATATTCTAAAGAGACCCTGTGTCCCTCAATGTAATTATCAGATTATTGAAACAATGGTTTGAAATAAATGGGAGTTTCCCAGGAATCTCATTAGAAGAAAAGGAAAAGCCTCCTTCCAGAGGCAGGACTTGTCGGAGAAAAAGAGATTCCACACAGTTCTAGTAACTTGTCAGACCACCTTATAGGATGGAGAGTGAAGCCCAGACAAGGATGGTCAGTGGTGGATCAGGATCACACCTTGGACACATTGAATAAATCTCTCTCTCTCTCTCTCTCTCTCTCTCTCTCTCTCTCTCTCCCCACCCCCTCCCTCCTCACTATTATAAAGACAGGAAGGAGGAAGGAAGAAGGAAGAGAGACAGAGAGCAATCACTAATCACAGAAAGTCAAGGCAGCACATGTTTGTTCCCATCGCTCCTGACAGTGGAGTAAGCATAAACATTAACTTGATTCTCACAGGACTGGGAATGGTCTCAGGGTCTGGAGAATAAAGGACACAGCTATGCAAGGCTCCGTCTGATTACCTTTCTGTATTTTCCCTGGAACATATATTCCTCTCAGAATACTATGGTTGTATTGGCTTGTTTTCTTTCCTGCCCTGTTTCAGTGCTCTTACTGTAGTTTCAAATGAATGTTTCAGATATTTATTTCAAAAATCGTTTTTAATGTTTATTTATTACTTCCATTTACATCTCCATCACAGTCCCCTCCCTCCACCCTTCCCCGGGCCCACCCTCTCATTCCCCTACCCTTTCCTCCTTCTCCCACCTATCCCACTCCTCTGGTGTGGGGTGCCCTACATATCAGGCCCCCTTCAGTTCAGCAGCCATATGAAGGCTAAGAGCTTCCTCTTGCACTGGGGGCCTACATGGCAGCTCCACTATGGCAAAGTATCCCATTAACAAGTAACAAAGTCTATGTCCCTGTTCCTTTCAGTCTGTTGATTATAGGATAGTTATCCTGTACTATATGGCTAAAATCCAGTTATAAGTGAATAGATGCCATGTGCATCCTTCTGGGTCTAGGGTAGCTCACTCAGGATGAGCTTCTCTAGTTCCATCCATTTGGCTGCAAATTTCATGATTTTCTTGTTTCTGATAGCTGAGTAGTATTCCATTGTGTACATGTACCACAGCATTTTTATCCATTCTTCGGTTGAGGGACATCTGGGTTGTTTCCAGTTTCTAGCTATTACAAATAAAGCTCCTATGAATATAGTTGAGGAGATGTCCTTGTGGATTGGTGAGGAATCATTTGGATGCATACCCTGAAGTAGTATGGCTGGGTCTTGAGGTAGAGCTATTCCAGGTTTTCTAAGATATTGCCAGACTGATTTCCATAGTGATTGTACAAGTTTGCACTCCCCCCAGCAATCTTTTAATAATTGATGAGTTTAGAAACTTTTCAGCTGACAAATATTTCCAATCCAAATTGCCATTAGATTATTTTATACTAGATCCTTAAAATTCATATGTCATGCTGAATCCATGGTAGAATTCATGGATCCTATTATGAGTGAAGGTTATTTTCTAAATAGTAGGATCTCCACAGAGGGGGAAAGAGATAGGTAAATGGAGGCAGGGAGACTGTTGGTGAGTCTTTATAGTGCCACCTTTTGAGTCACCTGGGTCTTTTTGTTTCTGATTTTTTTCTTTTATTGAAAATAATTTTTTCATGCAATATATCTTGATTATAGTTTTCTATTTCTCCAAAATTTCCCAGTTCCTTCCCACCACTCTTCCCACCCAGATCCATACCTTTTATGTTTCTTCTTAGAAAACAAGCAGGAATCTACAGAATACTAATAAAATAGAATGAAACAAGATAAGCCAAATGGGATAAGACAAGATGAAAAAGAGCCAAAGAAAAAGCAAGAGAAATATATATATATATATATAGATGCAGAGACACACTTGTTTGCACACACAGGATTCCCATTAAAAACACAAAACTGAAGGCCATGGGATATATACAAAGATTAAAGATTTAAGATTAATAAACAAAACAAAATAACAACAACAAATCACCCTGACACAACATTTGAGACAAAGAACATCCAAAGATGCCATTAACTTTGTATTGGACATCTACTGCTTGGCCTTTCTCTAAGTGTGATTGTTTTCCCAGTGAGATTCCCAGGAGAAAACAAAATTTTCATAGGCAAGTGGTTATCAATTGGAGATAGCTTCTGGGTTATGGATGAGGGTGCGTACCCATTTCTCTCAGCTCTAGGACCCCATCTGATGAAAACGCACATGTGTTCTACACATTCTGCCACAGTTTCTGTGAGTTCATATATACCAGTCATGCTATGTTCAGGAGGCTTTGTTTCCTTGTAGTTCTCCATCCCCTCTGGCTCTTGCCCTGAGCCCTGAGAGGATAATTTGATGGAGGCATCTCTTTTAGTTCTGTGTGTCCCAAGACCTCTTGCTCTCTGCACACTGTCCAACTGTGCGTTCCCATCTTCTGCATGAGGAAACTTATGGCTGAGCAAGGCACTGATCTATGAGTACAGCAGAATGTCATTAGGAGGCATTTTATTGCTACATTCTTGTTTCTTTAGCAGGGCAATAGTATTTGGTTTTGGCTTTCACCTAGTAGCCTTGGGTGGCCCGAAGCTGCTATGTAGATCAGGCTGGCCTTGAACTCAGAGTTTTCCTGCTGAAATTGAAGGTGTGTGTTGCCTGCAGGCATCTTGTTCTTAAAGATAGCAATTTTAAAAAATTGTGTGCTCTTTATTAAACCTCTGAGGTGACATAAATAACAAAATTATTAACCATGTTATTTTAACCATATATCGAAAGGTTTGGAGTAAGCAAGAGTAGTCCTGTCCCCCTTAAAAACAAAACAAAATAGAGTAACAAATAATAACAAAATTCAAAACATTTTGTGAGCCACACCAATGCTTTCAATTTCTTCTTCTTCAAAAAAAAGATTGATTTATGTTTAGTTATGCATAGACGTATGTGTGTATGTGCACATGAATGTAGTGCCTATAGAGGCCAGAAGAGGGCATCAGATACTCTGGAGCTGGCGTTATAGGGAGTTGTGTGGGTGGGTGCTGGGAATAGAACTCTGGTCCTCTGCCAGAACAGTGTGTGTTCTTAGCTGCTGACCCATGTCTTTATGCTCTGATTTCCTTCCTTTACTTTAGCACTGGGTGATGTTTCTGTATACCCCTGACTTGTGGGGCATCTCTGTCCTCTCTGCTTTCCTTTAGTGATGGCAGAGTCTTTGGTTGACCAGAACCTCTTCCTAGTCCCATTTGCATGCCTGCTTTTAAAATCTGATGTTCACAAGAGTTCTGCTGAATCAGTCTGACAAGAATGACCTATCACTGTCCAAGAATCACCCTTGATATATGATTCATCATCCACCATCCAACAACACCTGATGAGCCTGCTTTTCTCCTACTCTCTAAGCTGATTCAGTCAGAATCTCTTTTATCCTGTGTCCTAACGTCTGACCCTGCTCCTGGTAAATTCCACTTGCGCTTTCCAGGGTCAGCCTTGATCCACTCTCTATGTTCTAGAATTCCATCCCTAGGCAGGTCCATGCCATGATGATCCTGATTGAAGTCTGTCTTACTATGCTGTACCATGGGATATTTTTTTCATATTGAACAGCCAACATTTGTGATTGTCTGTGGTGTTATTTTTATCATTTTAAAAATGAAATCATGAATCACACATCCGGCTGCTTTCTGTTCTGAAGACGATTCACCAGCATACCCGGGGCCTAGCTGAACAGAGAGCTCTGGCCTCAGAGCAACTGTGATTCAGCAGAAATAGAAGAAACACAAGGCCTTGGAAAGCAAGTATGTGCTATGTCTACCACAGCCAAAAGATTGTCACAGGAAATAATGATGTCAATGCTAGAGTGGTTTGTAAGTTATAAATGCTTTATAAAATGGGGTCAGTAAAGTAAATTAATGCCAATAACCGAGGAAGCCAGGCAAAAATCTCTGTAGTTTGGACCCAATTCTACACATACTAATATTGAAAATTTCTATTAAATATGATGTCCACTATATTAAATGAATTAAGTTAGTGGCATTTGCTGAAGAAGCACTGAAAGATAATATTCCATTCTAAGTTAGTTAAAGTAGAAAGTCAATAAGATAACTACTTGACCCTAAGGAAAATGTTTGAAAAATATTATTTGTCTATATTTTAGAGATAAGAAAGTGAGACTAAGAAATTATATTAGAAGGGGGATCCAAGATGGCAGCCGCCTGCGTGGACATATTTTGATTTCGGGGTTAACAGTCACAAGGTGGCGAGTGTTGCAGGACACTGTACAAAGGACACGACCCCTTCTAAATCTCACCCAGCTACCCAGGGACCACTGAGGATCCCTGGGCAGGGTGCTCCTTCCCACTCTCGGACATGCAAGGAATTCACTGGACCCAGGATTCAGGCTCACCCATCCCCACCAGGAGATACTCCCTCCCGGTAAATTCCAACCTAATACCAAGCGGGCAGATTCAGATAACACGCAGAGATAATCCCCACCCTTCTGGGCACTCCCAGATCTTGCACAGCCCATGGAACTATCTAGTGAAAGGGTGCGACCCTTGGAAGTGAGCTCAGATGGCTGCAAAGTGCCTTCAGACTGTAGACCACAACTGACTGCTGTGACATCACTGGCCAGTTTCCAACCTGCGGGAGCAGCAAGGCTTTTGGAGCTGAAGGGCAGATTTACCCGCTACAGGAACCAACCCCGGGCACACTGTGAGATATTTGAAACTATCGTATATTGGACTTTTGTACTAGTACTGGCCCTTCCGGTGGGGCACCAGAGCTTACTTGTACACAGCTCCACCACCTGGATTTGTTAGGTCTCCACCTTGGAGGCGGGGCTGAATGACTCACCTTATAGGGGTGGAGTAAGGCAACGCTACGCTACTCCTACACCAAAGCACCCCTTTGGACCCAAGTCCAGAAGACAGCAAAATAATTCCACATGGCCAGAGGCACCAGACCAAAAAAAAAAAAAAAAAAAAAGAAAGAAAAAAAAGAGAGCAAAATAACTCCAACAAAATAAAGCAACACTATTCCATCCAGCCCGAACCACCTCACCAAAACTGAAACACATGAAAACGATGACAATTCTACATTATGGAAAGTGAGATAGTCCCATCAAGAAGAACTTAAATTTATGAAGAAATTCGAAGAAGCCACAATTTTACAAATCAAAACAACGAATAACACCAATAAAGAGCTCCAAGCCAAGGTGATTCAGTTTGAACAGGAAAAGGAGAGAGCAATGAAAGATTTCCAGGCAAAAACAAGCAAACTGGAGAAGGAAATGTACAAAAGGAACAATACCATTCAAGACATGAAAATAGAAATGGAAACAATAAAGAAAACACAGTCAGAGTTAAAAGAGGAAATGGAGAATCAAGGGAAGAGAACAGGAACTACAGAAGTGAGTATCAAAATAGGATGCAAGAGATAGAAGACAGGATCTCAGGCATGGAAGATTTGTTGGAAGAAATCAGTAAAACATCCAAAAAAAATGAGAAAGCTAAAAAATCTCTCACCCACAACATCCAAGAAATCAAGGACTCAATGAAAAGATGGAACCTAAGAATTATAGGCATAGAGGAAAGAGAAGACTCCTGACTCCACGGTCTAGGAAATATCTTCAACAATATCATAGAAGAAAACTCCCCAAACCTAAAGAAAGAGATGCCACTGTCCAGGCAGTCATTGGTATGTCATTTCTTAGTTTCGGAAGCTGCAGGCCCTGCACTTCCTATATAAGCAGATATATTTATCCCTCTAAGGTCTCTGAGGTGGTTGAAGAATAGACAGCTAGAGTCTCATAGTTAAATTTTGAGTTGTTTAGGAATCAAGAGGGTGTTATAGATCTAAGAAGATACTCTTAAAAGTGTGTTGCAAGTTAGTATGAATGTTGAGTCAGATATAGACCTTTAAACTCATGGAGATGGTTAGATAGTAGAATGTTAAAGTCAGGGGCCAAATATGTATAAACTGGACATTGGGAAGGTATACTGGGCCATTTAACTCTCATAAATGTGGCATATTTATATCTGTTGTTTTGTATAATATTTACTGTAATAAGAGAAGGAACCATCTGTTGGACTGAAAGGGGAAACTTCTGGGGGGAAGAGGGTGGAAGGGCGGGATAGGAAGGGGGAATAGGGAGGGGTTTGTGACTGAGATGTAACTTGAAGAAAAAAAATAATAAAGTATTTAAAAAAAAATCAAAGAGGCTTACAGAGCACCAAACAGATTAGATCAGAAAAGAAACTCCTCTTGCAACATAATAATAGAAACTCCAAATGTAGAGAACAAAGAAAGGATATTAAAAGCTGTAAGAGAAAAAGGCCAAGTCACATACAATGGCAGACCCATCAGAATCACACCTGACTTCTCCTCAGAAACTTTAAAAGCTAGAAGGGCCTGGACAGATGTCCTACAAGCCCTGAGAGAACATAGGTGCCCAGCCAGACTACTATACACAGCAAAACTCTCTATCAACATAAAGGAGAAAACAAGATATTCCATGACAAAATCAAATTCATACAATATCTCCTCAAAAACCCAGTCCTACAGAAGATACTGGAAGGAAAATTCCAACCCAGAGAAGATAACTACACCCAAGAAAACAGAGGAAATAGAAAACTCCACAGCAACTAAACAAAAAGAAACACAAGACAGCCAGCTATACCAAAATAATGGGAAATAACAACCCCTGGTCATTAATATCCATCAACATCAATGGACTCAACTCGCCACTAAAAAGACACAGACTTACAGACTGGATCCGTAAACAAGACCCATCTTTTTGCTGTATACAAGAAACACACCTCACTATTGAAGATAAACACTATCTCAGAATAAAGGGCTGGGAAAAGGTTTTCCAAGCAAATGGACTCAGGAAACAAGCTGGAGTAGCCACCCTAATATCAAACAAAATAGACTTCCAACTGAAGTTAATAAAAAAAGACAGAGAAGGGCATTAGAGACTCATTAAAGGAAATATCCACCAAGAGGACATTTCAGTACTGAACATCTATGCCCCAAATACAAAGGCACCTACATTTATAAAAGAAACGCTTCGAAAACTTAAATCGCACATCGATCCAAACACTTTAGTAGTGGGAGACTTCAACACCCCACTCACAACTATGGACAGATCATCAAGACAGAAGCCAAACAGAGAGAGTCTAACAGAGATCATGAACCAAATGGACATAACAGATATCTACAGAACGTTTCACCCAAACACAAAAGAATACACCTTCTTCTCAACACCTCATGGAACCTTCTCCAAAATCGACCATATAGTTGGACACAAAGATAGCCTGAACAGATACAAGAAAATTGAAATAACCCCTTGTATCTTATCAGACCACCATGGAATGAAGCTGGACTTCAATAGCAAAACAATCAACAGAAAATGTACACTCACATGGAAATTGAACAACTCTTTACTAGAGGACCACTGGGTCAGGGAAGAAATAAAGAAGGAAATCTAAGACTTGTTAAAATCCAATGAAAATGAAGACACAACATACCCAAACCTATGGGACACAATGAAAGCTGTGCTAAGAGGAAAGTTCATAGCACTAAGTGCCTTCAAAAAGAAAATTGTGACAGCTCATATTAGTGAATTAACAGCTAAACTGGGTGAATTGGAAAAAAAAGAACAAACACTCCCAAGAGGAGCAGAAGGCAGGAGATCATCAAACTTAGGGCTGAAATCAACAACTTAGAAAAAAAAAGAACTATACAAAGAATCAATGAAACCAAGAGTTGGTTCTTCGAGAAAATCAACAAAATAGACATACCCTTAGCCAAATTAACTAAAAGACACAGGAAGAAAACACAAATCAACAAAATCAGAAATGAAAAGGGAGAAATAATGACAGACATTGAGGAAATCCAGAGAATATTTGGATCCTACTTTAAAAAATCTATACTCCACCAAATTTGAAAACTTAAGTGAAATGGACAATTTTCTTGATAGATTCTACCTACCGAAACTAAATCAAGATCAGATAAACAGATTAAACAGCTCTATAACCCCTAAGGAAATAGGAACAGTCATTAAAAATCTCCCAACCAAAAAAAGCCCAGGGCCAGATGGCTTTAGCACGGAATTCTACTGGACCTCCAATGAGGAGCTAACACCAAAACTTTTCAAACTCTTTCACAAAATAGAATCTGAAAGAACATTGCCAAACTCATTCTATGAGGCCACAGTCACCCTGATTCCTAAACCACACAAAGACCCAACAAAGAAAGAGAACTTCAGACCATTCTCCCTCACGAACATAGATGCAAAAATATTTAATAAAATACTAGCAAACCGAATTCAAGAACACATCAAAAGTATCATGCACCATTATCAAGTAGGCTTTATCCTAGGAATACAGGGATGGTTCAACATACGAAAGTCTATCAACGTCATTCACCATAAAAACAAGATGAAAGAAAAAAAACCACATGATAATCTCGCTAGATGCAGAAAAAGCATTTGACAAAATCCAACACTCCTTCATGCTAAAATTTCTGGAGAGAATGGGCCTACAAGGACCATACCTAGAAATAATAAAGGCAATATACAGCAGGCCAGTGGCCAACATCAAATTAAATGGAGAGAAAATTGAAGCATTTCCTCTAAACTCAGGGACAATACAAGGATGTCCACTTTCACCATATCTCTTCAATATAGTACTTGAAGTCCTTGCTAGAGCAATAAGACAACTAAAGGAGATCAAAGGGATAAAAATTGGAAACGAAGAAGTCAATTTATCCCTATTTGCAGATGATATGATAGTAAAGCAACCCCAAAAAATTCCACCAGAGAACTCTTACAGCTGATAAACTCCTTCAGCAAAGTGACTGGATACAAAATTAATTCAAAAAAATCAGAAGCCCTTCTTTATACAACAAACAAATGGGCTGAGAAAGAAATAAGGGAAACAACACCCTTCACAATAGCCACAAACAACATAAAATACCTGGGGGTAACTCTAACCAAGCAAGTAAAGGACCTGTACAACAAGAACTTCAAGCCCTTGAAGAAAGAAATGGAAGAGGCTTTTAGAAGATGGAAAGCTCTCCCATGCTCATGGATAGGTAGGATCAACATAATACAAATGGCCATCCTACCAAAAGCAATATATAGATTCAATGCAATTCCTATCAAAATACCAACACAATTTTTTTATAGACCTGGAAAGAGCTATTCTCAATTTCATATGAAACAACAAAAAGCCCAGAATAGCTAAATCAATCCTGTACAATAAAAAAAACATCTGGAGGTATCACCATCCCAGATTTCAAGCTGTACTACAGAGGAATAGTTGTAAAAACAGCATGGTATTGGTATAGAAACAGACCAGTAGATCAATGGAATCAAATTGAAGATCCAGAAATAGACCCACACACTTATGGCCACCTAATTTTTGACAAAGAAGCCAAAACGGCACAATGGAAGAAGGACAGCATCTTCAACAAATGGTGCTGCTTCAACTGGATGTCCACTTGTGAAAGAATGAAATTAGATCCATACTTATCACCTTGAACAAAACTTAAGTCCACGTGGATCAAAGACCTTAACATAAGGCCTGTCACACTAAATCTACTAGAAGAAAAAGTGGGAGAACCCCTCGAAATCATTGGCACAGGTGACAACTTCCTGAACAGAACACCAACAGCTCAGGACTTGAGATCAACAATCAATAAATGGGACCTCATGAAACTGAAAAGCTTCTGTAAGGCAAAAGACACTGTCATTCAAACAAAACGGCAGCCTACAGACTGGGAGAAAATCTTCACCAACCCCACATCTGACAGAGGGCTAATATCCAAAATCTACAAAGAACTCAAGAAATTAAATGCCAAGAAACCAAATAATCCAATCAAAAAATGGGGGACAGAGTTAAATAGAGAATTCACAAAGGAGGTATCCCTAATGGCTGAGAGATACTTGAATTAATGCTCAACATCCTTATTCATCTGAGAAATGCAACTCAAGACAACTCTGAGATTTCATCTCTCACCTGTCAGAATGGCTAAGATCAAAAGCTGAAATGACAGCACATGCTGGCGAGGGTGTGAAGAAAGGGGTACCCTACTCCATTGCTGGTGGGAATGCAGGCTTGTGCAACCACTATGGAAGTCAGTCTGGCGATATTTTAGAAAACTTTGAATAACTCTACCTCAGGACCCAGCCATACCACTTCTGGGTATACACCCATATGCCTCTTCACGGAATCATAAGAAAGTTTCATCATCTATGTTTATAGCAGCCTTGTTTGTAATAGCTTGAAACTGGAAACAACCCAGATGTCCCTCAATCGAAGAATGGGTTAAAATACTGTGGTATTTCTACACAATGGAATATTATTCAGCTGTCGGGAACAATGAAATTATGTAATTTGCAGCCAAATGGATGGAACTAGAAAAGCTCATCCTGAGTGAGCTAACCCAGACTCAGAAGGACACATATGGCATGTATTCACTTATAGTAGGATTTTAGCTATATAGTAGAAGGTATAGATACTACAACTAACACACCAAAGGGAACTTGGACATAGACTTTTAATTTTTTATTTATTTTTTATATTTTTTTCTATGTTTTAGTCTTTTTTATCTATTTGCCTGCTTATTGGTTTGTTTGTTTTTTAGTTCTCTCTCCTGGGCAACGAGACACTTTTCACTGATGGTATTGCTTCGTAGACCCCCAATGAATGAGGAGTCTCTTGCCCCTCATATGACCTCTCAACTGAGATGAGGGACTGTTATATAAGGACACCCCATCCCAGAGAAATGGGAAGGAAGGGTTAGGAGGTAAAGAAAAAAAATGAAATGAGATGTTTCGGCCTTTTACTACTAATTGTCATAAACTGTTTAGGATAATTAAGGAATGCAAACTAATGGTTATGCAAGCCGGTCATTCTGTTACGTACCATGACACCCTATTATAGTTATTTTCTAAGCTAATCAGAAATAAAGCTGCTAAGAGACAAGCAACATCTGCTTTACCTAATATAAGAGATAGATAGGGCCTCTTCAAAAACCTCAAGAAATCTGCAGAATATAACATTCAAAGATGTTTTCATAACTTTAGATTTTTTAATATCAAGACATATCAACTTCTGACAGCACCCCCTATTCTCCTCCAAGTAGAAGATGAGCATCGAAGAATCTCCAGTGGGAGATGATTGAATTAGTCGCAAGCCTACCTCTTGGTAAGAAAAGCCCCTTGCTCCAACTGTAGACAGAATGATGTCCAAAAAGGACAAAAGCTGGATTCAGGTAAGTCAACCGCCTAGCTCTGCCAAGACAGGGTAGGTAAGTCCTTCATAACTCTTGCTCTACAATCAATGTGTGTCAGAGAAACGGGGCCAAAGGACTGAAGATCGATGCTGAAATGTATGGAGAGAAAATGGGAACTTCCAGGCAGCCATTGGTATGTCATTTCTTAGTTTTGGAAGCTGCAGGCACTGTACTTCCTATAAAATCAAATATATTTATCCCTCTCAGGTCTCTGAGGTGGTTGAAGAACAGATAGTAGAGTCTCATAATTAAATTTTGAGTTGTTTAGGAGTCAAGAGAGTGTTATAGATCTAAGAAGATACTTTTAAAATTGTGTTGCAAGTTAGTATGAATGTTGAGTCAGATATAGAACTTTAAACTCATGGATATGGTTAGATAGTAGAATGTTAAAGTCAGGTACCAAATACATATGGACTGGACATTGGGAATGTATGCTAAGCCATATAACCCTCATAACTGTGGCCTAATTACCTGTGTTGTTTTGTATTGTATTTATTATTATAAGAGAAAGAGCCATTTGTTGGACTGAAAGTGGAGACTGTAGGGGGAAATAAGATATACCTTAAACTTAAAAGAAAAAAAAAGGGAAGAAGATCAGGGGATGAGGGTGGGAGGGTGGGACTGGAGGGGGGAATAGGGAGGGGACTGTGATTGAGATGTAACTTGAAGAAATAAAAAATAAAGGAAAAAAGATAAAATAAATAAAACACACAGAAAAAAAATATATTAGAGACTCAGGTCCTTCTGCCTCACTGTTCCCTGATCCCTTCAGCAGGACATACTCTCTGTGTGGCTGGCTCTATTCCTCCCCAGGAGTTGTAGGGGTGGGCCATGGCCAATGCCAACCATGGGATCAGGACTGGTACATATCTGCTTCTGGAGATTGGTCCAAGACTTGAGTGAGTGGTCAAGTTTGGAAAGACAAGCAAATGCTGTCTGATTTGTACTCCTACTTTCACTAATCATCATTCACGATAGATAAGACAGTAAAGAACCCCACATATTGGCTGATGGGGGCCTGGATATATGTCTACATGGAGATCCTTATCTCTATGTGTACATTATAGACATTATTCAGCCACAAAATAATAAAAATAAAAAGATCTTGTAATTTGTGACAATATGGACAAACGCAGAGGACATTATGCTGCATGAAAGAGGTCAGGCACAGAAAAATCCTGTATGATCTCCCTTCATTTGGGATCTTCAAAAGTCATACTCTTGGGAGCAGAATGGAATGGTGACTACACAGGCCTGAGGGAGAAGGATGTGTGGAGATGTTAGTCAACAAGCACAAGTTCTGAGGCCCTAACTTATAGCCCAGGGTAGCGATCTGTGTACTAGGTAATTTGCTTGAGGTCATCATTACAAAATACTTGTGGAAGTCAAACCATCACGTATTATATATCCCAGCAATCTTTATTTGTGAACTAAGTACCTTGCAGGGGGGAAAACACAGCAGCAGGGAGTATCTTTAATTAAAATTTGAGTGCCCAGTGAGGAGGTTGTTATGTATGGTTGTATTTAAGATGGCTAAGCAGAGAACCTGAATGGCAAATATGCTCTGAAGCCTGAAAGTGTAGCAAGATGGAGAGAAGATAACTCTCCCTATGTTTGTCTAGACTCTTCCCATTCTTTGACCCAGATTTTTCTTTCTTGGTTTCCAATAAGAATGTACTGAATTTAAAACAAATTCTCTCTCTAACAGTGTCAAGGTTTTAAGTTAATTTACATTAGTCTTAAATGAAATAGAAAGATTGTGGATGTATTGATAGCATTATCTCTAACAGCTGGGAGTAAAATCCAGCATGCACAATTGTTAAGTTCCCTCCTGTACTGAGTTCTACTTTTCTGCTAAGACATTTTCAAGATGTGTTAGGAACCCTCTGAAGCCCTCAGAAAACGGCTTCCAACTGGTGAATTCTAAGAGAGGGCTTGGAGCCACCTTCAAATCAAGCCACTTGTCACCTGCTTTATTAATGGACATTGCTGTTTCCTTGATTTTCAGGTAAAACTTTAAATCAGTGCCTGAAGCAGCATTTTGTATGTCACCATGCAGAGAGCTTTAGAGTTACAACAAGAGCAGACTCCACCTCCACTGGAGAACCCTACACATGTCTTAGGGAGATGGTACCTGCTGTATAGTATTCACGTGAAAAACCATAAGCTCCTTATGTCACTTTCATTGTAGTTCAATCCAGCTTGTAGTCACTATATTTTACAATTAACTTGGGGGAAATAAGGATCAGTCACACCATTGGAAGGAATTAAATCTATCTGTAAGGAAATAAATTTTCATGAAATTTATTCTGATGTGTGTTTCTTTAGAACTCTGACATATCTGAATCAAAGATTTTAGAATACCAAAGGCACTGTCAGTTATCACTGGGGAGTACATTTAGAAATATTTTCCAATTCTGTGATCACAAAAGGAATTTGACATACACTTAAACACTGCCAGTTTAACATTTTGTGGTTATTGCTGGGGATAAAATACATCATATTTTTAAATGATGGATTTTTGTTATAAAGTCAATTTTGCCATTGCCTTTTGGGTATTGTGAATACGACGATGGCATTAAAGGATTTATGTAATCTTTATAAAGAATTCTGCAGTAAGCCAGATAGGTGATTGTTGTATGACATGTCAAGTGCGTGACCACAGAGCTTTGTTAGGTGGATGGCAGAATCATTCTATTGCTGAATCTTACCTCACCCGTTTTAACAAACTGTTCTCAAGGTGATGTGGATAGTGACTGTGATCTGTGAGCAGGAGATGCTTAGTAATCACTGTGACTAGATCTTCCAGTGTGCACACAGGGATCACCTTCTTAGATGTTTAATACTGCCCTGCACTTGTAATCCCAGCATTTGAGAGGTGGAAGCAGGAGGATCAGGAGTTCAAGGCCACCTTCAGCTACATCATGAGTTTAAAGCCAGCCCAGAGTATGTGAAATTTATCTCAAACCAAACCAAATCACGCCAAACTTGTTAAGTTAAAGTTCATTATATTGTACAGAATATCACTTCAATTTTGGGGGGCAAAATCCTGAAGTGAAACCTCGCCGTTTTATCTACTTCAAATACAATCTTTTCTTTGTAAGTAGGAGTACCACCCTTTCCTAAGAGAATCTTCTGGTGCAAGGTGAGAGCAAGCATTCTTTATTCAGCCTGCTTGGTGCACTCCGTGGTGTAATTATTAGACCACAGAATGGGGGTTGGGAGAATCATTATAAGTGGAAGACAATGGTGTGGATGGGAGCATCAGGAACCAGGAATATATGCTGCACATTTCTAAATTCCAAGAACCATTTAAAAAAGACTTTTCAAATTTTAGATTCAAAGAGGAAGTTGGAATAAAATAATTATTAAAAAGAAAAACAAACCAACAATAAACAAAGGCAGATCACTAAGGAGGGGAAGAGTACATCAGGTTCCCATTTGCTAGACAGCTGGGATTAAATCTGAAATGGACTGAGATTAAAGGGAAGTTTATGTGGTCAAGATGTTGTTCAGCGGTAGATTACATGGCTCAGTACGTAAAGGCACTTGCTGCCAAGCCTGACAACCTGAGTTTGATCCCCAGGACCCACAAGATGGAAGAAAGGAACTTACTCCAGCAAGTTGTCCTTCGACTACCATACCTGTACCATGAAACACATACTATGTCCCCAGAAAAGTTAATAGATCTTTATCTATAATTATAGAATGTTTATCCACAGATACATACCTATAGAAGAAATACTAATTATATACCCTTTCTGAAGAAAAAAACTTTTTAAGTGGGACTTTGTTATGCTCTCCAGACTGGCTTTGAACTCCTGAACTTGACTGTTCTCAGGTTGTTAAGCAGCTGGGATTGCAGATTTTTTTCAGCTAGGCATAGTGAAATACAAGCTTTTTTTTTTTTGAGAAAGAAAAATCACCTAAAATAAAAAATAAAGTAAATAAGTGATTTGATGAAGGTAAATAATTTTTCACTCAGGAAGAAAAAAGACTGCCTCGCTATTATCTATGTGCTTATCTATCTATCTATCTATCTATCTATCTATCTATCTGTCTGTCTGTCTGTCTGTCTGTCTATCCATCGGTCCATCTGTCTATCTATCTGTCTATCTTACTTTCTATCTATCTATCATCTATCTATGTATGTATCTATCATTTGTCAACTATTTAATCTCTTGTCTGTCATCGATAAGTTGTATAACTCAACGGATACTAGCAATCAATGTAAAATACTAATGCAAGTAGCAAGGAAATTTTGGGACATGTAAGACAAAACCCAATGGCCTACTTAAACTGAACTAAACTATCTTGGTAAAACACTGAAAGAAGTTAAGGACTGTAGTGAAGTGAGAAGATTGTATTACGAATCAGCACAGGTTCAAATTTCACACCCAGAGTTGAGGGAAAGTTGGCAATGAAAACACCATGATGGGAGAAATCATTATTAAGGTGATAGGTGGGGGATCCAAGATGGTGGCGGCCTGCGTGGATATATTTTGATTTCGGAGTTAACAGTCAGAAGGCGGCAAGTGTAGCAGGATGCTGTACAAAGGGCACGACCCCTTCTAAATCTCACCAAGCTACCCAGGGACCACGGAAGATCCCTGGGCAGGAAGCTCCTTCCCACTTTCCGACACGCAAGGAAGCCGCTGGACCCGAGAATCAGGATCACCCATCCCCCAACAGGAGAGACTCCCTGTAAGTTCCAACCCAATACCCAGCGGGCAGATTCAGAACCCACGCAGAGATAATCCCCACCCTGCTGGGCACTCCCAGGTCTCACACAGACGATCCAACTATCTGGCAAAAGGTTGGGACCCTTGGAAGTGAGCACAGCTCCGCTGCAAAGTGCCTTAGGACTGCAGATCACAGTCTGTGACGAACTGACAATTTTACAAGCCACGAGAGCGGCAAGGCTATTGGAGCTGAACTGCAGATTTACCCGCTACAGGAACCAACCCCGGGCAAACTGCGAGATATTTGAAACTGTCGCATATCGGGCTTTTGTACCAGTACGGGCCCTTCCAGCAGGGAATCAGAGCTTGCTTGTACACAGCTCCACCACCTGGATTAGTTAGGTTTCCACCTGGGAGACAGGGCTGAATGACTCACCTTATAGGGGTGGAGTAAGGCAGCTCAAATCCTACACCAAAGCGCCCCCTTTGGACCCAAGTCCAGAAGACATCAAAAAAATTCCACGTGGCCAGATGCCTCAGACAAAAAAAAAAAAACCAGAGCGAAGTGTCTCTAACAAAAGAAAGCAACGCTATTCCATCCAGCCCGAACCACCTCACCACAACTGAAACACATGAAAACGATGACAATTCTACATTATGGAAAGTGATAGAGTCCCTTCAAGAAGAACTTAAAACTATGAAGGAATTCAGAGAAGCCAAAATTTTACAAGTCAAAACAACGAATAACACCATTAAAGAGCTCCAAGCCAAGGTGACTCAGCTTGAACAGGAAAAGGACAAAGCAACGAAAGATCTCCAGGCAAAAACAAACAAACTGGAGAAGGAAATGTACAAAACGAACAATACCGTTCAAGACATGAAAACAGAAATGGAAAAAATAAAGAAAACACAGTCAGAGTTAAAAGAGGAAATGGAGAATCAAGAGAAGAGGATAGGAACTACGAATGTGAGTATGAAAAATAGGATGCAAGAGATGGAAGACAAGATCTCAGGCATGGAAGATTTGATGGAAGAAATCAGTACAACATCCAAAGAAAATGAGAAAGCTCAAAAAAATCTCTCACCCAAAACATCCAAGAAAATAAGAACTCAATGAAAAGACGGAACCTAAGAATCATAGGCATAGAGGAAAGAGAAGACTCCCGACTCCATGGTCCAGGAAATATCTTCAACAAAATCATAGAAGAAAACTTCCCAAACCTAAAGAAAGAGATGCCAGTAAAAATCCAAGAGGCTTACAGAACACCAAACAGATTAGATCAGAAACGAAACTCCTCTCGCCACATAATAATAGGAACTCCAAATGTAGAGAACAAAGAAAGGATATTAAAAGCTGTAAGAGAAAAAGGCCAAGTCACATACAATGGCAGACCCATCAGAATCACACCTGACTTCTCCTCAGAAACTTTAAAAGCTAGAAGGGCCTGGAGAGATGTCCTACAAGCCCTGAGAAAACATAGGTGCCCAGCCAGACTACAATACCCAGCAAAACTCTCAATCAACATAGATGGAGAAAACAAGATATTCCATGAAAAAATCAAATTCAAACAATATTTCCTCACAAACCCAGCCCTACAGAAGATCCTAGAAGGAAAATTCCAACCCAGAGAAGATAACTACACCCAAGAAAACAGAGGAAATAGAAAACTCCACAGCAACTAAACAAAAAGAAACACAAGACAGCCAGCTATACCAAAATAATGGGAAATAACAACCCCTGGTCACTAATATCCATCAACATCAATGGACTCAACTCGCCAATAAAAAGAAACAGACTTACAGACTGGAACCGTAAACAAGACCCATCTTTTTGCTGTATACAAGAAACACATCTCACGACTGAAGATAAACACTATGTCAGAGTAAAGGGCTGGAAGAAGGTTTTCCAAGCAAATGGACCCAGGAAACAAGCTGGAGTAGACACCCTAATATCAAACAAAATAGATTTCCAATTAAAGTTAATAAAAAAAGACAGAGAAGGGCATTACATACTCATTAAAGGAAATATCCACCAAGAGGTCATCTCAATATTGAACATCTATGCCCCAAATACAAAGGCACCTACATTTATAAAAGAAACGCTTCTAAAACTTAAATCGCACATCGATCTAAACACTTTAATAGTGGGAGACTTCAACACCCCACTGACAACTATGGACAGATCATCAAGACAGAAGCCAAACAGAGAGAGTCTAACAGAGATCATGAACCAAATGGACCTAACAGATATCTACAGAACGTTTCACCCAAACACAAAAGAATACACCTTCTTCTCACCACCTCACGGAACCTTCTCCAAAATTTACCATATAGTTGGACACAAAGATAGCCTCAACAGATACAAGAAAATTGAAATAACCCCTTGTATCTTATCAGACCACCATGGAACAAAGCTGGACTTCAATAGCAAAAGAATCAACAGAAAGTCTACACTCACATGGAAATTGAACAACTCTTTACTAGAGGACCACTGGGTCAGGGAAGAAATAAAGAAGGAAATCAAAGACTTCTTAAAATCCAATGAAAAATGAAGTCACAACATACCCAAACCTATGGGACACAATGAAAGCTGTGCTACGAGGAAAGTTCATAGCACTAAGTGCCTTCAAAAAGAAAATTGTGACAGCTCATATTAGCGAATTAACAGCTAAACTGGGTGAATTGGAAAAAAAAGAAGCAAACACTCCCAAGAGGAGCAGAAGGCAGGAGATCATCAAACTTAGGGCTGAAATCAACAATTTATAAACAAAAAGAACTATACAAAGAATCAATGAAACCAAGAGTTGGTTCTTCGAGAAAATCAACAAAATAGACAGAACCTTAGCTAAATTAACTAAAAGACAGAGGGAGAAAACACAAATCAACAAAATCAGAAATGAAAAGGGAGAAATAACAATAGACATTGAGGAAATTCAGAGAATATTTGGATCCTACTTTAAAAATTTATACTCCACCAAATTTGAAAACTTAAGTGAAATGGACAATTTTCTTGATAGATTCCACCTACTGAAGCTAAATCAAGGTCATATAAACAGATTAAACAGCCCTATAACCTCTAAGGAAATAGAAACAGTTATTAAAAGTCTCCCAACCAAAAAAGCCCAGGGCCAGATGGCTTTAGTACGGAATTCTACCGGACCTTCAAAGAGAAGCTAACACCAATACTTTTCAAACTCTCTCACAAAATAGAATCTGAAAGAACATTTCCAAACTCATTCTATGAGGCCACAGTCACCCTGATTCCTAAACAACACAAAGACCCAACAAAGAAAGAGAACTTCAGACCAATCTCCCTCATGAACATAGATGCAAAAATACTTAATAAAATACTAGCAAACCGAATTCAAGAACACATCAATAGTATCATACACCATGATCGAGTAGGCTTCATCCCAGGAATGCAGGGATGGTTCAACATACGAAAGTCTATCAACGTCATTCACCATAAAAACAAGATGAAAGAAAAAAAACCACATGATAATCTCGCTAGATGCAGAAAAAGCATTTGACAAAATCCAACACTCCTTCATGCTAAAATTTCTGGAGAGAATGGGCCTACAAGGACCATACCTAGAAATAATAAAGGCAATATACAGCAGGCCTGTGGCCAACATCAAATTAAATGGAGAGAAAATTGAAGCATTTCCTCTAAACTCAGGGACAAGACAAGGATGTCCACTTTCACCATATCTCTTCAATATAGTACTTGAAGTTCTTGCTAGAGCAATAAGACAACTAAAGGAGATCAAGGGGATAAATATTGGAAATGAAGAAATCAAATTATCCCTATTTGCAGATGATATGATAGTATACATAAGCAACACCAAAAATTCCACCAGAGAACTCTTACAGCTGATAAACTCCTTCAGCAAAGTGGCTGGATACAAAATAAATTCAAAAAAATCAGAAGCCCTTCTTTATACAACAAACAAATGGGCTGAGAAAGAAATAAGGGAAACAACCCCCTTCACAATAGCCACAAACAACATAAAATACCTGGGGGTAACTCTAACCAAGCAAGTAAAGGACCTGTACAACAAGAACTTCAAGCCCTTGAAGAAAGAAATGGAAGAGGCCTTTAGAAGATGGAAAGATCGCCCATGCTCATGGATGGGTAGGATCAACATAATAAAAATGGTCTTCCTACAAAAGCAATATATAGATTCAATGCAATTCCTATCAAAATACCAACACAATTTTTTATAGACCTGGAAAGAGCTATTCTCAATATCATATGGAACAACAAAAAGCCCAGAATAGCTAAATCAATCCTGTACAATATAAAGACATCTGGAGGTATCACCATCCCAGATTTCAAGCTGTACTACAGAGCAATAATTGTAAAAACAGCATGGTATTGGTATAGAAACATACCAGTAGATCAACGGAATCGAATTGAAGGTCCAGAAATAGACCCACACACTCATGGCCACCTAATTTTTGACAAAGAAGCCAAAACGGCACAATGGAAGAAGGACAGCATCTTCAACAAATGATGCTGGTCCAACTGGATGTCCACTTGTAAAAGAAAGAAATTAGACCCATACTTATCACCTTGTACAAAACTGAAGTCCAAGTGGATCAAAGACCTTAACATAAGGCCTGACACACTAAATCTATTAGAAAAGAAAGTGGGGAAAACCCTCAAACTCATCGGCACTGGTGACAACCCCTGAACAGAACACCAACAGCTCAGGCTCTAAGACCAACAATCATAAATGGGACCTCATGAAACTGACAAGCTTCTGTAAGGCAAAAGACACTGTCTTTTGAACAAAATGGCAGCCTACAGACTGGGAGAAAATCTTCACCAACCCCACATCTGACAGAGGGCTAATATCCAAAATCTACAAAGAACTCAAGAAATTAAATGCCAAGAAACCAAATAATCCAATTAAAAAATTGGGACAGAGCAAAATAGAGAATTTACAAAGGAGGAATCCCTAATGGCTGAGAGACACTTGAAGAAATGCTCAACATCCTTAGTCATCAGAGAAATGCAACTCAAGATGACTCTGAGATTCCATCTCACACCTGTCAGAACGGCTAAGATCAAAAGCTCAAATGACAGCACATGATGGCGAGGGTGTAAAGAAAGGGGTACCCTACTCCATTGCTGGTGGGAATGCAGGCTTGTGCAACCACTATGGAGGTCAGTCTGGTGATATCTTAGAAAACTTGGAATAGCTTTGCCTCAGGACCCAGCCATACCACTTCTGGGTATACACCCAAATGCCTCTTCACAGAATCATAAGGAAGTTTCCTCATCTATGTTTATAGCAGCCTTATTTGTAATAGCTAGAAACTGGAAACAACCCAGATGTCCCTCAACTGAAGAATGGGTTAAAAAACTGTGGTACATCTACACAATGGAATACTATTCGCTGTCAGGAACAATGAATTTATGCAATTTGCAGCAAAATGGATGGAACTAGAAAAGCTCATCCTGAGTGAGCTAACCCAGACTCAGAAGGACACATATGGCATCTATTCACTTATAGTAGGATTTTAGCTATATAGTAGAAGGTATGGATACTACAACTAACACACCAAAGGGAACTTGGACATAGACACTTTATTTTTTATATATTTTTTCTATTTTTTATTCTTTTTTAATCTATTGTCTGCTTATTGGTTTGTTTGTTTAGTAGTTCTCTCTTCCGGGCATTGAGACACTTTTCACTAATGGTACTGCTTCGTAGACCCCCAATAAATGAGGAGGCTCTTGGCCCTCATACGACCTCTCAGCTGAGATGAGGGACTGTTATATAAGGACACCCCACCCCAGAGAAATGGGATGGAAGGGTTAGGAGGTAAAGAAAAAAAAATGAAATGTGATATTTCGGCCTTTTACTGCTAATTTTCATAAACTGTTTAGGATAATTAAGAAATGCAAACTAATGATTATGCATGCTCTTCATTCTGTTAGGTACTATGACAGCCTATTATAGTTACTTGCTAAGCTAATCAGAAATAAACCTGCTACGAGACAATCAACATCTGCTTTCCCTAATATAAGAGATAGATTGGGCCTCTTCAGAAACCTCAAGAGATCTGCAGATTATGACATTCAAAGATGTTTTCATAACTTTAGATTTTTTTATATCAAGACATATCAAGTCCTGACAGCACCCCCTATTCTCCTCCACGTAGAAGATGAGCATCGAAGAATCTCCAGTGGGAGATGATTGAATTAGTCGCAAGCCTATCTCTTGGTAGGAAAAGCGCCTTGCTCCAACTGTAGACAGAATGCTGTCCAAAAAGGACAAAACCTGGAAGCAGGTAAGTGGACAGCCTAGCTCTGCCAAGACAGGGTAGGTAAGTCCTTCATTATTCCTGCTCTACAATCAATGTCTGTCAGAGAAATGGGGCCAAATGACTGAAGATAGATGCTGTAATGTATGGAGAGAAAATGGGAAGTGTCCAGGCAGCCACTGGTATGTCATTTCTTAGTTTGGGAAGCTGCAGGCCCTGTACTTCCTATAAAATCAGATATATTTATCCCCCTCAGGTCTCTGATGTGGTTGAAGAACAGATAGCTAGAGTCTCATAATTAAATTTTGAGTTGTTTAGTAGTCAAGAGAGTTTTATAGATTTAAGAAGATACCTTTAAAATTGTTTTGCATGTTAGTATGAATGTTGAGTCAGATATAGAACTTTAAACTCATGGTTATGGATAGATAGTAGAATGTTAACGTCAGGTATCAAATACATATGGATTGGACATTGGGAATGTACTCTAAGCCATATAACCCTCATAACTGTGGCCTAATTACCTCTTTTGTTTTGTATTGTATTTATTATTATAAGTGAAAGAGCCATTTGTTGAATTGAAATGAGAAACTGTAGAGGGAAATAAGATATACCTTAAACTTAAAAGAAAAAAAAAGGGAAGAGGATGGGGTGTTGATGGTGGGAGGGTGGGACTGGAGGGGGAATAGGGAGGGGTCTGCAATTGAGATGTAACTTGAAGAAATAAAAAATAAAGGAAAAAAAAGAAGAAAAAAAAAGGTGATAGGCCACCAGTGTATGCGAAAGCATGGAAGGTATTCTATATTAATGCCTTTAGGAAGAAGAGAGGGAATAAAGAAAAACTGACCTGGACAACAACAAATAAGAGTAGATGAAAGAAACAAAAGTAGTCACAGGCAATGAAAATGAGAAAGACATCACTTATCAAGACAATTGTGGACATTTACCCACCAAATTATCTATTTCAGTGACTGGGAAGGAAAGGTAAACCTTTTGATTTCTTTTTTAAAGAATTAGTCAGATCCAAATCACAAACATGAGCATCAAATATAAAATCATTGTCTTTTAGAATGTGGTATTTTTCTTGCTCCCTTATCTCCCTGTAGATTACCTACTCCTGTAACCGAACTTTTAAGTTATTATTTAACACTTATTTATTA
>CAJQZJ010031840.1:167785-177962 GCA_907164525.1 Lophiomys imhausi
TATATTCACTAAATCTAACTTATATTAATCTATCAGCCCCTACATACTCCTATATTACAGAATTTCAACATAGGATGCATCAATGAAATTTCTATTTGGAGAGAAGGTGTCTCAGTATGGAAACCTCCTTAGAACTTGGGAACACTCAGTGTAATCAGAGCAGTTTTCTGTGGTGGCTACAGGTGAGTTAACACAGGAAAGTTAGAGCAACCTGTTCTGGGAAGGGCCTTGCTTTGGTAGAGGATTCTACTTCAGGAAATCTCGGCCTTCCCCATCTTCACAGATTTGTCAGTAAAATCACAGGTGGATACAGGCTAAGAACTTTTCATCTGCTCCCCGGTAACTTATTACTGAAGCTGCCCTGAGAAGCAATTCCTCTTGGCTCAACCACAGTGTGTGAGCATACAGATACAGGGAGGGCGGAACAGAGCAGTGCTGTCTGCATCATACAAGAATCCTGACTGCCTTAGGATGTGCCCTTCAGCTGAGGGTGCACAGTGGGCATCCCTGGAGCGCTGTCACAGGTGGGATCCCAAGTGTGTCTCCATGTTGTCAGTTGATGATAGTACTAAGGCTGTCAGGATCACTGCTATCCTACCACACCTGAGGTTAGAAAGGTTTGTTTCCTAAAATACACAGCCAATACACAGAAGGTAACTGCTGTCAGCAGGTTGATAGCCTCTGTGCTCTATTGATTAAGTTCACATTTGAGTTCCCAGTAGTAAAGTGATCTAAGGATTGAAAATGTGTGCTACATGTTAACTTTATAGTCTGTCCTAGCCAGGGAAGGGCTGAAATAGTGTTCCGTATTCACAGAGCCACTACCCAACCATATAAAATATGTTTAGTTGTTTTTCTCTTTGGCCTTTGCCCTCCAGGTTTTTTAAAAACAAAACAAAACAAATAAACAAAAACCACAGAAGGAATCTTTACAAATTCTTGATCTTATTTTTCAGACACAACTCAAGAATTGCTTATTTAGGCAGTGTATATACAGTGTTTTAAATTAATACTTAACCTGACTAATGGATTTACTTTTTTTCCCTCTTTTCTCATGAAGGATCTGTGTTTTCGCTGTCACTTAGCTATAGGTTTAGAGTAAGAGTGGAAGGGGATAGAATGCTACATATTCTCTTGATCTTTATATTTTTACCATATGGACATTTCAATCTTATAAGAATCACGACTATAAACTTGTCTCCAGTAAGTGTATTTATTCTTCAATGTCAAAAGCTCCTGTAACTATTTCTTGAATATTTGTTGTTTATTTCATACTTTTGTTTCCTAGGCATTTTTTTGAACAAAATTGGAGGCTCACATTTTCAGGGTCAGACCTCTGCAGTGTGTTACCCTGATTACTTACTGTTTTTGTGAGGATAAGTCTTAGAATCAAGATCAGTGAGACAAACAGACCTTCTGCAGTCCAGATGTGAGGCAATAAGAGATTGACAGCATCACCTACAAGTTATTCTGCCCAGAAATGCCTAGCTGAAATAAATCCAGCTCTTAGTTCTGACTTTCAGCTTGCAGAAAATATCATGGAAAGGGGAAAATATTTAAATACTATTGTGAAGAACAATAATATACACAAGGCACGCCACTTGTTAGAAGGGCTGGACTTATATGTAACAATATAATGTCATAAAAAAGACTTCATATATTTGGAGGAGAAATTATCATTTTTTATAAAGATGTTTAAGACACAGAGCAGATGAGTGCTGTATGTAATTGTACAGTTCTTTATCTCAACCCATTTAGAACAAATAAGTTCTTCAAGATATTTTGGAATAATTAGAAAAAAATTGAACATTAAATTGGAATCCCTAAGGAAATGTGATCAGACATCTGCTCACCCCCAGACAAGGCATCCATAGTCTGGCTCAGTGAATCAATGAGTTCATTGGGCTTGTGTACAGGCATAATAGTGAAGGGAAAACTTGCAGGGACTTGGGAGATGCAAAGTGTTGAGAGAAGGTCTAATATTGTTTCTGATACATTGAATTCAATGCTGAGATCTGGTTACCGCCCCTTCTGAGGCATTCTCTTGATTGGTTAATAAAAGTCGCTTATGGCCAATTAGCTGGGCAGAAAGAGTATAGGAAGGTGGGACTTCCTCAGATCAGAGCAGGAATTCTGCACACAGAGAGACTCTCTCTCTTTCCACCGGGAGACACAGAAGGAGACAGACATCTGGAGAAGTCTGGAAGGTACTCACAGGCACATGGTGGTTTGGGGTTAACTTAGAGTAGCTAATTGAGAGTCTGCCCAGCTAAGGGCTAAGCGTTAAAATATTAAAAGATCTTGGTGTGTTTAATTATTGGGGAAAAGACTGCGGCGGCTTATAGGCCCTCAGTCCAAGCAGTCCTGGGCTGTCGGATTCCTAGACTCCCCTTGAGTCCAGGCGAATCTCCCGCCAAGCCGCCGGTAATTCTACCGACCTAATATGACAACTTATATTAATTAACAGAGTTTAGGTTATAAGTGGTGTAGGCCACCTTTGGTCCCAGGGCTCTTTCTCCAGGATAAGTTAGGCAACCGGTTAAGGCACTCGGGCCAGACTGCCTGCTCCTCTGCCAAGCCGCCAGCTACTCCGCCAGCCTAATATTACAGTTTATACTTACTAATAACTACATTAATTAATTTGAAGTTTTCACAAAGGCTGCTGCATCACTGAGAAGCAAAGCTCTGCATGGGTGACAATCCATAAAGGCTGCATCCCTAGAGCTTCCTGCACACCTTACAGGCAGCTCTGTCAGCCATAGAGAGAGGCCTTGTGAGTGTTCTCGGTTTCAGGACCTTCCTAAGACTTAAGTTATTTACTTCCTGGATCTCAAAAAAGTGTGTTATTGTTTGTTCCTATTATTGTGTATATGTGTGGATGTGTATGAAGTGTATCATTGTGTATATGTGTGTGTGTGTGTGTGTGTGTGTGTGTGTGCTGTAGTGCACATGTTGAGGGCAGAAGGAAAGTTTTAGGAATTAAGCAGCTCATAAACCCCCGTGACTCCAGTTCCAGGGAATCTACTGCCCTTACCATTAGATGAAGTGACTTTGAGGGCCAGTCAATCAAATGCCCTCTGCCCTGGCCTCTGGGCTCCTTCACTGACTTGTGGCCGTCCTTTCTCCCTGTCCACACAAACACCACCTTCCTTTGCATGCTAGCACCTCCAGTTGTACCGTTTTCAGCAGCAGACACGTGACTACCACATGTCGGCTGAACTTCTTTCCCTCCTCCTGACCCGTGCTAGGGATGCCCAGTCCCTTCTCTTCCTATTCCCTCCACAGCTGTAATTGCACCCTCCATTCTCTGGACACTGCCTTCCCTGACCCTCAAATCCTCCTCCCTTCAAGCTACTTGTTTGGAAAAGCCTCACCTGGATTAAACAAGAGTGTCATCCCTGGCTCTCTATGGCTGAGGGAGCAGCCAGCCCTGCCAACTGGTATTTTAAATCTCTAACCGCAAACCTCAAGTGAGCCCTGGGGAATGCCTAGCCTTTCTACTCTTTTCCAACCTCTAAAACCACTTCCCTCTTTTCTCGTAGCCAAGCGGCTTGCTTCTCATCTCGCACTGTAACCCACTCTCTCCCTTTCCTCTTGAGTTCATCCCCCTGGGATAATCTTGTCGGCTCTCTTATTTCTGGCCAGCTCCTCTGCGCATTGGGATGTATCCTCCAAGCACATTGAAAGCTTTAGTGTTGTGAATTTCCGTCTTTCCTATGTGTCAATGTTTCCCATAAGCTGGATCAGCAACTAAAGGCCGTAGCTGGTGGCTAGATCTTGATCCTTAGTCCTGTTTCTGGGTTTTATAAAAGCCTTGTTTTGACTTCTTAAACTTCTATTCACAGTTCAATCAATCAATCAATCAACCAATTAGAGAATATGGTAATATTTCGTCTCTCCTACCCAGCTTCAGAAGAAAAGCAGAATACCACCAATAAATTTAGTTTCCTTTTCTCGTTTCTGTATTACTTCCATATCCTGACTCACTTACACTTTACTGTTGCTATAACAGGATACCTGGGTAATGTATTAAGATAAGAGGTTTATTTTGTGGCTCTAGAAGTTGGTCTACAAAAATGAGTGAATCTGGAATCTGCTTGGCTTCTGGGCCTTGTGGCACTTCAACTTGAGGTGGGAAGAGCAAGTATGAGTGAGACCACACCCAACTGAGAGGAGTGTCTGGATTTCTGAGACAGCTCATATTCTCCTAGGGAGACTTTAGCACTTTCATGAAGGCTCTGCACCTGTGAGGCTAACACACTGTCCCCAATAGTCACACTCAACAGCAGTTCAGGTTTCTATACATGAGTTTGGAGGATATGGTCAAACCACAGCTGATGGACTCCTCACTAGCTCAACCACAACTTCCTCTGAGGTTGCTGCAGTTTGCCCCCCTCCCTCACCCTTCACACTTCATTCTTGTTTCTTCCCTTTCTTGGGAGGCCCAGGCAGGTAGATTTTTTTTTTTTTTTTTTTTGTGAGTTCCAGGCCAGCCTGATTTACATAGCGACTGTGACAACATAAAAACTTTTAGCTTTATAGTAAATCACCCTGCCTGTTCCTCATTTTTCTTCCCTCTGTCCTTCACAGTCATTATTGCTGACCATTTTCTTTATTTTTTTAATGTTATTTTTTCCTTGAGAATTACATACAATATATTTTGATCATAGTTTTCCTCTCCCCCAACTCCTCCCAGATCTTCTTCCACTTCTCTACCTACTCAACTTCATGTTCTTCCTTTCTCTTAAGAGAAACCAAAAACACCAAAACAATAAACAAAAGAGCATGGAATCCAAATTGTGATGGTCAGTTATTCCTGAGCGTGGGGCCTGCTCTGGAGTGTGGTTGATAACACCCAGTGTCAGTCCATTAAAGAAAACAGATTTCCCTCTCCCAGCAGCTATCAGTTGCTTATGGCTTCTTGCCCAGGGGTGGGACTGTGGGACCACTTTTCCTCCTGTGTGCTGGGACATTAACTGACAAGTTTCTTACATGCTGATTCCATCTTGGTTCTGCATGACTAGCACAGACTATCACTCCTTTGCAAGCTCCTTTCATCACACGATTATTTAAACCTTTCACCCATCTATCTGATAGGTTGCTTTTCTTACATATTCTGGATACCACCCTGTCAGTCATGTTCATTGTAAGCATAAGCTTAAATAGCATGTATGCTATTTCAGGATTTTATGTGTCTTTTCATTTTGCTTGCCATAAAATTAAAAATTTTCATGTAGTCAAAGTCGCTATGTAAATCAGAGTGGACTGAAACACACAGAAATCTACCTGCCTCTGCCTCCCAAGTGCTGGGATTAATGGTGCATGGTATCACACCTGGCAAATTCTACCTTCTTTACTCCAACAGTTGACATCTTTACTTGGCTGTCTACTGGTTACCTCAAACAGAACAAACTGCAAGCTTTTCCTTGTAGTCTCATGACCAGACCTTTCCTCAGTGTTATCTGTTTTGGTGATTAATGCTACTGTGTATCTGTGGCTCTGACAAATCCTGATGTCACTTAGGCTTTTTCTCTAGCATCTGATATCACTTTACATCCAAGCTCTGTTGGTTCAGTCTCAACAGTGTGTTAGACACATTTCCCCTCTCTTGCCCTGATCTTTTTCTGAATGGCAATTGTTCAATATCCTTCCTGCTACTAACTTCCTTGTGTCCACTTATATAATTATAAATTATTGTCTATATAGCAGTTGGATACTTATAGAGATTATATATATATCTGTGTATGGGTATGTGCATGTGGGTGAAGGTACCTGTGGAGAACAGAAGAGGGCACTAGATACCGTGGAGCTGGAATGAAAGGTGATTGTGAACTGCTTGACATAGGTACTGGGAACTGAACTCAAGTCCTCTGGCAGTGTTCACTCTTAACCACCAAGTTGTGTCTCCAGTCCTTGACTGATACTTGTTAATAAGAAGAAGTTAACTAGGTTATCTGATTGTTCAGAACCTTCTGAAAATTTGGCCTCATCTTTGGAACATAACCCAGTGTCTTACCTCTATGAACAAGGTCTCATCCAATCTGCTACTTGGGGACCTTTTCCCCTTGACCCCTAAAATTGCATTACTTCAGATAACATTGGCCTGTGATCATCCTTCAAACATACCAAATCATGCTCTTATACTTACCATTCCTTTATCTGAAGTCTTCATTTTTCTCTTCACATGGTCTCCCTCTTGCCACAGTACATGTGTATACACGCATACACACGCACTAGCAATAATGATAAAAATTTAAAAACGTACTTGTTGATATTTTCATGCAATATGGAGCTAGATGTTTTCAATATTGTCTCTCTTTTTAAAGAGGGGTTAATAAAACAATCAGAGTGCTATATGAGAATTCTAATGAAGAACACAATTGGCAGGGCCTAGGAGAAGGTCTGGCTCATACAGCATGGCTCAGGACAAGTCTGTTACCTCCATGTTTCTTTGGAGAGGAGCAGAACGTTTCATCCTACACATGAAGCAGCAGTTATCAACCTGTGGGTTTTAACCCCCAGCCCTTTCACAGGGGTTGTCTAAGACCATCTGCATATCAGATATTTACATTACTATTCCTAACAGTAGCAAGATTGTAGTTGTGAAGACGCAACAAAAATAATTTTATGGTTAGGAGTCAGTACAACTTGAGGATCTGTATTAAGTGGTGGCAGTATCAGGGAGGTTGAGAACCAGTGACATAGAACATGGATTGTTTTGATTACAGGCGGTTAAAATGTTTACTATTAATTCCTCTTTATGAATTATTTAAGAGGCTTTCTCTCTCCTTGTGCACACAGATGAAAGCATTTCCTTCTTAGTGGAGATACTATCAAAGAAAACATTTGAAGGAAGAGTAAGAAATGCCAACCAGCCTTCTTGGCCAAGTAAACTGACTATGATGTTACGATTTACTTGTGCTTTGTGACCATCACCTCCCAAGGCATCATAGCTTTTGTTCAAAAGAAAGCACATCCTGATATCATCAGGGAGCTGAGATAGGTTATGCTGTTGCCTACCCATCCGATCCAGTTGGATGGAGCATCAGAACGTGATTCATTAATTTATAATCTGTCTTTCTTCTATTTTGCTTCTCTAGGAAGAACATTGAATTTGATCCATATTTGAATTAAATAGGGAAATGGATCATTTTTATTATTTTACAGTTTAAGACCAAGCAATGCTTAGCGCAGTTCTGACATTTAACGCAGAGACAAAGAAGAGATGATCTGTAAGGGTTCCTGGGATGCAGCGCCAGACACAGTTTCCAGGGCCTGTACACCCCCACCCACTCTCCCAGACACTTAGTTAAAAGCATATCAGAATTAATGCAAGCACTGAACACACACACTAAAATATCCTTTCACACACACACACACACACACACACACACACACACACACACGCACGCACGCACGCACACACGCACGCACGATGGAATGAAGAATCAAATGCAGAAGGAAATGCCAAAAAGCTATTAGTGAGGAGTTACCTGTGGGAAAATTGAGACTTTTGAGAAGTAGTGGATCTGTCTTGCCTTCCCTTTGCTAGAAAGAATTAGTCAATACTAGACCCTGAGATTCCCTAAGTGTTTTAATTGTTTTTTTTGTTTGTTTGTTTTGTTTACTTCTGCTTACTGGCAATAAATTGGAACAGAAGAGTTGTGATGTCTTGTTTGTTCTTTGGAAACAGAATACCACATTCCAAAAGCAAGACAAGCAATGAGATTTTCCCTTCACCAATAGCATAGAACAGGGATTGGAATCCAATGAACTCGAGTATGTTATTTTATTAGGACAATCAATATTTATTCATTAGTGAATAAATTTGTGAATATTCATCTCTTATTTTGAAAAAAGGTTTATTATTTTATCTGTATATGTTCATGCATGCAGCTTCCCTCAGAGGCCAGAAGAGGATACCAGATCTCCTGAGACTGGAGTTACAGATGGTTGTGAGCAATCATGGTAGGTGCTGGGAGCTGAATTAAGATCCTCTGCAAGAACAGACAGTGATCTTAACCCCGGAACCATCTCTCCATTCCTCATTTGTTCATTTCTTTAACAGATACCATGCAACGTGCTGAATTATCAAATAAAAGAAACTTTGAGTTCAATAGTCTCATCGTTTTCCTCTGCTTGGATTTAATCCCAGTGGTTGTCCCTTCTCCTGTTTCTGTTTCCCATATGAGCCTTTGTTACTAGGTCACTCCCACTGGCATGGAAGCATAATGCACACAGAAAGCTTGGTCAGCACCTGTATGTATAGTAGGTATTTATACACGCTGCCTACTAACATCATTGGCATCCTCACCATCTTCTTCCTTAGGATTCTCTGTACTGAGCTTAGGCACAGTGATGAATATCAATTGCATATTCAGGTAATGAAAAAAACGATAGCAACAACAATAACAACAAAACCCCACTATACTTTGTCGCTAAGATTAACATTCAGGAACTTTTGATTAGTTAAGAGAAGAACAGATTCTAGTATTCTCTACCCTTTCACAAAATTGTTTCAGGAAGCAGGAATAAAATGATAAATGGATACCACATGGTATGTATACATAAATGCACGGGGCTAATAAGGAAAGTCCAGTGGAAAAGATTACACCCCAGTGGCAATTTATTTAGAGAGCTCCTAAAAATGCAAACAGGAAACAGTTTTAAAACCATCTTAGCATTGTAGAAAGAGGTATTATCAATGAACAGTCTGACTCACTGCTGAGGACTGGAATGAACACTTCTCTTCTATGAACGTTCTCTTCATGAATTTGTTCTAGATAATATGAATGTAGATTTAAAAAATTCATGACAAGGGTATTTATTAATGGATTTTGTTTTTGGCTAGTCCTAAAGTTTTTCCTAAACTAGTTTCTCTTCCAAATTTTACACTTTGTATTTTTTTATTGGAGAGTCAGTCAGATACCAGCTCAGATCTTGACAGTTTTGAAACCCTGGTGGACCTGTTCAGAAGATATGGCCAACCTTTGTGATTTAGGTAAATACACAAAAGGTCATGGAAACTTCTGAACTAGAACTCAGAGGAGGCCCCAAGAAGGAAGACTGGTTCTGACTGTGGCCATGTAGCTTTTGCAGAAGTGGGTGAATACACCTTCTACTGACTACACTTTCCATAGTTGTCTCACTAATGAGTGGGAACCCATCTGACACCCTTTTTGCTGGAAATGCTGTAGAAACCTTGGGAGTGTGTTCATAGTGTTCCATCCTACTTATGGCTTATTTCAAGAAACTGTCCCATCCTTACACTCACTACTCTAATAACTTTTGTTTGGCTTTCCAAAAAAACAAAAAACAAAAAAAAAACAAGCAAACACAAAACCTTTGAATTGTTTTCTGTTTTCTTTTAGTTCTGTGAATTATTCAGTTTCTTTCCAGTGTGTGTGCATTTTCCTTTCCTCAAAGAAACTCAAATGATTTGTTTGTCTAGCAACTTTGTGGCCACAAGTGATGCACATGACCCTATGTGAAGGTCATTGTACAGTTATCTGCTGAATCACAATTGATATGATCACAGGATTTGATTACCTTCCCAATAAAATGGTGTTTGTTCTTTGTGGTTTCAGTTTGAGTGTGAGATAAGACTAAGGGAAATTGTTAAGATTCTGGCTGAGTTTATCTGGCATCTCTCCCACAGCAAAGGCTATCAGGAACAGAGCCTTTAGATCCGTGGTTCTCGATCTATGGGTCACGGCCCCTTTGGGGGTCACATATTAGATATTAACATTATAGTTCATAACAGTAGCAAAATTAAACTTATGAAGTAGCAACTAAATAATTTTGTGGTTGGGGGAGCCAATATACCATGAGTAACTGTATTAGAAAGGTTGAGAACTAATGGCTTATATGGTTGGGAGGAATGGACAGAATCCAAGAATTTGGTCAGAGCTAGGCAGTGGATCAGGGCACTGGATAAACAACTTGGTGTAAGAAGACTGTCCCATTGTCAGTAAAAATTGAAATTCACTGGGAAAGCCAAGCAAAAAAAAATATTGAGAGTGAGAAAACAACATTGCAGCCTTCCTGCCACCTACCCAGACCTCTCTCAAATTCCTCAAGCAATAGATTTGAAGAAGCAAGACCGAGAGTGAACCATTTGAAAGGAGCAGTGAAACCGAACTTTTAATTATTATTTAACACTTATTTATTTATTACT
>CAJQZJ010031840.1:178362-205015 GCA_907164525.1 Lophiomys imhausi
TATTCACTAAATCTAACTTATATTAACCTATCAGCCCCTTCAGAGCAGTTGTGTGGTTTCCAGCAGCCTGTTTAACAGGAGTCAGATAGAACTATGAACAAACCCTAGATACAAAATCTTGGCTCTCCCCCTCCTCGTGATGAGACTTTGAATGCGTCTTCCCTGACTGTTTCTCTTGTCCATCTCTTTGCATCATGCTGGACATTAGGCTTGACTCTCCAATTACAGGGCTCATGGATAATTTCTGCCTTCTCTCCAGGTGTCTGGGAACTTTGTGCCACTTTTGCTTTTCTCCCCATCTCCCCAAACATGTTGTAAACATCATGGAACATCAGCCTCATCCTTCTTGTACCTGTTTATATCTTCAATGTCAGGGACAGTGTTTGGCCATCAGGAAGAATGTGCTGACTGTTGACTAACTAAAAAGAAGGCAAAGGAGTTACAAGAGAGTCAAGGGCACATTCTTTGAGATGCAAGACAGTCAGTCCTTTTTTTTTTCCCTTTCTATAATCATTTATTAAGAATATATTTGTGGCCAGGTGTGGTGGCGCACGCCTTTAATCCCAGCACTTGGGAGGCAGAGGCAGGCAGATCTCTGTGAGTTTGAGGGCAGCCTGGTCTACAGAGGGAATCCAGGGCAGCCAGAGATGCCTTTATTTTTTTCTCACACAGAGAAACCCTGTCTTGAAAAACAAAAAACAAAACAAAATAAAAGAATATATTTGTGAACTTCTCTACTTGGGGTCAATGCTAGATGATAAAGGTAAGCTCTGCCCTGCTACCAATTACAGGATGTTTAAGAAGTTAATGCTTTCCTAAAGCATGTTAAATATTTCCTCCTACAATGTTTTGAAACTTATTCTAAAGCAATCAGCCAATATATGTAGGCAAATGCTTAGCTCCACATTGCTACACTACAGTTTTAATTGCTTCAAATGTGCTTTCCATGTAGGTTTTCAGTCATTGTTGATGGAGCAAATACACTAAGCAAAACTGGTCACTTTTTGATAAGTACCTTAAAGGCTAAGAATATTGATTCACTGTTTACTTCAGCAGCTGCTCACATTATAGTAAAAGATTAAATGAGAATTTAACAAAACAGAAAAGAATCTTATCATTCACCCTAATGTAAACCCTATGTCAGTCATTTCCCCTAATATAAACTCTATGATGTTACTCGTTTGCCCTAATATAAACTCAATGATGTCACTCATTTCCCCTAATATAAATTCTATGATGTCACTCATTTCCCCTAATATAAACTCCATGATGTCACTCATTTCCCCTAATATATACTCCATGACGTCACTACAACACTTATTCTTGCTCATGCAACCAAGAAAATTTTCATTTTAAGCTGGATTGTGACAGATCTTGTCACTTACATGTCCTCACGCACACAAACTTTTGATAGATATTTACACGTGAATGGTGTCAAAGGCTTAGTCCTATGTGAGAGGATGTGTCTACCAACCTAGTGGGAAAAGGTTATCTTCTTGTTTTAAAAAATCAGAACTTGTGCTATTTGAGCAGGAAAGCTTTGGCAGTGGAAGAATATCTTTGTAGATCACTCTAGACAGTTATTCATTGTAAAATGTGTTTCAAACAATTTTTACATAAGCTGAACATGGTCTTTGGTGACAGGAAACAGTGTTCTTATTGTTTGAAAGAGTGTGTTCTATCAGATACTGTGTACTCATAGGTGACATGAGATTCTTGTTTTGTTTTGAGCAAGGTAGAACTTTTTTTTTTTTTAATCTTAAAGCTAGGCTTCAGTGAAGTATGTCATCTCTTCTTACAATCGATACCATGTTATCATGTGCTCGCAGAAAAATCTCTTTAAACAAGCAAACAAAAACACTAGCAGTAGAGCTGCGTATAAAAGAGGCATGGTTAGTTGGAACTTAAAGAGTCCTCTTCCCACTGATAGAGATGGTTCTGGAAGAAGTCAGACATCTGAAAGGTTTGGGATATACTGTTGTATCTGATAAACTTGTACATGAGTACAACCTTGCAGCTCAACAAAGAATATCTACAAAATAACAGTGATACAAGTTTCTAGTCTGTTTTGTAGAATTTATTGTGACCTTGAAAAGTGTATTTAACATCTTTTCATTTTTTTTAATGTAAACTGAAATATGGCATTGGGATTTGGCTGACAAAGTTCAAAGTTCAAAAGATTCTCCCATCTTTGCTGCTTGTTGTACCATTCAGAGTAGTCTCATCCTTCTTAGCCTCTCTCCACTCCACTTGTGCATATTTTCTTTACAAAGCTCCATAAAATGGATTTATTTGTTTGCTTTTTATCTGTTTTATTTTCCCCCACAGAACATATGTTCCATAGCAGAGCGATCACAAGTATCATTCTATTGTGTACCAAGTACTTGCATAATGCCAGGGAAAGGGTATATTCTCCAACGAATTGGAAACAGGTTTTCCACCATATACATGGTTATAGCAGCCTTATTCCAGGTGGCAAAAAGGTATTGTCTATTAATGCATGAGTGGTGGATAAAATCATGTTAGAATTTGATATTTTTTAGCCCTAAAAAAGAATAATTTGTCATATGCTGCAATACATATGAAATTTGAAGGTGTTTCTACATGAAATAAATCAGATGCAAAAAGACAATGATTAAATTTTCACACTGTATGAGGTTCTCAGAGAAGTCCAGTTCAAAGAGATAGAAAGGTAGATGATGCTTGCCAGGTTCTGAGGAGAGGGGAGACTTGGAAGTTAGAGTTTAGTGGGTACAGAATTTAGAGGTTACCGGGAAGGTTTGGAGACAGCTGACTGTTACAGATTTGAATGTATCACAAAACTGAACACTTAAAGATGGCCAAAATAGTAAAATTTACATTATATGTAGTTTAACACAAAAACATTGATGAGTGAATCGTCAAGGGTCTCTTTCACATGGCCCTCACTAGGGCACTGGTCTCTACCCTCTCCATCCTGCCTGCTGTGTTCCTCACTAGTAACCTCCTCAGTTCCTTCCCTCAAGCTAGGTCTCAGTTTAGACCAAGATTTCTCATTAGGCAGTAGTGGGAACACTTTGGACTTACTCTTTTTTCTTTGCTGTTATACGGGGTTTGTCCAATAGGTGACACCAGGAAAGGAAAGAGGCTTCTTAATAGAGACCAGTGAAATTTCTTTGATCGTTGTGACAATTAAAAGGCAGGGCTGTGGCTCAGTGGTAGAGTATTTACCTAAATGTGGAAGGCCCTGGGTTCATTCCCAGCATCACCAAAAAAGGAGGAAAACAGGTGGAATGGAGGACGAATGGGAATGTATTATGGCAATCAAATATGTTCAAATGTCAAGTATTGGGAAGTGGGTAATATAGGGTCAGGTAGACTCCCAAATCACCCCTGTTTGGCAGACACTTGTTTAGACATTGCTTTCACTTTCTCAGGAAGCCTGGGCTGAGCTGAGTTGTAGGTCCTCTCTATTCAGTGAGGGACTCCATACCACTCTATCCTCTCTTACTGTGATGTTCCACATGGTTTAATTACATGAACGCTCCCTCTTTCTAGATCACCTACTACAGGGCTTAATGTACACTAACTTCTCAATATGCATTTTCTAGCTTATTGATTTGAATTAGATTTTTAACTTAAGTGTCTTCAAAACAGACATAATCTCTGGATGCTTATCAGGAATGTGACGATCAGTTAGAAACAGAAGTGCTTTTAAAAAAAATTTAAGGCATTATATAAAAATGACGTTGTATAGTTATTCTTATAATAAAATCTTCACTTGGTCCTATTGAACCAATTTTATTATTTATTCTCATAAGCTTCCTAAACATTGCCCAGTAAATATTCATGGCCGTTATGGTTTCAGTGGGAAGCATCTTGCTTGAAACTCAGGTGCTAAAGCTCTGGTCCCCACCTGTTGGCACTATTTTGGAGCAAGGTCAGAGGAAGTAAGTGCCAGGGTAAGGTCCTCAGGGCTATCTTGTCTGTGGCTATTGTATGATGCTATTTTTTCTTCCTGTCCACCATGAGGTGACTTTGTCATACTCTGTGTCACCATAGACCCAGAACCAATGGGTCCAAGGACTATAGATTGAAACTTTTTGAAACTTTGAGCTTGGCTACAGGGATTTGGACCTGACATGGGGCAGCAAGGAGATGAAGAAAGGACAGATATATGGACAGAAAAATCTGGGATTGATGTAACTGGGCTCTAGGCTAATGAAGCCTCAGCATCCTGGAAACAGAGCATTTATTACACAGAGTTGAAGAGAATGGTGGGGTTATTGCATACAGGTGAACAAGAAAGGTGGTTATTACAGGCAGATAAACAAGGAAGCAGGGTTATAATGTACAGCTGAACAAGGAGAGAGGTTTGGTTAATTTTGGTAGGAGCAGTCTTCACGCTGTAAACATCTTGGGGAGAAAGCAATGGTGCACATTTTCTGCACACACTATCAAAATCCACACATGGGCTAGAGGAATGCCTTGTCATTTCTCCATGAGCCTTATGTGGGGTAGGGGAAGGCTTTGCCATTCTTCCACGGGTCTGAGGATATGGGGTCTTTGAAATGGCCATATCCATATTAAAGGCACACATTCTCTTAGGACTTTACTCACTCAGGGCTTTATCCACACCCTGCAGAATCCAAATAAATCCTTTTTACTTAAGTGGTTTATGTCAGATAGTTTTGTTACAGTGACAAAACCAAAGCAAACCCACAGAATATCAGCCTTAGAGAAGCCAGTTTTTTTCTGTGACTAAACCTAACCATGTTGTTCTTAAGCCTTTGGCTTCCAGGAGGATTTGAAAGACTTTGGAGGTGCCAATATGAACATTAGCACTAAAGGCTCATGAGATTCAAATGGAATCCAGGACTCTTTGAGGAATGGGACACGTGGCCTTCATGTTACATTCCAGCAAAGAATTTGTCCCTGCCCCAAGACTTTGGGAGAGACTGAGTGAAGATGGTGGACTAACTAACTGGGTGCAGAAAATTTCAAGGCAGAACAAAATTCAGACTCTGGCAGGGCTTTTGCTGGCTGCTTTTAGCCAGATTCACAGAATAGAGGGCAAGGGGTTGGAGAGTTGGCTCAGGGGTTATGAGTACTGACTGCTCTTCCAGAGGACCCGGGTTCAACTCCTAGCATGTACATGATGACTCCTAACCATATGTTACTCCAGTTCCAGGGGGATCTGATGACCTCTTGTATCCTTCATAGAGACAGGGATGTACATGGCACACAGACATACATACACACAAATCATCCATACATATAAAAATAAGTTAAAAAGAGAAAGACTTGAGAATAAAAATCAGAGGACAAAGATCCTAAAATCTTGTGGTTTAGTCAAGACAGTTAATACAGAGTTGGAGCCAAGAAAGGCATGGTTTCTGAAAAGATCAGTGCTATTAAAAAAGAAGCCATAAAATAACAAAAGGCTATCTCAAAGTTGGACAGAGACGACCCACCTTAGTCCCAGGATATGAAATAATAAACCCATATAAGAGACTCTCTTGAGAAGTGAGCACCTGCAGAGCCCCCTGCTTTCCTGGGCTCCCAGGAAATCTGTTCAGTAGGATCCACTTCACTGTGCTCAGTGGCCCAGGCATGCAGAGGCCACTGTGGCTGTGCATCAAAGGCCCTGCTGTTGTTCCAGACAGCATCATCATCAACATGACATGAGTAGTAGAGTGTTGTCACTGGGATTGGGTCCTAGTACTGTACATAGTTCCATCTTTGGAAACTTGATCGGGGTCTTTAAATGACATGCATTGTAACTGTGTCAGAAATTTGTGAATTGGTGACTTGATCCATGGGGTGGGGGGGGAATGAAACTCTGAAAATATGAGTTAAAAGGAATTTATTTGGGTTTATGGGGATTATTACAAAAGAGTTCCTATATCTAAACCATGTTAATATTATACTTAGTGTGTCTAAAATAAGCAAATTAATTGTTATTAATATACTGCATATGTACCAAGTACAAAAGGAGAAATAAAAATGCCATTTATGTGTTCTCACAGAAATAAGTGCTATGACTTTATATTTGAAGCAGTCTGTTATTGTCAGAATCAATATATGCTATTATTGAAGAACTCATGTCTTCAAACAAATAAATAATGCAATGTGTTTTAACTCGTAAGTTGAAATAGAAGAAACCCACATGCAAAGAGATTTAGAAAATATTAAAAGCAGCTGATACATTAAAGGCCAGGGAAATATACTTGTTTGATATATTTCAAAACAATACTTTGAAAAGGCAATGATCTATCTTTTTAATTTAATGCTAAATTCAAAATATTAATTATAATTATTTTAGACAATAAAATGTCCTGAATTAAAATGGTAACTATGGCCTCTATAGTTCATGTATTTTTTAAAAATTGTATTTAATGTATATGCGTGTTCACTCATCCCTATGCATTTATACCAGGTGTGTGTGTGTATAGAGGCCAGAAGAGGCATCAGATACCCTCGCACTGGAAGTACAGGAGGCTATGAGTCACTCTGCAGGTACTGAGAACCAAGCCGGTATCTTCTGCAGGGGTAGACACTACTGTTAACTTTTAAGCCACCAGTTAACAGCCAGCTCCTGGATCATCTTTCTAGCTCATCATTCAATAAACATTTATATGCGAGGAATCTCAAAGTGTCTTTCTAAATCGTCCAGTTTTGCTTGCTTTTATCATTGCTTCCCAAACAACTTAAGGGAGCTACACAAGTACATTTCCCAGAACCCTTTGTAATGAGGAATCTACATGGGAGCCATATAACTTATGCCTTACAGATGCTATGTCGTGGATTGACTCCTTTGGCGTTGTGTGGATCACCATGATAGTCTTTTTGTGGGCAAGACTTGGAAGGAAGACATACAGGAGGTAGAGAAACTTCTGGCAAATTTGATGGTAAGATGCTTGACTCTTCATGGGTAACTGACGGAGGAACTACAGATGATAAAACCACCAGTCTGAGGCAATAGAAGTGAGATTCCACCTAAAACTAATCGGAGCTGAATGCTCTTGAAGCTCCATTCTTCATGTCCATCTGCTATTCTTAGGCCCTTAGAAAGGTGTTCTTTAAACATGTAAACTTCCTAAAAAGCTATCCGGCATTTTACAAAGTCTACACTAAAGATGCACCCCAGAGTTGCTTCTTGCTAACACCCAGCTTTTCCTGTCATCTGTTATTACTGACATGGAGTGAAGATTCCCTCATTGCTAACTGCCACTCTTCTTGTTTGGCCAGACTTCACACAGAGTCCTACAAGATGATATTAATATTCCTGATAAGAGTTTTACAAACTTCCTGACTCAGTCCAAACAATTGTAGAAGTTAAAAAAGTTAGATAGTTGATAGAAAACATACAGCTGTATGTAGTAAATCCTCTTCCCAAACTTTGTGTATCTCATTAGGAGACAGGCCTGAGAGAGATTTATGATCTCAGATAAGCTTTCACTCTAGAGATAAGACCAAACTCCAGGTGTGCCATAGAACCAATTAAGGACCCTATACTCCCCATAAACTTAAGAGATAATGAGTTTACCAAGAAATGCCTAATTTAGTACAAATCTTTATGACAATATACACAAACTGTTTTGTTGTTAATTCCTTATTCCTTGTCAGCTTGGGCATAATACCTCATTGTTTTAAACTTGTATATAGAAAAGCAATGCTTAACTGAGTGTCTAAATATGTGATTGATAAGTGCCCTCCTATTTCATTGATTTTTCCTGTCTTTATGATAAATGGCTTTGAAGCATGAGATAATTCTTCCTTGATGTAAAGAGCCCTCATTCAGGGTATAAAAAAGTATAGTCACCACATTAAAATTGTCGTTACATCCTATCTTCGTCCATTAATTCTTTCTGGTGTGAGTGTGTGTAAGAGAGTCCCTCTGTTCTCATCCCTTTCTTATTATTTTCATATAACTCATGGATCAGGTAAAAACCTCGGAGCTCCACCATCAACTTCTGAGATAAATTGGCCAAAATGTAGTTTAGTCCCCTGAACACTTAGTGGGTAGTCTGCTGCCTAATTGGCCAAGCACTTGCAGTGAATTACAAAACAAAGGCTGTTTTACCATTTCCTGGGCTTGCAAACCCAACCAAAGGAAAAAAGTTGGTCATTTTAACTCTGGTAGTCACCAGCAAAAGACTTCCTCTGAGCTACAAGGAGAAAAGGCATAGGTTTCTCTCTCTCTCTCTCTCTCTCTCTCTCTCTCTCTCTCTCTCTCTTTCTCTTTACTAAAATAACCAGCGTTATTGGCTGTTTCTTGCAACCCCCGAGTTTAGAAGGTTTCTGAAAGAAAGACGTCAGTCTCCTAGAGTTGTGACTGACCCCTACGGCTGACTACATATGTTCAGTGGTTTTGTGGATGTCAAAGGCTGGTCTTTGACAAGAACTGTCCATTACAGCGATTGAGTGTTTTGTTCACTGAGACTACTAGTTAGCTGAGAGGCAGCCATACACAGCATGGCTCCTCCTGAATCCTGTAGCCAACAGAACCTTGAATAATTTCCTTATTGCTTAAATATTGGATATTTCTAGAAATGGTGGCTGCTGAGGCACATTATTATTGCAGCCAATAATTATGGTAGACATTCTAGATGCAAAACTGGATTCATGCTCAGTTCTTAAAATTTAATCCCTAACAACTGCAGTCATATAGAGAAAGGCAACAATAGCCATGTAAATTAACAACAATGCATTTTCATAGGCAAACACTTGTTAAGGCGGCATGAAATACAACCCCAATAAGGAACAGTGGTCTAGCAGAGTAACTGGATCAGAAGTGATAGGCTAGAACACACGTGAATTCCCTTGGATCTGTTTTGTTTGTTTGAGACAGGGTCTCACTGTGTTGCCCTGGCTGGCTTCAAATCATAGAGATCCATGTGTCTCTGCCTCCTAAATACTAGGATTAAAGGCACATGCCACCATACCCAGCCCTGAATCTTAAAACAGAATAGAAATATCTTATGAGCAGAAAGTGGGAGGAATATTAATTTAGAAAGAATAGAGTGCTCAAATTATAGTGTGAAATATCAGCATTGATCATTCAGCAAAGTACAAAGGTTTGCTATTTAAGTCAGATGTAGAATGGATATAAAAGAGATGAATCAGGGCAAGAGGGGAGCCTTATACTCTACACCTGGGTGTTTAGATTGAAAGATTTTTTTTTTTGAGCAGAAGAATTTTATATATATATATAATATACTAATTTTTGAGCAGAAGGAACATATATAATACACCTATATATTAAATATAACATATATATATATATACATGAATGATTACTTGGGCAGCCAAGATGACTGGGCTTGGGTACCACTGAAAGCAGAATGAAGAGAAGATTTCAAAGGTTACTGAAATCACCTAAGAGAAGTTATGAGGCTGTGGAGCAAGAGAGGAAGAGGAAAGGATGGATCAGAGAGATGCTTTGGTTGCTGGCCAGTGATGGGAACCCGATGAAGACTAACTGAATTGGTGGCAGAGATAAAGCTCTGTGTGTGTGTGTGTGTGTGTGTGTGTGTGTGTGTGTGTGTGCGCGCGCACACATGAGCATGTGTTGAGGGGTGATTGAGCATAACCAGAGTGTGCTTGGCTCACTGAATAGAAGGAAAGTAAGTGGATGGACCATGTGCCAAGGTGTGTGGTCTCTCTCTATTTGTGAGCACAAAGATTTGGTAATCTAATTTGTCAGTATGTTCATTCATTTTCACCCATCAACTCATTCATTCTACAAATATTTATTTTTAATATTTAAAACATTCATTATTGAGGTCTCTGTGTGTGTACGAGTGCATGCATGCATATGTGCATACATGTGTGCCACAGTGTGTGTTAGAAGGTAGGGAATACCTTTTTCAAATTATTATTTTATGTGTATGGTTATTTTGTTTGCATGTATGTCCATGCACCATGTTCATACCTGGTGCCTGAAGAGGCCAGAAGAAGGCAGAGGGTTGTGAGTAGTCACCGTATGGGTTCTAGGAATTGAACATGGATCCTCTGAAAAATCTCCATTGCTTGTAACTGGAGTTTGTGGTCCCCTTCCCCCAATGCTCTTTGGAAGCTGTTCCTGTCGTACTGTGGGATCTGGCAATCAAAGTTTGCTGGCCAGACCTATGAAGTGGTTTGTACCCACCAGCATCTCTCCAGCTAGGAAATAGTATCAATGTTGTTCTGGGCACTGGACAGGGCAGGCTCCACTCCAGAGTACATTAGATAAGTTTAAGTTGGATAGAAGACCTCAAAGAATCCATGAAAGAATGATTACAGTATTGAAGAGCACTCTGGTGGACAAGCTCAGGGCACTGTATGATAGAACAGGGTTAGCAAATGTGTGGGAAGGAAGTTCTGGTGCTGTGTATTAGGGAGGCTTGCTGGGGAATCTGCCACATCCCCCAGATTTCATAAGTGCTTTTGTTCCTATATCTTTAAGACATCATGCTAAGGTGCCGTTGCTGCAAGGCTCTGTATGTAGAGAAAATCCTGCCCATTCGTTCTCCCTTCTGGGCCACTGGCAATGATCCTTCTAATTAATTATTAACTAGCAAATGTATCTCTGGACCACCACCCTAAGTGGAAACATAGTGAGGAAGATGGATTTGAGGTCCTATTTACACTTCTTAAGGGAGGAAAGCTGGGCTCTGCTGACAACCAATCCCATTAATCACTTTCTGGTGGATTTACTATGTGGTTTGTCTTGTTTTTTTCAGTGGGATTCTCTTCACCATTTGAAAGCAGATACTTTCTTCAGATAAAGGAAATGCTTTCAAGATTTACAGTGATGCTGGCCATACTAATTTGAGGAGAAAGGCTTTATGGGTTGCTAGGAAGAACATTTATGGCCATAATTTGGCCACAGCTATCATTTCCAAATGGCAGCATCTGCCTCCAGGTGTGCCCAATTAATCGAAGATTCTCAGAGTAAAATACAATATTTAATTGGTCTAGAGCAGTATTATAGATTGTGACTCATTAGTGGCTGTGAAATCAATTTACAGGGTTGTGATGAGTGTTTTTTAAAAAGAAGGACTAGAATAGGAAAAGAAGTGAAAACATCGGAGGTTATTACATAAAGAATAGTTTTATTTTGTAAACTTGTTATTGCATTGATGGGTATAAATTATAACACACATAGATGTATGAAATGTTGTATATTTTGCATGAGTGTAATACGCACCACAGAAGTCTAGATGGAGAGACTTACTCATAGTGATGAGTCTCACGAGCCAGTTTCAGTCATCGTGGCTCACATGTAGGCTAGAAGGGACAACTGTATTGCTGCATGGAGCTTCCTCTGACCAAAGGTCAAATGTCAAAGGTTAAAGAGGCTTTAAAGGCACAGACATGTAAAGAGTTCTGGCAAAAACCCCTTTCAGTAGTTTTTTTTTCCATTAATATGTCAACTTTAACTTAATTTCTTATTATTGCTTAACACATTTAAAACTATTAAAACTATTTGGACACATAATCATTAAACATACTTTACATACAAATGAGTTCTGGAAAAAACAAGAAAGTAAAGTTACTTTTATTTGTAACTTTAAATAAATAACTGTAAATCAATCTGTATTTAATACCTTAAAGGTATCTTCAACCAGTAATGCTTTCCAACTTTACTATTTAGAGAAAGCTCTATTTCTTTTGATGTATAAAGAATTCTGCATCAAATACATATCAAAGGTTGATTCATGTTCATAAATGCACTAAACACAGTAGCCCAGAGAAGATTACAGATTTGCCTGTGAGTTTGTTTTTATACCTGACCAATTTGGCCTTGTGATCGTTGGATAATTGTCATAATAGCTTCCCCCTTTGTCTCATACTTAATCATTAATGCTATAAATACCATTATTCTTTAATTTACAGTATTTTATAAATATTAATCTCTTCAATACAATATACTGGGATTATATTTTCAATGAGAGCTTTCCATTCTTCTTTAATATGTAAAAGGTAACAGTTAATATTCTCTTCTATGCAAAAATGACACACAGTTTGGTATCTGCAACATTGTGCACTTTCTCTGTTCCTGTTTTGTATCTATTATAATTAATTGACATTATGACTTTTTAGCACTTTGATATGTATTTGATGCAGAATTCCTTAAACATCAAAAGAAATGGAGCTTTCTCTGAATAGTAATAATGTATGTGGTCTAAGTATGTACCCTAAAGTCTACACAGTGGGAACCTAAAGTTCAGGCTGGAGGTGGGTTTGTAGGAGAGTTTCTCCATTGCCTGACCTTGTACCACTTCCATGGGATGACTCGCCAAGAAGACTGCCACCAAAGAGTTGATGGCACGTTGGCTTGAGTTTCTCAACCTCCAGATGGTGAGAAACACAATTCTATTCTTTCTAAATCACTCACTTCTAAAAATTCTGTTAAAGAGGCACAAGATAGACTAAGGCACAAATATCCAACTATAACAATGTCACTAATAATAGGACAGAAATTTAAATCTGCTCATCAGATTCTCTTCAACAATTAAAAAAAAACCTGAAGATAATCATGACATTAATTGTATTTTGTTCCTACTATTCAGTGAATCCTCAGTGAATAGGAGCACCTGATTTGGGGAGAAAGATATTTTTTAATTTTCAACCAATAAAACATTGTGGGGTGCACATTTCCCACTGAGCAGTACTCTTTCTGTGGTTTTGCTGGTCAAGAATTGTATTGCTATACTTGCATTATTCATTTCTAATTCAGATTTCAGCTAGGCTATAGATCTTATTTGTATTTGATGCTATTTTTATTTCTGAATCTTTCATCTATTCTTTTGTATACTGACTAAAACCAAAAACTAAAACTAAAAACCTAAAACTATTCTCTAACCCAGAAGTCCTGTGAAAACAAGAAATGGAGTTAAATGTTAAGTGTTTGCATGGGGCTATAAAGTTAGAAGATATGAATGATATGCTGTTGTTTGCTTGTTGTAAAAAGTGTTTGCACTGTGCCCATGAGGCGTGGAACTCATAAACCAAAAGGAGGGGATGGTAGAAAATGCAACAGGAACACAGATAAGCATCCTTTAAAAGGTGGCTGTTTGCACTTTATTGTGCACACATGATCATGTGATATATTGGGCTATTTTTGTGTGTTTTATCTGCCATACCCTTCATTGCAAGGTTGGGAAACCAGATCCGTGTCACCTCTTGAGTGTTGCTAGCTAAAACTGCTAGGATTTAACTCTAGGAGATTCTCAAAGTACAGCTGGTAATAGAGTCACAGTGAAATGAGTTCGGTAATGGGATTAATATAGTCTATTACATTAGCATGTTTGAAATAATTATATTCCTCTACACACACATTTCTGAAAAAGTAGCTTTTTTATATACCAAAAAGATAGAAACAGGGTGTTCTCAGTTCATTTTTATTCACAACCAAAACCAATTATTGTAAGAAAACACCTCTCCCTCAGTCCAACAAAATGAGTTGTTATGATTGGTCCATCCTATCCATAAACATACTATCCTTCATACATCTCCATTCACCATCTTCATTGTCAACTTGACACACTATTATTCTGGCTTGTGGGGCATAGTCTCAACTGCCAAAGGAGGGCCCAGCCCACTGTGGGCAGTGCTATCCCTAGGTAGGTGGTCCTGACCTGTGTAAGAAATGTTGCTGAGCAAGTCAGAGGCAAAGGTCAGTGAGCAGCATTTCTTAATGGCATCTGCTTCAGTTCCTGCTTCCAGGTTCCTACCTTGAGTTCCTGATTTCTCTTCCCTTGATGATGGATTGTAAACTGTAAGCCAATAAGTCCTTCTCCATAAGTTGCTTTTGGTCATGGTGTGTATCACACAAACTTCTGAAAATCTTACAGAGAAGATTGTGTCCGCTTACATTATTGAGAAAGTATTTAATGTTTACTGAATGAGCCTATATATTTTTTTTTATTTTCCTAGAAAGTGTTAGAAGCTAGAGAGCAGAAAGGTAGCTGCTCTGAAAGGCAGCTGATATAGTTCAGGAACAATGGCCACTGAAAAGACAATATTGAGCCCTGTATTGTGGCTCACACCTGTACTCCTGACACTTGGGAGACAGAGGCCTCTGGATTGTGAGTCTGAGGCAAAGCTTGAACTATATTGTAAAGCCCTGTCTCAAAAATGAAAGATAATCAAATGTGAGGAAAACAACAAACAGAATAAAACCAAGGACAGCCACAGAAACTGAAATGTTCTATATAAGTCTATATAAAAGAATCTTCAGGAAATCTCCTGACTTTAAGATGGTCATTTATTGTCATGGTTTTATTTTTAATTTTATGGGCAATAAAGTAACCAAACTCTACACAAAGTCCCCATTTCAGGAAAGAGAGAAATGTCATGCTTTGCCTGTTTAAATTGAGAGCTGAGAGTCTGCCAAAGGATGAGCCTTGGATTCCCCTGCAGCAATAAATACTGTTATGGGTTAGAGAAAAATGCATTTCCTAAAGTGCATTTTTATAAATTGGAAGCAGATGCAGTAACATTAGTATGAGCTATGACTCCAAGAGGAACTCAATTGGAAGCACCACGGCATGGGGGACCAGAGATTAAGCCTAAAAAGGAACTAATGGATCCAAGAGCTTTGTTTTAACAAGGGGTAGTCACAGTAGTCTGTGGCCTCTGCTTGCGTGATGCACATGTAAAGAGAATGCTTGTGTTCCCAGCAGGAGCATTGTCTTTCTCTGACTTATGGTGGAGAGTTCACTGTGCAGTCACCTTTGTTCAGGCATGTCTAATTGTTCTCAGGATTGACAAGGAGTGTTTGAATGTGGCTGTGAACCCAATGTACTTTTTGGTAACCAACCAATGCACTGCAAATGAGCACCGCAAATATTCCTCCCCGAGCAGAGTCTAAGGTGGGTAGGTTGCCTGGGTGGATGTCGATCCCTTTGGTCCTCCTACACAGAGTTACATCACTTGATAACTAGATCTCAGTTCAGGGAGTACTTGGTAACTTCCACCATAGGGAACCTAGAATGGGGCTTCCTGGCTCCACACCTTTTGTACAGTGCTCTTACAACTTCATTCTTCTGTAGGTGGGACTCCTCGGAGTCCACAAAGCTCTTCCATTTTCGTGGAAAGCTATTCCAATCTCCCCTTTGTTTTACTTTCTTGGTGTTCCCACAGCACATGAAGAACTCCAGGGCATTTAGAATTTTCATGATGTATGCTCCTTTGCCATTGGTCATCTTCGGTGATCAGAACCAAACAGGCCATTAAAAATGAGGAACAGTGAAAGATCACTCCTGTTCTCACTGTTGTTACTTTCATTCATGTCTCCAGAAAATTTTAGAGAAGATTTCAGGGGCTTGTTTCATTCATCTGCGAGCGAATGGGCATCTCCACTGTGTTTATTTGTGGTGGTCTCTGTTGTGTGTATGCTTTGTATCTTTTATAATAGTTTGTACTATGTGCTCGTTCAGAGCTCATTATGTGTCAAAAAGCAGAGGTAGAAAGAAGGAGGGAAAGAAGACTAAGGCTTAAAAATATATAAAGAACACCAATTAATCAACAAGAATTATACCAGCATAGTGAATTGAATACAGATGTTATGTTTTCTCAAAGTTCTACTAAATGAGCATAGATAATATGAGGAGAATGGGCCTAGGAACACATCAGCAAATTAAGGTTTAACCATACACTTGACATGCCTTCCCAAACACTGGGAGAAAGAACTGGGCTTCTGGCAACTGTAACTTGTAGATCTGGGAGCTGAGTTCTCTGAACTGAGAGGACTTTTGGAGTCACTGAAATGTTTTTCTTGAAGAGTGTCTAAAGCTAACAGCTTTTGGTGTTAAAAATAAAAATATATCCATACCAGAACAACATAGTAAGTTTTATACATAACAGTAGTTTGACATTTCCTTTGGAATTCGAAAGCAGAGGTAGCAGAAGTAGAAAGAAGGAGGAAAAAAAAGACTAAGACTTAAAAAATATATAAAAAACACCAATTAATCAACAAGAATTATACCGGCATAGTGAGTTGAATACAGATGTTATGTTTCCTCAAAGCTCTACTAAATGAGCATAGATAATATAAGGAGACTGGGCCTAGGAAGACAAAAGGGGCAGCTGCTAACTAGAAATGTCATTCAACATTTGGCAGTCAGGAAGTACACAGATCCAGTGTGGTGGCTGATGCCTGTCAAACACATGGCTCAAAAGACTGAAGTAGAAGGACTGTTATGAAGCTGAAGCCATCTCAGTGAGTAAATTCTAAGATAAGACTTCTTTTTTCAAGAGCAAGTGTGCTGGAGGAAGGTCTAACACTTTAGTTCTGAAGGACTGATTTCAATGCTGAGATCTGATTACCACCCCTTCTGAGGCATTCTCTTGATTGATTAATAAAAGTCACTGATGGCCAATTAGCAGGGCAGAAAGAGTATAGGTAGGTGGGACTTCCTGAGATGGAAATAGGAACCTTGCTGTTTTACACAGAGAAATCTCTCTTTCCACCAGGAGACATGGAAACAGACAGACATGATTGAGAACTATGGAAGCTACAACAGGCCACATGGCTGTTTGGGATTAAGTGCTCTGGGATAATTTAGATTAGCTAGTTGAGAGTCTGCCCAGCTAAGGGCTAAGTGTTGTAACATTAAAAGGTCTTGGTGTGACTAGGAGTTTGTTTTACTTAATTATCCTAGACAGTTTTAGACGGTTGGTATCAAGAGGCCAGAGCTTCACATTTTATTTTTAAGTATCTCTAGGTATGATACCATTAGGAAGCGTTACCTTAATTTTGTATCAATATACAAAGATCTATTCAATTGTAGTTAAATATACTCTTAATTACGTATCAGTCTATCACAGATATTCTCTAAACTACCCAGTAATCAAGTTGTTAAGAGACAAGCAACATTTGCTTATCTAAATACAAGAGATGGATAGGGCATCTTCAAAAACCCCAAGAGATCTGCAGAATATGGCATTCAAAGATGTTATCTTAAATTAAGATTTTCTTTTTTTTTGATATCGAGACATATCAGCTCCTGACAGCACCCCCTATTCTACTCCAAGTAGAAGATAAGCATCGAAGAATCTCCAGTGTGAGATGGTTGAATTAGTGGCAAGCCTGTCTCTTGGCATGAAAAAACCCCTTGCACCAACTGCAGACAGACTGCTGTCCAAAAAGGACAAAACTTGGTAGCAGGGAAGTCGACAGCCTAACTCTGCCAAGACAGGGTAGGTAAGTCCTTCATAATCCCTGCTCTACAACAAATATCTGTCAGAGAAACAGGACCCAAAGGCTGAAGACTGATGCAGGAATGTATGGAGAGAAAATGGGAACTGTCCAGGCAGTCATTGGTATGTCATTTCTTAGTTTTGGAAGCTGCAGGCCCTGCACTTCCTATATAAGCAGATATATTTATCCCCCTCAGGTCTCTGAGGTGGTTGAAGAATAGACAGCTAGAGTCTCATAGTTAAATTTTGAGTTGTTTAGGAATCAAGAGGGTGTTATAGATCTAAGAAGATACTATTAAAAGTGTGTTGCAAGTTAGTATGAATGTTGAGTCAGATATAGACCTCTAAACTCATGGAGATGGTTAGATAGTAGAATGTTAAAGTCAGGGGCCAAATATGTATAAACTGGACATTGGGAAGGTATACTGGGCCATTTAACTCTCATAAATATGGCATATTTATATCTGTTGTTTTGTATAGTATTTACTGTTATAAGAGAAGGAACCATCTGTTGGACTGAAAGGGGAAACTTCTGGGGGGAAGAGGGTAGAAGGGCGGGATAGAAGGGGGAATAGGGAAGGGTTTGTGACTGAGATGTAACTTGAAGAAAAAAAATATATATATATAAAGGTCTTGGTGTATTTAGTTATTGGGGAAAGGACTGCAGTGGTCTATAGGCTGCCAGTCAAAGCAATCTAGGCCCATCCACTTCCCGCCGAATCCTGGTGGCTGTTCCTCCAGGCCACCAGCAATTCTACTGGCCTAATATAACAACTTATAGTTATTAATCAAGATATTAGTTAATAGAGTTTAGGTTGTAGGTGGTGAAGGCCACCCTTGGTCCAGGGTTTTTCTCCAGGACAACTCAGGTTACCAGTTAAGGTGGGTCAAGCTTGCTGGCCTCCTGCCAGCCCTCTAGCTGCTCTGCCAGCCTAATCTTGTAGTTTATACTTATTAATAAATACAATTGATAATTAAATTGCAATTTCACAGGTGTTTTGTCCTATGGCTGCATAGATACATACATACATACACACATTCATATATACACACATATGCATGAAAAACACTCATACATAGAAAATTAAAATAAATTAATAAAAATATACACCAAGAATATAAAAAGACACACAAAGCATCAAGTAAGGTTTTTGGTGAGTCTGATGTGGGTCTTTAACCTCTCTGTGTTAATAAAATATTATATATAAATGATGTAAAACTTCGAAGAAAAGCACTGTACTCAAAGATGCTACAATTCAAATCAAAGATGTTGGCACCCATTTAACATTTTAAGAGAACTGAAATTATTATTAATAAGCTGTTTGTGTGGGAAATCAGCATAAAGATGCTTATCAACAGATGCATGTCATCAGTGGTAGGAATATAGTAAATTCTTTAGGAAGCGCCTGTACAGTATATAACTACTAAACTACTTGTATGCATAAGCTTTGACTTACATGTTTACAATTGGGAAGTCTGAGTTCCTCTTCTACTTTGAGATAACATCCCATGAAATTTACATTAATATTCAAATAAGCAGAATTATCTGTAGTACTTCTGTTGTCACTAACAAAAAAAAAAATTCCTTTTGATTTTCTAGGGAAAACCTTGGGGCTATCCTAGATATGCTTTCAATGTGCAAAGGATACGATCTAGGTTTTGAAGTTTGGAAAGACAAGTATCAAAATCTGTTGGGAGATTTAAATGCTTGCTTAGGATGAGGTCAAAGGATACTACAGATGGTATCTCTACTTTATTTGACCATTTAGGATCATGATATACCTATCTATCCAAGGAGTTATAATGTTTAATTTTAAGCAGCATAAACAGATGTTCACATAGCTACTAAAATATTATTTCAGAGTATATTCGTGAGAGTGTTTGCAGAAGATATTGGCATTTTGTCAGTGAGATGTTTCAGTAAAAGCTGGTGATGTGATTATAGTCTTAGCTCAAAGACCTTAGAGCCATGAGAGCCCTTGAAGTCAGTCCTATCTTACTTGAGTCCCTAGGGTGGAAAATGAGAAGCCATAGTATCTCTGGAGAGGGTATGAGGGGTGACTGTTCCAGCTCCAACAGGGATTAATCTTATTCTTCCTCCTGTTTCTGAGACATTGTCCCAGATCCTGAGTGCTGATCCTGTGCAATAAATTCCCTTCTGGATTTTCTACTTTTGTTTTCTGGAAATCTCTGACGAATATTGGAACCATCATTACTGGAAAGAGTCTTAGTTTGTTCCTAATAAATATAATTAAATAATAAAAACATGAGCTATAGAAGTGTATTACCTTGGGAGATTATATGGAAATATACAGAAGTACTCAGAACTGCCTATATGATCCAAATAGTAATCCAAGAAAGCCTTGTCATTTTAAAAGATAAATCTAAACTTTAATTTTCCCCCAGTATAATATTTGATATTAGGGATTTCTTTTGACAATAATATAAATAAACCTATCAAACAAAAGCTAAGTCTGATCTCTATAAATTTTCTGTCTGCATGTGCCCTTTTTAGTATAACTTTTCAAAGCAGAAAAATGAAAACATGTATTTCTGTAGTAAAAAAAATATGTAACTACTCTTACTGTACTCAAATAAGAGATTAAAAAGTAAAACACTAAGTTATGCCTGGTTATTACTGCGTCTCTGTTCCATATTACTTAGAAATGACCCACATAGCCTGGGGGTATCCATCAGTTCACTCAAATTAGTAAAACTCAGCTCATCCTCGAGTTACCTAAAGGTCTTGAAAGACACCCCTCCAACGTACTACAGAATGTAAATTCAATTGGAACAAATTTTGTTGGAATGATGATTTAATTTAGTTAAACACACATTTGCATTTTTCATAATCATAAATATTTAGTAGAAGTTACATTAACGTATTTTATTGATAAACCTGCAGAAGCTTATGAACTGTGCACTGACATAGGATGTAGTTGACATAGAAGTGTAGTCTTGTGTGTTAATTAATGCTGATAATGCACAGAAGACATAATTTATTTTACCAAACCAACAATAATAAGATAGTCTCATTTGCAAAAGACTTACTGAATTATGTAAGCTTGAATTCCTAAAATATAAGTTGTTGCATTAAGAATCTGTTTTTTAGTACATTGATATTATAGGAAGTTCAATTTCCTTCATATTTGAGGGTTTTAGGAATATATAATTTTATAAACTGCAAATGTAGTTTTAATTTTTTTTTTTTTTTTTAGTTTTTGGCTTTATTTTCTAATTTAAAAAGGCTCAAATAAAACAAGTCACTATTTGATCAGACTCTCTATAGTATAAAAATCCTATAATACAATTTGGCCTTTTACCCAAAGTATTGCTTGCCTGTGTTACTTGGAGTCCTCCAAATGCTCTTGGGAGAATTAGGATTCTTATTTCACAAAATCACCATCAGGAAAGGCGTTCAGTGTTTGAAAGCTAGAATAAGCCCCGAATCCCACATGAAAACCACCCCAGTTTAGAAAGCTAAGACTATTCATTTGTCAGAGCATAGAGAAGAAAGGAGAAAGCTTCTAACAATCAGGAGAGAATCTGCCCCACGGTGGCTCACTACTAGAAATGAGGACTCTCTGTGCTCTACCTCCAGGGAAATGAGAATACAGGATTGTGTTAGGACAAAATAGGCAACTTGTACTTGGAAGAGGTCAGAGGACATAAATAGAGGAGAACCTTGGTGACCACAAGAAGCTTGTACATTCCCAGCCCCATGAAGACAAGCCAGGTCTGTAAACCTCCATAACTGGACTGGATCCTGCAGGATGTCTGAGCTGAGGGCTCTGGTGATCTGAGTCACTCTTTTGTGAGCTGACTGGAATAGGCTGAGACTACTCAGTGCACTGGAGGTTAGATACTCATATATCCTTGTCTTATTTTTTAATTTTAAATTATTTATTACTTCAGTTTACATCTCCATCTCAGTGTCCTCTTTCCACCCCTCCCAGTCCAGCCCTCTCACCTTCTAGCCCCTATCCCTTCCATCCCTTCCATCCTCTGGAGTGGAGTATCCCTACATATCAGTCCCCCTCCCCAGTTCAGCAGTCATATGAGGGCCAAGAGCCTCCTATATACTGGGGCCTACAAGGCAGCGCCACTAGGGCAAAGTGTCTCACTGACTGGAAACAAAGTCTATATTCCTGTTCCCCTTGGTGCATTGGTTGTAGTATAGTTATCCTGTACTATATGGCTAAAATCCAATTATAAGTGAATAGATGCCATGTGCATCTGAGTCTGGGTTAACTCACTCAGGATGAGCTTCTCTAGTTCCATCCATTTGGCTGCAAAATGCATGATTTCATTGTTTCTGATGGTTGAGTAGTATTCCATTGTGCAGATGTACTACAGTTTTTTAATCCATTCCTCTGTTGAGGGATATCTGGATTGTTTCCAAGTTATAGCTATTACAAATAAGGCTGCTATGAACATAGATGAGGAAACTTCCTTGTGGTTTGGTGAGAAATCATTTGAATATATACCCAGAAGTGGTATGGCTGGATCTTAAGGTAAAGCTATTCCAAGTTTTCTAAGATATTGCCAGACTGACCTCCATAGTGGTTGCACAAGCCTGCACTCCCACCAGCAATGGAGTAGGGTGCCCCTTTCTCCACACCCTAGCCAGCATGTGCTGTCATTTGAGCTTTTGATCTTAGTCATTCTGACAGGTGTGAGATGGAATCTCAGAGTCATCCTGAGTTGCATTTCTCTGATGATTAAAGATGCTGAGTATATCTTCAAGTGTCTCTCAGCCATTAGGGATCCCTCCTTTCTCAGGGACAAGACAAGAATGTCCAGTTTCACCATATCTCTTCAACATAGTACTCGAAGTTCTTGCTAGAGGCATAAGATAGCTAAAGGAGATGAAAGGGACACAGATTGAAAACAAAGAAGTCAAATTATCCCTATTTGCATATGATATGATAATATACATAAGCGACCCCAAAAATTCCACCAGAGAATTCTTACAGCTGATAAACACCTTCAGCAAGGTGCTGGATACAAAATTAATTCAAAAAATCAGAAGCCCTTCTTTATAGAAAAAAATTGGCTGAAAAAGAAATTAGGAAAACAACACCCTTCACAATAGCCACAAACAGTATAAAATACCTGGTGGTAACTCTAACCAAACAAGTGAAAGAGCTATATGAAAAGAACTTCAAGTCCTTGAGGAAAGAATTTGAATAGGACATCAGAAGATGGAAAGATCTCCCATGCTCATGGATAGGTAGGATCAACATAATAAAAATGGCCATCCTGCCAAAAGCAATATACAGATTCAATGCAATTCCTATCAAAATACCACCACAATTCTTTATAGACCTGGAAAAAGCAATTCTCAACTTCATATGGAATAACAAAAAAACTCAGAATAGCTAAATCCATCCTATACAATGAAAAAACATCTGGAGGTATCACCATCCCATATTTCAAGCTGTGCTACAGAACAACAGTAATAAAAACAGCATGGTACTGGTATAGAAATAGACCGGTGGATCAATGGAATCAAAGTGAAGAGCCAGAAATGAACCCACACACCTTTGGTCACTTAATTTTTGACAACAAGCCAAAACCATACAATGGAACAAGGACAGCGTCTTCCACAAATGGTGCTGGTCCAACTGGATGTTGACAAGTAAAGGAATGAAATTAGACCCATACTTATCACGTTGTATAAAACTTAAGTCCAAGTGAATCAAAGACTTTAACATAGGCCTGACACACTAAATCTATTAGAAGAGAAAGTGGGGAAAACCCTGGAACTCATCAACACAGGTGACAACTTCCTGAACAGAACACCAACAGCTCAGGCTCTAAAACCAACAATCAATAAATGGGACCAGATAAAACTGAAAAACTTCTGTAAGGCAAAAGACACTGTGATTCAGACAAAATGGCAGACTACAGATTGGGAAAAAATATTCACCAACCCCACATCTGACAGAGGACTAATATCCAAACTTTACAAAGAACTCAAGAAATTAAATGCCAAGAAACCAAATAATCCAATCAAAAAATGGGTACAGAGATAAACAGAGAATTCACAAAGGAGGAATGCCTAATGACTGAGAGACACTTCAGGAAATGCTCAGCATCCTTAATCATCAGAGAATTGCAACTCAAGATGACTCTAAGATTCCAACTCACCCCTGTCAGAATGGTTAAGATCAAAAGCTCATATGACAGCACATGCTGGCAAGGGTGTGGAGAAAGGGGAACCCTCCTCTATTTCTGGTGGGAGTATAGGCTTGTGCAACCACTGTGGAGATTAGTCGGGAGATATCTTAGAAAACTTGGAATAGCTCTGGCTTGGGACCCAGCCATACAACTTCTGGGTGTACATCCAAATGATTCCTCACTGAATCACAAGGAAGTTTCCTCATCTATGTTCATAGCAGCCTTATGTGTAATAGCTAGGAACTGGAAACGACCCAGATGTCCCTCAACTGAAGAATGGATTAAAAAAACTATGGTACATCTACACAATGGAATCCTACTCAGCTATCAGAAACGATGAAATTATGCAATTTGCAGCCAAATGGATGGAACTAGAGAAGCTCATCCTGTGTGAGCTAACCCAGACTCAGAAGAATGCACATGACATCTATTCACTTATAGTTGGATTTTAGCCATATAATACAGGATAACTATACTACAACCAGTGCACCAAAGGGAACATGAACATAGACTTATTTCCTGTCAATGAGTTGCTTTGCCCTAGTGGTGCTGCCTTGTAGGCCCTCGGTGTATGAGGAGGCTCTTGGCCCACATATGACTGCTGAACTGGGGATGGGGGACTGTTATGTAGGGACATTACACTCCAGAGGAGTGGATGGAAGGGATAGGGGGTAGAGGGTGGGAGGCCGGGACAGGGAGGGGTGGAAAGAGCACACTGTAATGGAGATGTAACCTGAAGTAATTTTAAAAAAAGAGAAAAAAAAACATCTGGAGATATCACCATCCCATATTTCAAGCTGTACTACAGAGCAATAGTAATAAATACAGAATGGTACTGGTATAGAAACAGACCAGTTGATCAATGGAATCAAATTGAAGACTGAGAAATGACCCCATACACCTATGGTCACTTAATTTTTGACAAAGAAGCCAAAACCATACAATGGAACAAGGACAGCATCTTCTACAAATGGTGCTTGTCTAACTGGATGTCTACATGTAAAAGAATGAAATTAGATCCATACTTATCACCTTGCACAAAACTTAAGTCCAAGTGGATCAAAGACCTTAACATAAGGCCTGACACACTAAATTTATTAGAAGAGAAAGTGGGGAAAACCCTGAAACTCATCGGCACTGGTGACAACTTCCTGAACAGAACACCAACAGCTCAGGCTCTAAGACCAACAATCATAAATGGGACCTCATGAAACTGACAAGCTTCTGTAAGGCAAAAGACACTGTCATTTGAACAAAATGGCAGCCTACAGATTGGGAAAAGATCTTCACCAACCCCACATCTGACAGAAGGCTAATATTCAAACTTTACAAAGAACTCAAGAAATTAAATGCCAAGAAATCAAGTAATCCAATCAAGAAATGGGTAACAGAGCTAAACAGAGAATTCACAAAGGAGGTATATCCATATCTTAACTTCCCCATGTGGACATTCCTTTTTATAATGGCCCAATACAGCATGGTTATAGACAGTGGTAGGGTGATTGGGCTTAATCCCCAAAAGAAGAGCACGGCACAGACACAAAATGCATGTATAGTATCTGGGTAGGGCTGAACCAAAATGAAGCTTTCTCCCATCCCATCTCTGATAAAATGAGGATAGCCTCAAGGGACTGTTACAGAGATAAAAAGAGAAAATAGAAGAAATGCTCAGCATAGGGTCCACTCAATAAACAGTAGTTGGTAATGCTATCTAAAAATCGATGTTTAAATTAAATTTCTTGGTAAAGAGAAAGCTATGTGAAAATTTGCACCTCACTTACACTAAAGGGAAACTCTCTTAGTTCATTGTGTGCTACAGAATTCCTGAGATTGACTAGCATCACTATATAAATTTTATTATATGATACGAATTTTATTATTATATTTTGAGATGAGATCTTGCTATGTAGGCTGGCTTTGAACTTGTGATCTTCTCCTCAGCCTCTTGAGTACTGGGATTACTGCCAGGTGCCATCACGACTAGCTAAACTGAGTAATTTATAATGAACAGAAATTCACTGGCTTGGTGCTCTAGAGGCTGCCATTACTAAGATGCCCATATGTGCAAGACCTCCATGTTCCATCATAACACTGAACTCAGAGTGCAGCAAAGACAGCCTATAGGTACAGCGAGGGGTCAGGGAACAGACAATACTCAGTGAAGACATCAAGAGTAGGGGAGAATATTTCTGAACTCACATTACAGGCATCTTGGCTAAGGCCAATTGTGGTGATTGGGCATCAAAGTTGAATCTCTCTAAATGGCCTTAGGAATTTCTTACTAATCCTGGGTCATACAAGCTTGGCAAGGGTCAGAATTAAGGTTGAGGTCCAGAGAAGAATCCAGAGAAGCCTGATTTTGGTCAAGGAGAAAGTTACTTAACTGGTAATAAATAGCATTTAAAAAAATTCACACACAATCATTTTCATATCTGTATGAGTTATGTGACTTTACTTTTTCCTGCAAATTATCTTTAAAGAAAAACTGTAATTATATCATATTGGCAAATTGTCATGTACTATTTGAGTTCATTGAAAGCTGACTTCAGAAGCAAGGTTGTCTCTATAGCCCCACTTCCCTCATTTCAGACTCTTGTTTGTCTCAAAGCATCCTCAAGGTCCCTTGTCTTGGGGCATGGATTACTCCCAACTATGTAACAAGGTGGAAAGAGAACAGAGAAACAGGCCAAGTGAAAACAACATGTCCTTGAAAAATAGATTGAAGGTAAACCACTCCCGACAGACGTTGATGGTAAAGAAGTGCCCACGGTGGGAAAGAGCAGCCGGAAGCTCAGCCGTAGAGATCTCAGCCATGGAGAGAAGGCTCAGCCTGGAACTCCAGCTGATGCCTCAGCTTCCACGGTTGTTAGTTTCTGCAGAATGTTTTGAACTCCTGCTTTGATAATGTGATCTCTATCTATTGCTATGTGTTCTTGAACGCCTGACCTGAGAGGACATGCTGATCTGCCTGGGGCTCTTAACTGCGAACTCTTGCTGATTTCATCAATGGGGCTTCCCGAGTCAGTTTCTGCTGGATGTTCTGAGAGCCCAATTTGATGACATTTTGCTATCTATCCTCACTCTCTCTCTTTCCCTCTCTCTCTCTTTCTCATCTATTTCTGTCTATCATCAATCTATCATATATTACCTATCTATCATCTAACTATCTATCTCTCTATCATATATATGTCTATCAATCATCTATCATCTATCTACCATCATCTCTCATCTATCTGCCATCATGTATCATGTATCTATCTATCTATCTATCTATCTATCTATCTATCTATCTATCTAT
>CAJQZJ010031840.1:205025-235339 GCA_907164525.1 Lophiomys imhausi
TATCTATCTATCTATCTATCTATCTATCTATCTATCTATCTATCTATCCATCCATCCATCCATCCATCTATCTATCTACCTTTCTATCATCTATCTTTTGTTGTGTCTTCTTTTACTCTGTCTTGCTATATACTTAATTCACTCCCTAAACACCAAAAGTATGGTGATAGTAGATGATTCTCTAAACCAAACAGAATAAATACAGAAAAAATATTTACTGTAGAGTTCACTAAATATATCTAGGACACATATCAATTAAATCATCATTTTAGAAAGTCTTGGATTCTCAGCACTTTAAAGAACAATGGTTACTCAACAATGATTAAAATATTTAAATATTCAAGTAATGTATTTTGTATGCAACAGAGCGGCAAAAATATAACATAATTTTTCATTATATATTCATCAAGTTAAGTGTTTTAATCAAAATTAAAAACAGGAGAAGACACTACTACAGATAACTCTCACAAACTGGGCTCTTATACAAGATGAAATCTCAGAAAATAAGTATTCTGAAATCTTGATTTTGCTATTTCCATTTAGTAAGAAAATAGTTACCATGGGAATAATGCACTCACATACTATTTCAACTTCTAAAAGGGATGTGTTCAGTCAATGTTTGTTTTTGGCATAGTTCAAATGAGAAAGTGGCTCATAAAGAATAGGACATTTTATGTTAGAATCATATATGGTGTTTTAAGATGCTTCTCATTTTATGATAAAATAATTTGAGGCTGTCCTATTTTAGGATTTCCTTTCTTTCTTTTTTCTCTTTTCTTTTCTTTTTTATGTTTATTTATTACATCAAGTTACATCTCCATCACAGCCCCCTCCCTCCACCCCTCTCAGTCTCACCCTCTCACCCGCTACCCCTTCTCCCACCTGCTACCCCTTCTCCCACCTATTCTACTTCTCCAGTGTGGGGAGCCCCCTCATCTCAAAATCACTCAGTTCATCAGTCATATGATGGCTCAGAGCTTCCTTTTTTACTGGGGGCACAGCATGGCAACTGCACTAGGGCAAAGTGTCCCTCTAAAAGGTAAAAAATCCATGTTCCTATTCCTTTCGGTCTGTTTGTTGTAGAGTAGTTATCCCATACTATATGGCTAAAATCCAGTTATAAGTGAATAGATGCCATGTGCATCTTTCTGGGTCTGGATTAGCTCACTCAGGATGAGCTTTTCTAGTTCTCTTTTCTGTTTTTGTTTTGTTTTGTTTTTATTTTTGAGACAGGATTTCTCTGTGTAGTCTTGGCTGTCCTAAAACTTTCTGTGTAGACCAGGTTGACCTAGAACTCATGTAGATCCACCTGCTTCTGCTTTTGCTTCCTGAGTGCTGGGATTACAGGTGAGTGACACCACCACCCAGCCCTATTTTAGGAATTTTTATAACCTATATGTATGATCTAGTATGAAGTCCAGGTTGAAGTTGAACTTGAGGTCTTTTGCCATGACTTTCTAAGTGTTGTGATTATAGGCATGTGTTGCAATACTCAGCTCTCTTTTCTTTTGATGGTAAGTTTTAGAATATCATATCCTTGGGTGGCTTTCCACTCCATGCTTGAGAAATTCACAGAGACTGATCAGTTAAAAATTTATTGGTGAAAGTGTTGACTCCCAAATCAGAAGACCCTGAGAATATAGGGGGCCCAGACCTAAGACTAGGTTTCCTAAAACTTTCCTGATCCAAAAGTACCTAGGCTCAAGGGCTCAGTTCCTCACTGCCCACCTCTATCCATCCCTGAGACATGTGGGCACAAACATTTGGAGTGGAGGGCAGGGGTGCATGAAGCTGATTTCTGCCTCTCTTGCTTTTGTAAACACCCCCCCCAAACATACTTTATTTCTATCAGCGTTGCCTAGTTTGCTTACTCTTCTCCATGTATTCCCTGCTATATCCAAAAACAAATCACTCATTTCAGCCAAGGAATGTATTGATCCTGGATAAGTAAGTAACTATTAATTCTATGGTTTGGGCTCTAATGTGCCTTTGGGGATAAGACTAGATTGTTTAAAGCATACCTTCTCTGTTGTTCTGTAGCTCAGCAGAGGGCTATTTAAATATTTACAAGCAAATGCAAGGCTGAGAGACCCACAGCAGAGTGCTGTGGTGGAAAGTGTACAGCAATAGAAACGGGTTATAAATCATGTTCCAGCTCTGCCACCAATTAGCCATGGGACTTGGGTCACAGAGATTAAATTGGAGAGGAAAAAAGTACTCAAGATTACTGCAATAGGAAAAGAACCTCAGCACAGAACTGGGTTTAATTGCCAATAGAACAGGGGCAAGTGGGAATAAAAAATAGCCAAGGATTAGGGTTGGGGACATGGGTAGACAATCACTAAGAGGAATTCAAATGGTAAAGAGGATTCTAGCTCAAATGACTTACTAGAATGGCTATGAAGGAGGACAAGTTGATTAGACATCACCCAGATCATACAAGGAAGGTAATATCAAAGACTGAGAGGGGGTACCTCTTGCCAAACTGATACATTTCACTTTGCATGGAAATGCACAGATTTAATTTAGAGAAGGCTCAGGAACATGACTACATTTTCCTGAAGCAAAGGATCTTTGCCAGTCACTCCATTATTTCCACAAACTGAGTGGGCTAGAGTATTCCTGTGGTATAATTCTTGCAAGAATCTGAGAAGAATCTAGATATTAGAGTAGAAAAACAATGCAAGCCAGCATCTTCATCATCCAAAAGTTTCTAGCGTGGGAGACTGCAATCCCCAAAATCACTTAAACACAGGCTCAGGCTTGTGAATCAGGCTTGCATTGCAGAGAACACAAAGGAATGACACAGCTCACTTCCGGAGCACATATTGAATGCTGCTTTGCAAGGTGGCAGGCATGGAACCACAGCTCTAAGTTGTCACCCTCAACAATGTGAGTTCCCTTCATCTTTTAGGGACCTCCTTAATCTTTTAGAGACATCTACCCAGGATTTGTGACTTTAACTAACACAAAAAAGTGTATTAGGACTAGCCAGTTTGAAGCAGATTACAGTTTTATTAGAGATACTTTAGGCTGAGGAGACAACTTGGTGAATAAAGTATTTACCATGCAAGCATGAGGACCTAAGTTTGAATCCCTGGCATTCTCATACAAGCCAGATATGGTAGTATGCTGGACAGTTTTATATCAATTTGACACAGGCTGAAATCATCTGAGAGGAGGAAACCTTAATTAAGAAAATATTCCCATAAGATGGGGCTGTAGGAAAGCATATAGTGTATTTTCTTAATTAGTGATTGATGGGGAAGGTGCCAGCCCATTGTGCATGGTGCCATTTGTGGGCTGGAGGTCCTGGGTTCTATAAGAAAGCAGGCTGAGCAAGCAATGACGAGCAAGCCAGTAAGCAGCACCCCCCATGGCTTCTGCATCAGCTCTTGGCTCCAGGTTCCTGCCCTGTTTGAGCTCCTGTCCTGACTTCCTTTGCTGAAGAACAGCAATGTGGAAGTAAATGTAAGCTGAATAAACCCTTTCCTCCCCAACTTTCTTTTTTGTCATGGTATTTCAGTGTGACACTAGAAACCCTAACTAAGACAGATGAGGAAAGAGAACTGGAACCCAAGCCTTGCTGGCCAGACATGCCTAGGTGAAATGGTGACCTCTGAGATCCCTGAGAGAATATTGATGTTGACCTCTGGCCTCCCCTTGTACACACATGGATAAGCATACTTGTACATACATGTGTACACACATACATACCACATATATGCACACATGGGAATACATATCAATATATATTAATATACATTATAAGCATCAGAACTAAGAAGAGAGGATCTCAGAAAAAGCATAAGTGTGGGCTTCTATAAAGGGTGGTTAAGGAACCTTAAAGAGGTTACAGGATGGACCCTGAGAGGCACCTGATAGGATTTCAATAGACAGGTTAAGCTCTAGATCACGAGAATGAAGGAAGTTAGGACAGGTTTACTGTAAACAAAGCTCATAATCTTGTTTGATATTCCCAGAAAATGTGGAGGGTTGGGGTAGGGAGTGGGGATTGGGTTAGGAATGAAGTCCAGCCAAAGTCACATACCTTCAGACATTATATGCAAAAGGAGTATTAACCTATATTAGTAACCTTCACAGCAGTTACTGTGTGCTAGAATTCTAGCTTCTCAACTGGGGGAGAGGCTTCAACAAGAGTCCACAGTGAAGGGTTTCTTTCTCTTTCATGTCCCCATTACTTTTCCCTGTTTTTCTACTTTGCTTCAACTTCTTAATCTGTGCGCCATTTCAATCACTATCATCCTGTTTTTTAATTTAAGGTGTATATTTTCCCCCTTTTAGTCAAATAAAAGGCTCTTTTTTGTAACAATAAATACAATATAGAGCAATAAGAACAATTAGGCCACAATTATGAAAATTATAAGGTAGAACATACATTCCCAATGTCTAGTCCATATGTATTTGGCAACTAGTAATAATATTTTATTATTTATCTATCTTGATTAGTTTAATGTTTTATACCTAACTCAATTTCTATCCTAACTTGCATTACCAACTTAAAAACATCTTCTTAGACATAGAACATACTTTTAATTCCTAAACAACTTAAAATTTAACTGTGAGACTATAATTATCTAGTCTTCAACCACATCAGAGACCTGAGAAAGATAAACATATATGAATAAACAGGAAGTGCAGAGCAAGCAGCTTCCAAAACTAAGAAATGACAGACAATTGGCTGCCTGGACAGTTCCCAATTTCTTTCTATAATTAAGGAGTCCAGGTACAACTGGACAATTGAAACTTCAGAAGAAAAGGGACCAAACACCAAAAAAGACAAGACAAGTAGCCTAGATGATCCAGCCTCACAGACTGCCTCGGTAGCTGTTTCCTCAAAAATCTACATCCAGAATAACTTCAAAACGGCTAGCTAAGATGTTCCAGCCTCACAGACTGTTCCAGACAGGACTTCAGTAAAACCCTGACCATTCCCTCCCAAAGTTCAGCTTCTGATTACAAACTTCTCAGGAGATTGAAATAGCTGAGCACAAAAAGACTGGACAACAAATGTTACTATTAACTTGCTTAACTATTTTTCCATTCTTATTTGGGCCCCAAACAGGTTTCCTATGTCCCAAATTAGCAGGAAACAATTTTAAGAGCATGACCAACGTCCCATTCTCAGAAGGCAGGGTGGGTGATTTTTTGATTCTTTGATAGATTACAGATGTTTGTTGTCATTTAGTGGGATTAATTACAATTTGCTTAATGGTCTTGTTAAACAAGGTTTAGGAGGTTAGACCCAAGGATTTCTCTTTTTCTTTTCTCTATCCTTCTTTCTCTCTTATGTGGGGGGAAAGACTTGAAAAGAGAAAAGGGGGACATAGACATGATATAGATAAAGAAAAAGGGGCAGAATATTGAATATACTCTTATATCTTTGTATATTGACACAAAATTAAGGTTATATTTGGATACATTGGTATAGATCTTTGTATATTGATATAAAAATTAAGGTTAACTCTTTTTAAGGAATTGTACTTATATAATTCATATTATCATCTTAATGTTTCCTTTTGTCTCGACAATTATGATGCCCTAAGCAGGGAAGTAGGCCAATAAGATTGTGTGATCTGAACAAAGACAGTGTACACTTATGAAGCTGATGGGCTGCTTGCTTTTCAAGTGGGTCCCCAATTGGAGTGGGGCTGTTTCTGACTTGCACTCTCTTGCTTACCTTTGGATCCCTTTCACCAAGCAGAGCTGCCTTGTTTGGCCTCAGTGGAAGAGGAGGCACTTAATCTGGGTGGTTTTGTGGGGGTGTGGAGTGGGATGGGGGGGGTGGGAGGGTGGGACTGAGAGGAGAGGAGGGAGTGGAACTGAAATTGGATGTAAAGTGAACTAATAAATATATTAATCAAAAAACAAATAAAGACATTGCAAAGGATTGTGGGAAGGGACTAGGGAGGAAGGGAGACTGAAATGCTAGATCATGAAAAGCCTTGTAACTGTTGCCTGGTTTCTGAATTACTTTTTCTCTTGTTAATAAAATTGTTGGGCTATGTTGTTATAGATAACAATAAAGCAAATAAATGCATTTTGTTTTGTGTTATTGTTAGAGGAGCTAAGAAAAAGACTAGTTTCTTCATTTCATAAAAAAGTCAGCTAATAAAAGAAGTGGTTGTAAACAATAGATTTAATTACCTCTTCTAGGACTATTATTTGGTGTCGATTTAAGACTGTTCAATTTCATTTTAAATACTGTGTGGTTGCCTTCTTTGCATACATTTGCACGTGTCTCTAAGAAATACTTAAGGGATGACTTCAGCCAATTGAAGACCTTGCTTTCAGGGCTCATCCACATAAAAGAAGAATGTGGTGTTTAAAGTAACATATACACAGTGAAAGAAGTGCACATGTTAAGGGTTTTCCTACAGGTGAGAGTCCTGGAATCCGGGCACACTGTCCATCCATTGTCTAGAGTAAGGCACATTGACCAGCCCAACCCACAGGGTCTTGTCTAATTGAATAGAGCCTTGCATAGAGCTAAGAAAGATTAACTTTGGCTCTTTTGTCATATCTGATAATGAATGGACTGGTTCCTAACATAAATATTTTCTTTTCAAGTTCGGGGTCTTCTGGAGTCTCTACAATGGAGCATGTGGGTAGAGTGTAAGAAGCTGCAACACAGTCCTTAGTGAATGGTACACAGTTGTGAGAGAGCTAGAAGAAAAGACACACCCCTAGTCTGATTTCTTAGTGCTAATATGAACTAAGAGGTGATTTTATGGTAAAGGGACAGTTGGTCTAAATTTCATGTAGTATTAAAAGGACAGGGGCTGGAATTGGGTTTTTGAGAATGATGTAAAAATGAAAAAAGACATAGAAATAGGGTAAATAAAGATCCAGGCTATCTCTGCTTTTTATTGGCTATAAGCTAACCCCATTAGTTGTAGATAGCCAGCTATGAGTATGGCTTTATTCACAAACATACACAGAAACTCACTCTGTCTAGTGGAGACATAATTGATTTTTCTCTCTTGTCCCCATAGGTGCCATTTGCATCTGTTTTTTCCTTTTCTTTTTTTTAAAAAGAAAAACAAAGGTTTATTAGAAATATTTTTATTTTTATTTTTTATTTTTTTTAACTTATTTATTTGTTGCTTCAGGTTACATCTCCATCATATTGTCCTCTTTCCCTCTTCCCAGCCCCTTCCTCCTACCCTCTACCCCCTATCCCTTCCATCCCACTCCTGTGGAGTGGAGTGTCCCTACATAACAGTCCCCCGCCTCAGTTCAGAAGTCATATGAGGGCCAAAAACCTCCTCATACACTGAGGCCTACAAGGCAGTACCACCAGTGAAAAGTGTCTCATTGCCAGGGAGAGAAAACTAAAAAAAACAAACAAAAAAAAAAAACCACACACACACACACACACAAACAAACAAACAAACAAAAAGTCTATTTTTAAATGTAACTTGAAAGCAAGAAATGTGGTATATTGGATAATTGTTAAGACATTCAATTGTCCTCTCCCTTGAACATCATATGTTCACTCACTCATGTCTTACTTTCTCAAACTCTTCTTTGGGTAAGCACAAACCTCAACTAGAGTATGACTAGAGTATATTTTCACTTTCTTCTGAGAGCCTTTCTTTCTCTTAACCCTCATGCTTAAGTTCCTATTAAAATATCTTGAATAAAATCTCCAATTTTGCTTCATATATAGTTAACCCTGAATGCTTTTTTAGCATTGAAGCCACAAGATTGGTTTTTGTATAGTTTGAGGTCCCTAACAGCTTAGGGGTAATCTTTTGGTTGCAGAGAGTGACATTGTGAGCTATATCTCTGGTTCTTTTTTTTTTTAATGTTTATTTATTACTTCAGGTTACCTCTCCATCACAATACCCTCTTTCACCCCTCCCAGTCCTGCCCTCCCACCTTCTACCCCCTATCCCTTTCATCCCACTCCTCCAGAGTGAAGTGTCCCTACATATCAGTCCCTTGCCCCAGTTCAGCAGTCACATGAGGGCCAAGAGCCTCCTCATACATTGGGGGCCTACAAGGCAGCCCTGCTAGGGCAAAGTGTCTCAATGACAGGTAACAAAGTCTATGTTCATTTTCCCTTTGGTGCATTGGCTGTAGCATAGTTATGCTGTACTATATGGCTAAAATCTGATTATAAGTGGATAGATACCATGTGCATCCTTCTGAATTTGGGATGAGCTTCTCTAGTTCCATCCATTTGACTGCAAATTCAGGATTTCGTTGTTTCTGATGGGTGAGTAGTATTCCATTGTGTATATGTACCACAGTTTTTTATTCATTCCTCAGTTGAGGGACATCTGGGTTGTTTCTAGCTATTACAAATAAGGCTGCTATGAACATAGACAAGGAAACGTCCTTGTGGTGGGATGAGGAATCATTTTGATCTATACCCAGAAGTGGTATGGCTGGGTCTTGAGGTAGAGCTATTCCAAGTTTTCTAGGATATCACCAGACTGGTCTCCATAGTGGTTGTACAAGTTTGCACTCCCACGAGCAATGGAGGAGGGTTCCCCTTTCTCCCCAACCTCGCCAGCATGTGCTGTCATTTGAGATTATGATCTTAGCCATTCTGAATGGTGTAAGATGGAATCTCAGAATCGTCTTGACTTGCATTTCTCTGATGATTAAGGATGCTGAGCATTTCCTCAACTGTCTTTCAGCCATTGGGGATTCCTCCTTTGTGAATTCTCTGTTTAGCTCTGTTCCCCATTTTTTGATTGGATTATTTGGTTTCTTGGCATTTAATTTCTTGAGTTCTTTGTGAATTTTGCGTATTAGCCTCTGTCAGATGTGGGGTTGGTGAAGATTTTTTTCCCATTCTGTAGGCTGCCCTTTTGTTCCAATGATGGTGTCTTTTGCCTTACAGAAGCTTTCAGTTTCATGAGGTCCTATTTATTGATTGTCGATCTCAGGTCCTGAGCTGTTGGTGTTCTGTTCAGGAATTTAACACCTGTGCCAATGATTTCGAGGCTTTTGCCCACTTTCTCCTCTCCTAGATTTAGTGTGTCCGGTCTTATGTTAAGGTCTTTGATCCACTTGGCCTTAAGTTTTGTACAAGGTGGTAAGTATGGGTCTAATTTCATTCCTTTACTTGTTGACATCCAGTTGGACCAGCACCATTTGTGGAAGATGCTGTCCTTTTTCCATTGTACGGTTTTGGCTTCTTTGTCAAAAATTAAGTGACCATAGGTCACTTCTGGGTTCATTTCTGGGTCTACAATTCGATTCCATTGACTCACTGGTCTGTTTCTATACCAGTACCATGCTGTTTTTATTACTATTGCTCTGTAGTACAGCTTGAAATCTGGGATGGTGATGCCTTCCGATGTTTTTTTATTGTACAAGATTGATTTAGCTATTCTGGGATTTTTGTTATTCCATATGAAGTTGAGAATTGCTTATTCCAGGTCTAGAAAGAATTGTGGTGGTATTTTGATAGGAATTGTACTGAATCTGTATATTGCTTTTGGCAGGATGGCCATTTTTATTAGGTTGATCTTACCTATCCATGAGCATGGGAGATCTTTCCATCTTCTGATGTCCTCTTCAAGGGCTTGAAGTTCTTGTTGTACAGGTCCTTTATTTACTTGGTTAGAGTTACCCCCAGGTATTTTATATTGTTTGTGGCTATTGTGAAAGGTTTTGTTTCCATAATTTCTTTTTAGTATGAAGAAGGGCTTGTGATTTTTTTGAGTTAATTTTGTTTTTTTTTTCCTTTATTTTTTATTTCTTCAAGTTACATCTCAATTGCAGTCCCGTCCCTATTCCCCCCTCCAGTCCCACCCTCCCACCCTCAACAGCCCATCCTCTTCCATTTTTTTTAAGTTTAAGGTATTTCTTATTTCCCCCTACAGTTTCCCCTTTCAGTCCAACAAATGGCTCTTTCTCTTATAATAATAAATACAATACAAAACAACAGAGGTAATTAGGCCACAGTTATGAGGGTTCTATGGCTTAACGCACATTCCCAATGTCCAGTCCATATGTATATGGCTCCTGACTTTAACATTCTACTATCTAACCATCTCCATGAGTTTAAAGTTCTGTATCTACCTCAACATTCATACTAACTTGCAACACAATTGTAAAAGCATCTTCTTAGATCTATAACACTCTCTTGACTCCTAAACAACTCAAAATTTAATTATGAAACCTTAGATATTTGTTCTTCAACAACCTCAGAGACCTGAGAGGGATAAATATATCTGATTTTATAGGAAGTACAGGGCCTGCAGCTTCCCAAACTAAGAAATGACATACCAGTGGCTGCCTGGATACTTCCCATTTTCTCTCCATACATTACAGCATCGAATCTTCAGTCCTTTGGCCCCGTTTCTCTGACAGACATTGATTGTAGAGCAGGGGTTATGAAGAACTTGCCTACCCTGTCTTGGCAGAGCTAGGCTGTCGACTTACCTGCTTCCAGGTTTTGTCCTTTTTGGACAGCAGTCTGTCTACTGTTGGAGCAAGGGGCTTTTCCTACCAAGAGATAGGCTTGCGACTAATTCAGTCATCTCCCACTGGAGATTCTTCGATGCTCATCTTCTGCTTGGGGTAAAATAGGGGGTGCTGTCAGGAGTTGATATGTCTTGATATAAAAAAATCCAAAGTTACGTAAACATCTTTGAATGCCATATTCTGCAGATCTCTTGAGGGGTTTGAAGAGGCCCTATCTATCTCTGCTTGTCTCTTAGCAGCTTTATTTCTGATTAGCTTAGAAAATAACTATAATAGACTGTCATAATACCTAACAAAATGACCGGATTGCATAACTATTAGGTTGCATTTCTTAATTATCCTAAACAGTTTATGATAATTAGTAGTAAAAGGCCAAAACATCACATTTCATTTTTTTCTTTACCTCCTAACCCTTCCATCCCATTTCTCTGGGGTGGGGTGTCCTTATATAACAGTCCTCATCACAGTTGAGACGTCATATGAGGGCCAAGAGCCTCCTCATTCATTGGGGGTCTACAAGGCAGTACCACCAGTGAAAAGTGTCTCATTGCCCTGGAGAGAGAACTAAAAAACAAACAAACAATTAAGAAGACAAATAGATAAAAAAGACTAAAAAATAGAAAAAAATATAAAATAAAATATAAAAAATAAATAAAAAATAAAAATAAAAAAATAAAAAGTCTATGTCCAAGTTCCCTTTGGTGTGTTAGTTGTAGTATCGATACCTTCGACTATATAGCTAAAATCCTACTATAAGTGAATAGATGCCATATGCATCCTTCTGAGTCTGGGTTAACTCACTCAGGATGAGCTTTTCTAGTTCCATCCATTTGTCTGCAAATTGCATAATTTCATTGTTCCTGATAGCTGAATAATATTCCATTGTGTAGATGTACCACAGTTTTTTAACTCATTCTTTGGTTGAGGGACATCTGGGTTGTTTCCAGTTTCTAGCTATTACAAATAAGGCTGCTATAAACATAGATGAGGAAACTTCTTTATGATTCTGTGAAGAGGCATTTGGGTGTATACCCAGAAGTGGTATGGCTGGGTCCTGAGGCAAAGCTATTCCAAGTTTTCTAAGATATCGCCAGACTGACCTCCATAGTGGTTGCACAATCCTGCACTCCCAACAGCAATGGAGTAGGGTACCCTTTTCTCTACACCCTCCCCAGTATGTGTTGTCATTTAAGTTTTGATCTTAGCCAATCTAACAGATGTGAGATGGAATCTCAGAGTCGTCTTGAGTTGCATTTCTCTGATGATTAAGGATGTTGAGCATTTCTTCAAGTGTCTCTCAGCCATTAGGGATTCCTCCTTTGTGAATTCTCTGTTTAGCTCTGTTCCCCATTTTTTTATTGGATTACTTGATTTCTTGGCAATTAATTTCTTGAGTTCTTTGTAGATTTTGGATATTAGCCCTCTGTCAGATGTGGGGTTGGTGAAGATTTTCTCCCAGTCTGTAGGCTGCCATTTTGTTCGATTGACAGTGTCTTTTCCCATACAGAAGCTTTTCAGTTTCATGAGGTCCCATTTATTGATTGTTGATCTCAAGTCCTGAGCTGTTGGTGTTCTGTTCAGGAAGTTGTCACCTGTTCCAATGAGTTCAAGGGTTTTTCCCACTTTTTCTTCTAGTAGATTTAGTGTGACTGGCCTTATGTTAAGGTCTTTGATCCACATGGACTTAAGTTTTGTACAAGGTGATAGGTATGGGTCTAATTTCATTCTTTTACAAGTGGACATCCAGTTGGACCAGCACCATTTGTTGAAGATGCTGTCCTTCTTCCATTGTGCCGTTTTGGCTTGTTTGTCAAAAATTAGGTGGCCATAAATGTGTGGGTCTATTTCTAGATATTCAATTCGATTCCATTGATCAACTGGTCTGTTTCTATACCAATACCATGCTGTTTTTACAACTATTGCTCTGTAGTACAGCTTGAAATCTGGGATGGTGATACCTCCAGATGTTTTTTTATTGTACAGGATTGATTTAGCTATTTTGGGCTTTTTGTTGTTCCATATGAAATCGAGAATAGCTCTTTCCAAGTCTATAAAAAATTGTGTTGGTATTTGATAGGAATTGCGTTGAATCTAAATATTGGTTTTGGTAGGATAACCATTTTTATTATGTTGATCTTACCTATCCATGAGCATGGGAGATCTTTCCATCTTCTAAATCCCTCTTCCATTTCTTTCTTCAAGGGCTTGAAGTTCTTGTTGTACAGGTCCTTTACTTGCCTGGTTAGATTTACCCCCAGGTAATTTATGTTGTTTGTAGCTATTTTGAAGTGGGTTGTCTCCCTTATTTCTTTCTCAGCCCATTTGTTTGTTGTATAAAGAAGGACTTCTGATTTTTTTTAAATTAATTTTGTATTCAGCCATTTTGCTGAAGGTGTTTATCAGCTGTAAGAATTCTCTGGTGGAACTTTTGGGGTCGCTTATGTATACTATCATATCATCTGCAAATAGGGATAATTTGACTTCTTCGTTTCTGATGTTTATCTCCTTGATCTCCTTTAGTTGTCTTATTGCTCTAGCAAGAACTTCAAGTACTATATTGAAGAGATATGGTGAAAGTGGACATCCTTATCTTTTCCCTGAGTTTAGAGGAAATGCTTCAAGTTTCTCTCTATTTATTTTGATGTTGGCCACTGGCCTGCTGTATATTGCCTTTATTATTTCTAGGTACGGTCTTGTATGCCTGTTCTCTCCAGAACTTTTAGCATGAAGGGGTGTTGGATTTTGTCAAATGCTTTTTTTCTGCATCTAGCGAGATTATCATGTGTTTTTTTTTTCTTTCATCTTATTTATATGGTGAATGACGTTGATAGACTTTCGTATGTTGAACCATCCCTGCATTCCTGGGATGAAGCCTACTTGATCATGGTGTATGATATTTTTGATGTGTTCTTGAATTCGGTTTGGTAGTATTTTATTAAGTAATTTTGCATCTATGTTCATGAGGGGGATTGGTCTGAAGTTTTCTTTCTTTGTTGGGTCGTTGTGTGGTTTAGGAATCAGGGTGATTGTGGCCTCATAGAATGAGTTTGGCAGTGTTCTTTCAGATTCTATTTTGTGAAAGAGTTTGAAAAGTATTGGTATTAACTCCTTTTTGAAGGTCTGGTAGAATTCGTGCTAAAGCCATCTGGCCCTGGGCTTTTTTTGGTTGGGAGATTTTTAATGACTGTTTCTATTTCCTTAGGGGTTATAGGGATGTTTAATCTGTTTATCTGATCTTGATTTAGCTTCAGTAGGTGGAATCTATCAAGAAAATTGTCCATTTCACTTAAGTTTTCAAATTTGGTGGAGTATAGATTTTTAAAGTAGGATCCAAATATTCTCTGGATTTCCTCAATGTCTGTTGTTATTTCTCCCTTTTCATTTCTGATTTTGTTGATTTGTGTTTTCTCCCTCTGTCTTTTAGTTAATTTGGCTAAGGGTCTGTCTATTTTGTTGATTTTCTCGAAGAACCAACTCTTGGTTTCATTGATTCTTTGTATAGTTCTTTTTATTTCTAAGTTGTTGATTTCAGCCCTAAGTTTGATGATCTCCTGTCTTCTGCTCCTCTTGGGAGTGTTTGCTTCTTTTTTTTCCCAATTCACCCAGTTTAGCTGTTAATTCGCTAATATGAGCTGTCACAATTTTCTTTTTGAAGGCACTTAGTGCTATGAACTTTCCTCGTAGCACAGCTTTCATTGTGTCCCATAGGTTTGGGTATGTTGTGTCTTCATTTTCGTTGGATTTTAAGAAGTCTTTGATTTCCTTCTTTATTTCTTCCCTGACCCAGTGGTCCTCTAGTAAAGAGTTGTTCAATTTCCATGTGAGTGTAGACTTTCTGTTGATTCTTTTGCTATTGAAGTCCAGCTTTATTCCATGGTGGTCTGATAAGATACAAGGGGTTATTTCAATTTTCTTGAATCTGTTGAGGCTATCTTTGTGTGCAACTATATGGTCGATTTTGGAGAAGGTTCCGTGATGTGCTGAGAAGAAGGTATATTCTTTTGTGTTTGGATGAAACGTTCTGTAGATTTCTGTTAGGTCCATTTGGTTCATGATCTCTGTTAGACTCATTATTTCTCTGTTTGGCTTCTGTCTTGATGATCTGTCCATAGTAATGAGTGGGGTGTTGACGTCTCCCACTATTAAAGTGTTTGGATCGATGTGCGATTTAAGTTATAGAAGCGTTTCTTTTATAAATGTAGGTACCTTTGTATTTGGGGCATAGATGTTCAATATTGGTGGATATTTCCTTTAATGAGTCTGTAATGCCCTTCTCTGTCTTTTTTTATTAACTTCAATTGGAAGCCTATTTTGTTTGATATTAGGGTGGCTACTCCAGCTTGTTTCCTGGGTCCATTTGCTTGGAAAATCTTTTCCCAGCCCTTTACTCTGAGATAGTGTTTATCTTCAAAAGTGAGATGTGTTTCTTGTATACAGCAAAAAGATGGGTCTTGTTTACGGATTCTGTCTGTTAGGCTGTGTCTTTTTATTGGCGAGTTGAGTCCATTGATATTGATGGATATTAGTGACCAGGGGTTGTTATTTCCCATTATTTTGGTATAGCTGGTCTTCTTGTGTTTCTTTTTGTTTAGTTGCTGTGGAGGTTTCTATTTCCTCTGTTTTCTTGGGTGTAGTTATCTTCTTTGGGTTGGAAATTTCCTTCTAGGATCTTCTGTAGGGCTGGGTTTGTGGGGAGATATTGTTTGAATTTGATTTTTTTCATGGAATATCTTGTTTTCTCCTTCTATGTTGATAGAGAGTTTTGCTGGGTATAGTAGTCTGGCTGGGCACCTATGTTCTCTCAGGGCTTGTAGGACATCTGTCCAGGCCCTTCTAGCTTTTAAAGTTTCTGAGGAGAAGTCAGGTGTGATTCTGATGGGTCTGCCATTATATGTGACTTGGCCTTTTTCTCTTACAGCTTTTAATATCCTTTCTTTCTTCTCTACATTTGGAGTTCCTATTATTATGTGGTGAGAGGAGTTTCTTTCCTGATTACTGTTTGTTGTTCTGTAAGCCTCTTGAATTTATACTGGCATCTCTTTCTTTAGGTTTGTGAGGTTTTCTTCTATGATTTTTTGAAGATATTTCCTGGACCATGATGTCGGGATTCTTCTCTTTCCTCTATGCCTATAATTCTTATTTTCCATCTTTTCATTGAGTCCTTGATTTCTTGGATATTGTGGGTGAGAGATTTTTTAGCTTTCCCATTTTCTTTGGATGTTGTATTGATTTCTTCCATTGAATCTTCCATGCCTGAGATCCTGTCTTCCATCTCTTGAATCCTGTTTTTGGTATTCAAATCCATAGTTCCTGTTCTCTTCCCTTGATTCTCCATTTCCATTTTTAACTCTGATTGTGTTTTCTTTATTGTTTCCATTTCCATTTTCATTTCTTGAGTGATGTTATTTGTTTTGTACATTTCCTGCTCCAGTTTACTTGTCTTTGCCTGGAAGTCTTCCATTGTCCTCTCTTTTTTTGTTCAAGTCGTCTCACCTTGTTCTGAAGTTTTCTAATGGTGTTTTCCATTGCTTTCGTATGTGCAATAATGGCTTCTTTGAATTCCTTCATAGATTTAAGTTCTTCTTGAAGGAACTCTATCACTTTCCATCATGTAGAATTGTCATCATTTTCATGTGTTTCAGGTGTGGTGAGGTGGTTCAGGCTGGATGGAATAGCGTTGCTTTCTTTTGCTGGAGTTATTTTGCTCTGTTTTTTTTTTTTTTTTCTGGAGCCTCTGGCCATGTGGAATTTTTTAGCTGTCTTCTGAACTTGTGTCCAAAGGGGGCACTTTGGTGTAGGAGCTGAGTTGCCTTACTCCTCCCCTATAAGGTGAGTCATTCAGCCCTTCCTCCTAGGCGGAGACCTAACTAATTCAGGGGGTGGAGCTTTGTACAAGTAAGCTCTGGTTCCCCGCCGAAAGGGCCAGTACTATTACAAAAGTCTGATACACAACAGTTTCAAATACCTCACAGTTTACCCGGGGTTGGTTCCTGTGGTGGGTAAATCTGCCCTTCACTCCCAATAGCCTTGCCACTCCCATGGCCTGGAAACTGGCCAGTGACGTCACAGCAGTGGGTTGCAATGTGCAGTCTGAAGGCACTTTGCAGCCCAGCTGTGCTCACTTCCAAGGGTCACAACCTTTCGCTAGATAGCTGGTTTGTCTGTGTGAGACCTGGGGGTGCCCAGCAGGGTGGGGATTATCTCTGTGTGGGATCTGAATCTGCCCGCTGGGTATTAGATTGGAACTTACGCAGTGTCTCTCCTGGTGGGGGATGGGGGATCCCGATTCCCGGGTTCAGTGGCTTCCTTGCGTGTCCGAGAGTGGGAAGGAGCATCCTGCCCAGGGACCCTCAGTGGTCCCTGGGTAGTTGGGTGAGATCTAGACGGGGTCGAGCCATTTGTACAGTGTCCTGCAACACTTGCCGCCCTGTGACTGTTAACCCCAAAATCAAAATACTTCCATGCAGGCTGCCACCATCTTGGATCCCCCTTTAGTTAATTTTGTATCCAGCCACCTTGCTGAAGGTGTTTATCAGCTGTAAGAGTTCTCTGGTGGAATTTTTGTTATTGCTTATGCATACTATCATATTGTCCGCAAATAGGGATAATTTGACTTCTTCTTTTCCAATTTGTATCCCCCTTAATCTCCTTTAATTGTCTTATTGCTCTAGTAAGAACTTCCAGTACTATGTTGAAGAGATATGGTGACAGTGGGCATCCTTGTCTTGTCCCTAAGTTTAGAGGAAATGCTTTAAGTTTCTTTCTATTTAATTTGATGCTGGTGACTGGCTTGCTGTATATCACCTTTATTATTTCTAGGTATGGGCCTTGTATGCCTATTCTCTTCAGGACTTTTAGCATGAATGGGTGTTGAATTTTGTCAAATGTTTTTTAAGCATCTAGTGAGATGATCATGTGGTTTTTTTCTTTCAGTTTGTTTGTGTGGCAAATTATGTTGATGGATTTTCATATGTTGAACCATCCCTGCATTCCTGGGATGAAGCCTACTTGATCATGGCATATGATACTTTTGATGTGTTCTTGGATTTGGTTTGCCAGTATTTTATTAAGTATTTTTGCATCTATGTTCATGAGGGAAATTGGTCTGAAGTTCTCTTTTTTTGTTGGGTCTTTGTGTGGTTTAGGAATCAGTGTGACTGTGGTCTCTTAGAATGAGTTTGGCAGTGTTCCTTCTGTTTCTATTTTGTGGAAGAGATGCCAATAAAATTCCAAGAGGCATACAGATCATCAAATAGAATAGACCAGAAAAGAAATTCCTCTTGCCACATAACAATAGAAAGTCCAAATGTACAGAACAAAGAAAGAACATTAAAAGCAGTAAGAGAAAATTAAGTAATGTATAATGGCAGACCCATCAGAATTACACCTAACATATCCTCAGGAACTTTAAAAGCTAGAAGGGCCTGTGCAGATGTCCTACAAGCCCTGAGAGAACATAGGTGTCCAGCCAGACTACTATATACAGCAAAACTCTCTATCAACATAGATGGAGAAAACAAGATATTCCATGACAAAATCAAATTTAAACAGTATCTACCCACAAATCCAGCCCCTACAGAAGAGCCTAGAAGGAAAATTCCAACCCAGTGAAGACAACTACACCCCCCCCAAAAAGAGGAAGCAAAATAAATAAATAAACAAACAAACAAACAAATAAATAAATCCACTGTAGCTAAACCAAAAGAAACACACAACCGTCATCTACATTAAAATAACAGGAAATAACAACCTTTGGTCATTAATATCCATCAACATTAATGGACTCAACTCCCCTGTAAAAAGACACATGCTCACAGAATGGATTGACAAACAAGAACCATCATTTTGTTGCATACAAGAAATGCATCTCACTAACAAAGATAGATGCTACCTCAGAGCAAAGGGCTGGGAAAAGGTTTTCCAAGCAAATGGGCCCAGGAAACAAGCTGGAGTAGCCATCCTAATATCAAATAAAAGAGACTTTCAACTGAAGTTAATCATAAAAGATAGGGAAGGGCACTACATACTCGTTAAAGAAAAAAATTCATCAAGCTGGCATCAATACTGAATATCTATGTCCCAAATACAAGGGCACCCACACTTGTAAGAGAAACTCTTCTAAAACTAAAAACTCACATTGATCCCCACATATTAGTAATGTTAGACTTAAACACCCCACTCACAACAATGGACAGGTCATTGAGACAGAAACCAAATAGAGAAATAATGAGCCTAACAGAAGTCATGAACCAAATGGACCTAACACATATCTAAAGAACGTTTCACCCAAACACAAAAGAATACAGCTTCTTTTCAGCACCACATGTAACCCCTCCCAAATTGACCATATAGTTGGACACAAAGCAAGCCTCAACAAATACAAGAAAATTGAAATAACCCCTTGCATCTTATCAGACCACCATGGATTAAAGCTGGACTTCAACAACAACAGAAATAATAGAAAGTCTACACATTCATGGAAACTGAACAACTCTCTTCTGAAGGACCACTGGTTCAGGGAAGAAATAAAGAAGGAAATCAAAGACTTCTTAAAATCCAACGTCAATGAAGGTACAACATACCCAAACCTATGGGACACAATGAAAGCAGTGGTACAAGGAAAGTTCATAGCACTAAGTTCCTTCAAAAAAAAAAAAATGTGACAGCTCATATTAGTGAATTAACAGCTGAACTGGAAGAACTGGGGGAAAAAAAAGAAACAAACACTCCCAAGAGGAGCAGAAGTCAGGAAATCATCAGACTTAGAGCTGAAATCAACAACTTAGAAACAAAAAGAACTATACAAAGAATCAATGAAACCAAGAGTTGGTTCTTTGAGAAAATCAACAAAATAGACAAACCCTTAGCCAAATTAACTAAAAGGCAGAGGGAAAAAACTCAAATCAACAAAATCAGAAACAAAAAGGGAGAAATAACAACAGACATTGCAGAAATCCAGAGAATCTTTAGGTCTTACTTTAAAAATCTGTACTCCACCAAATTTGGAAACCTAAGTGTAATGGAAACTTTCCTTAATAGATTCCACCTACCAAAGTTAAATCAAGATCAGGTTACCAGATTAAACAGCTCTATAACCCCAAAGGAAATAGAAACAGTCATTAAAAATTTCCCAACCAAAAAAAGCCCAGAGGCAGATGGTTTCAGCACAGAATTCTACCAGACCTTCAAAGAAGAGCTAATGCCAATATTCTTCAAACTCTTTCATCTGTTTGTAACTTCTCTTCAGCATTCTCCTAATCTACATATGAACTGCTCTTCACATTTTATCTCAACACTCCTAGAATATATTGCTGGTCCTTTCATTGATTGATGCATAAATAAGTATGTTGCTATGTTTCTACTTTATGCTTCTATACAAAAATCAAGAATTTAACCTAACACCTTTGACATAGGCAGTAGTTTTCAAGGATGATCAGAGATTATATCTTAAGAATTATTTAAGATCTCTATTTCTTAAAAAATATTTATTTATAGAATATTATTTTTTAAATTATATGTATATATGTGGGAATGTGCATGTAAGTCAAGGTGCCTGTAGAGGGTGGAATATGGCATCAAAGTCTCCTGGAACTGGGGTTTCATGTTGTAAATCTTTAGTGGGTCTGACAATAAATGTACAATACTGTTCTTCCAGTGGGACTGGTCCACTGGAAGAACAGTATGTACATCATCTTGATGACCAAGAGATGGAGAAGGGCCTAGCCCACTGTGGGTAGTGTCACCTTTAGGCAGGTGGTCCTGGGTGAGCAGAAGCAAGAAGCAACCCCATAAAAACATTCCTGAATAGTGTCTGCTTCAGTTCTTGCCTTGGCTTCTGTGATGTTTTGAAAGAAAAGGAGCCCCATAGGCTCATATATGTGAATTGTTGGTTACCAGTTACTTGAATTACTTGAACTATAGAGAGAGGATTGGGCGTTATGACCTCGCAGGAGGAGTTTATGGCCTCGTTGGAGGAGTTGATGGCCTTGTTGGAGGAGGTGCATCACTGGGAATGGGCTTAACAGTTTCAGAAGCCCACTTCAGGTCCAGTTCCCTGCCCCTGCCCCTGCCCCTGCCCCTGCCCACTGCATTTGGATCAGGATGTAAAGCTCTCAGCTACTTCTCCAGTGCCATGCCTGTCTGCTTTCTGCCATGATGATCATGGACTAAACCTCTAAAACTGTTTCCTGCCATGATGATCACGGACTAAACCTCTAAAACTGTAAGCAAGACACCAGTTAAATCCTTTCCTTTATAAACATTGCCTTGGTCACGGTATCTCTTCATGGCAAGAGAATACTAACTAAGATGACTTCCCTTGATGCTGGTAATCTGAGGCTGAAGAATCACGCGCTATTAAGAAGAGAACAGCATCACCAAGGTGAAAATTTTCCAGGAAACAGTTTCTCAGGGTCAGCACAAAGGAGCTGTGTTCCAGAAGGTGCCAAGGCTGCATCTCAATCTGGCAGCCAAACTTGGTAATGTGTGAAAGTGTCCTCTATGGCATGGATTTTGTGGTATGAAAATTAAGATTAAATGGGTCATGGAGAGCTACTGAATATATATATACTTCCAGAGCACCAAGTATCAATTGTCTCAGTAACACTTCCACACATGCCACATGGACAGCCCTGATAGAGTGTTTGCTTTCCTCTGAAAGGTCATTGGTAATGATGCCATGAACATTTCAAGGTCTCAGATTCCAGGGTTGTGGGATGTCTAGTAAGAACAGTAGCATGTATGGAGAAGAGTCATCCTGAAACTATCAAACAGGCCAAGTGTGCTGCACATAGTGAAGCTGGTGAGGGAGGACTGCCTATGGCTTTTAGAATCTAGACAATCATTGCATCCCAGATTTTAGACATTGAACTACATGGGTGGACTTCGGTTTTATTTAACTTGGATGGTATTTTGTGCCCTGCTCTTGATTCTCCAATGTATTGAGAGAAATTGGGGACTGTCCAGGCAGCCAGTTGTCTGTCATTAGTTTTGGAAGCTGCTGACTCGCCACTTCCTGTTTATTCAGATATATTTATCCTTCTCAGGTCTCTGATGTGGTTGAAGACTAGATAGTTATAGTCTCACAGTTAAATTTTAAGCTGTTTAGGAATTAAAAGGATGTTCTAGGTCTAATAAGATGTTTTTAAGTTGGTAATGCAAGTTAGGATGGAAACTGAGTTAGGTATATAACTTTAAACTCATCAAGATAGATAGATAATAGAATATTAATATCAGTTGCCAAATACATATGGACTGGACATTGGGACTGTATGTTTTACCTTATAATTTTCATAATTATGGTCTAATTGTTCTTATTGTTTTGTATTATAATTATTGTTATAAGAAAAAGAGCCTTTTATTGGGCTAAAAGGGGGATCTGTTGGGGGAAAAGATACACCTTAAATTGAAAAAAAAAAGAGCAGATAGGAGGATGAGGGGGTAAAGGGTAGGAGGGTGGGACCGGGAAGAGGAGGGGGGGACTGTTTTTAAGATGTAACTTGAAGAAGTAAATAAATGTTGGAAAACAATATTTACTTGTTTTCAGTTTATATGTACTGATATTTGCCTGCATGTATATGTTGATATACAACATGTGTACAATACCCCCAGAGGCCATTAGAGGGCATTATGTCCTCCAGACCTGGAGTAACATACAGTTTTGAGCCACCATGCAAATGCTGGGGACCAAACCTGGGTCTTCTGCCAGAGCACCAAGTGGTCTTAACCACTCAACCATGACCCAAGTCATGGTTTTTACTTATTAGAATAAGAAGGTATTTTTTTTTAAATTTATTTTATAGGAGTTAACAGTTAACAGACTTTGGATGTGTTAAGTAGATACTGAACTTTTAAACCATTGGAATCTTAGAAGACTGGAACTTCTAAAGTTGTACTGTATTTTATATTATGATAGTAATGTGAGATTATGGGGACAAAAAGAAAGGAAAATGTAAGACTTAAAGTGATGTGTTTGTGTGCCAAGTTGACAAGGGGGTGGACTTATGATAGGTATTCCTGGTTGTCAGTTTGGCATGTCTGGGAAAGGGGGATCTCAATTGAGAAATTAGCATCATCAAATTGGCCTGTGGGTGTGTCTATAGGCCATGTTTTGAATTGCTAATTGGTCAAGGAGTGCCTAGAGTCCTAACACACAGGGACCAGTGCTACTCCTAGGTGGGCAGTCTTGGGCTGTGTGAAGAAAGCTCCTGGACAAACTCTGGAGATCAAGCCCAAAAGGGAATTCCTCCTTGGCCTCTGCTTCAGTTCCTGCCTCCAGGATCTGGTCTTGAGTTCCTGCCCTGACTTTCCTTGATGATGGACTGTGAACCAGATAAACCCTTTCCTCCCCCAGTTGGTTTTTGTCAGTTTACCATAGCAACAGAAGCCTAACTATGACAAAAACCAAGAAACCATCCAGTATTTGCCCTTTTTGGTCTGGGTTACTTTGCTTCATAATTTCTATATCCATCCATTTTCCTGTTTTTATTTATGGCTGAATAAAATTCCATTGTGTATATTATCACATTTTCATCATCCATTTATCTGTTGATGGGCATCTCTGGTTTTTTTTATTTCTTTGTTATTGTGAACAGAGCTGCATAGACATGGATGTGCAGATATCTCTGTGGTTGGATATAAAATCACACACACACACACACACACACACACACACACACACACACACACACACACATATATCCAGGAATGATATAGATGATTCATATGGTAGTTTTATTTTTATCTTTTTGAGAAACACCCACACTGATTTTCTTAGTGGCCACACCAGTTTGTAATCCCAACAGTAGTGAAAAAATTTTTTTCTTTACCCACATCCTCGCCAGCATTTGTTGTCATATAACAGCCATTGTGAAGTGGGTGAGATGGAATCTCAAAATAGTTTTTATTTGTATTTCTGTAATGGCTGTGGATGTTGATACATGGAACTGAATGGAAGATTCAGATATAAATCCACACAGCGGCATCAAGCACTTGAACTTTGACCAAAACGCCAAAATATACTCATTTAAAAAAGACAGCTTTGAGCAGGCCCTGTGCTTTGTCCAAGTGGCACAGCAGAGTGGCCCTGGTGGCGGGGGTGTGGTAAGCTGGTCCCAAGGACGTGAGAGTGGGAGAGCTGACTCCAGCACTCAGGAAAGATGCCCACCGGGTCATAAGCAAGGGAAATCTATCCCTGCCTCTCACCAACTGTGACACTCAGGAGATTGATCCCTGCACCAGGACAGCACAGCAGAGCTGACCCTGGTGGTGGGAGCAGAGGTGAGCCAGCCCTGAGGGTGTGAGTGAGCTGGCCCAGGCCCTCCCAGGCTGCAGCATCTGGGGAAGTGGGCACAGCACCTTGTCTGGGCAACATAGTGGATCTGGCTCTGGAGGCAAGGGTGCCAGTGAGCCAGCCAGCCTGACAATGTGAGAGCAGGAGAACTGACCCTAACTCCTGCTGATGGCAGCATTGGGTGGCCTCACTGGAGCAGGACTACAGAGCTCACCCTAGTGGTCTGGTTAAGGGAGAGCCAGCAGGTTAACTGCTCAGCTACCACCCAGGCCCAGACCCAGGGCTCTGAGTTGGCTCATCCTAAAATCTTTATCATCTGTGAATGCTTGGGACGAGTGAAAGGCCCAGCCCAGTGCTGCTGGTCCGAAGCTGCAGGATCTCCATGACCCAGGACAACAACAGGATAACCAGGAGAAGTCCAAGTGAGGATCCAATATTGATGGTGTCACAGAAGCCAGAGATCTCCAGCCAGACCAAGGACTCATTTGCAAGTGAAAATGTGTGGACAGAGGGATATACTGTGGGACACACTGTGACATACTACAGCTTCCACAATGAGATGTTTTTCTATGCTTTGTTTTTTTTGTTATTGTTCTTGTTTGCTTGTGTGTATGTTTTATTTTGTTGGGGAGGTTGCAAGAGTGAAGAGTGGATATGAGGGGAGGGGAAGATGATCAGGATTGGGGTGTATGATATGAAACTCACAAAGAATCAATAAGAAGTTAAAAAAAAAGACCAGCTGTTACCCGGAAGTCACTAATAACTTTTAAACTTTTTCCTAGAACAAACAAACAAACAAAAAAAAGATAACTTCTTTGATAAATGATACTGGGGAAACTGGTTATGTGCACATTGAAGAAAGAAACCCACTCTCATGCGTGTAGAGCAAGCATCCTTATCTACCAACCCATCCTTCCAGCCCCTTGTCTTGATGATTCTGGACCACAGTCTGGGTCTGGGTCTGGCTCTGACTTTAGTCCCAGCTCTGGATGTCAGTGTTGTTTTGCTTTATCTTTGGTCTCTGCTCTGGTTCTAGCTTTGGATCTGGATCTGGCTTGATATCCAGTTGTGCCTCTGAAAGTGAACTCCTGCCTTCAGCTTCTAACACACTTGTTCTGAGTGAGCATTCGCACAGGTACTTGGTGTTCCCTCTGCTTTACTGGCATGAGTAAGTGCTGCATGGAGTTCAGTCATAAGGACAATTGGTACTGTTCTAGGGGTGGAATAGTTGATATAATTTTGTCCCCACTAGGTAATATTTAGTCACTGGCTTCATTACAGATCCAGGTGTGTGGGCAGGTAGCCAGACTTATTTCCAAGCTTTTGTTAATTTTATCAATGTAAGTTACTTCGTTAGGCAGCCCTAAAAAACTTGCAGGGAACTGCAGAAGGTAAAGGTCTCTTTTCATGCATTCAACAAACATTATGTATCATGAAGCCCTGGGGATGTAGCAATGATTCAAAGAGGCAAAAATCTCTAATGCGCCATATAGTTTACTGAGGGGCAATAAGCAGGTTTTGAGGTAAGGGTTATATGTCAAGTATGTTAAAAATGGGAAGTAGCAAAAAGAATCAAGCAGGGGAGAAAACAGTGGGGTATTAGCATTTTAAAGACAAGTGACCTAGAAACTGCTCATGGAACTGACATTCCAGTAAAGATCTGAAGGAGGCAAGGAAGGAGTCTTGTTCTCCAGATCCCTTCGAGGGAAGGCTATAGAGGCAAAAAAATCTCACATCCAGACATGAGTCTGAGTGCTACCAGAGGCAGAACTTTGGGCTTGTTATCTCCATCATTAGTGATTCTAAAGAAGTCTGATAAGGGTTGGGTGTGAGCATAATTTGTAATGGGTGGGAGTTCACATTCATGTCATGTGCTTTATAACTCAAGCATTTAAGTGAGAAACAACGTATCAGATTCTTTAAGGGGTTATAAATGACAGGGATGCAATTTCATGTCTTGTTTTTTAAAGCAAGTGACAAAAAATAATGTACCGGAGTCTACAATATGCTGAGGTCAAGTTGTATCCTGCCCTAAGTTACCCCATCTTATGTAAAACTGGTTTTCCAGGCTCTGCCTTGCCCTGGGAGACTCCATGTTATAAGTAGCATTTGACTCTGCCTAAGAGTATGTTTTTAGCACTGTAAACAGGTGGTGCTGTTTACGTGCACAAAAATTGCAGAATCATGCTGTGATTGTGTACTCTAAGTTTCTGTCTGTGTGCTTACTTGAATCTTGCCTCTTTCCTCCACAGTCCTGTACTTTACTTCTGCAGCTCAATTTAACCCGGAGGGTTGGATCCAGCGCATAACCAAATGGCTTGGGTTTCAGGATCTCTCCAACAAGGTTTCTTGTCTAACTTTCTCAGAGACCCTTTTGAATCACTGTCAACTTTCAACCTGTTCTTTCTATAAGGCCTGTTTGGCTCCTTACACTCTGCCAGGGCCTCCTTAGCCAGTTTGTAGCCATTCTGGTAACTATAGTTACCCTATAGTTTATAATGTGTAATCTGAGGATTAATATTAGTATTTAAGACTGGACTAGAAGGACCTATGTTTTCCCAGCTGCTAGGAAGGGGAATGGGAACTACTTTGCAAATTGAAGCTAAGGATGTTTAGTAACAATAAATTCTGACATTGCATAAAGATGTAACTATGTCTATGTTTCTGGTGTAGCACATTTATGACAACTGTCTTTATTCTCTATGAGCACAAGTTGAAGTAAAATGCACCTGTCACTGATTTTGGTCTTTTTAAAAAAATCCATCTTTTTCTGTAATTTCCTTTCATTTACACACAAGTAGAGTACCACTTATACTATTGCACGTGTCATGTCAGGAAGACTGAAGATATTTTCAGCACTTCAGTACAATTTATATGTCTCTGAGAAGTGCCAGGGATGGTAGGATGTACTTCTTTTGATGGTGATGAATCAGCAGAACAGAGCAGGCTTAAACAGACGGAGACCAAGTACGTGATAGAAGACACTTGGGAATAATTGGTCAAGTTCATAGGGTATACACCAATTAGTTTGACCACATGAAGAGGATAGCTCAGAAGGATATGCTATTTCAGAAATATTAATGGGACAAAGTAGGCTTAAAACAAGCCTTTTATATCTCTCACTGTGAATTTTTAGAAGCCCTAGGTTGTAGCCTCTGTGGTGTAACTATAGCAGGCAGCAATTGATTTGACTCAGCAGTCTGGGGAAATTTCAATTTTAATTAAAATTTCTGCCTGCTCTTAACCTCTTCTCTTTTCATATCGAATGGACTCAATTTCTTTGTGTACTTGTGAGATTACGAATTTCTCGCAGTTAGCTGGGCAGCACTTGATACAGCAGAGGTAGGCAATCAAGTTTGCTGAGTTTGAATAACTCAGACTGGCAAGATAACCATTGTGCACATCTGCCACAGGATTATTTAGAGGTGAAAGTAAACAAGGACCAGATGCTGACTGAAGCTCTCTGCCTTTCCTCTATTTGTCTTGAAGTGAGACATAAATGCCCGCAGACTCTGCCTCTGTCTCAGGGAGGACAGAAATTAGTCACCAGATGCACAGCTACAAGTTCCCCAGCCCACAGACAATGCCACCTGTGTCTTACAAGGAAGCCATAGTACAAGAGGAAACATTCCATCAAAGCTTGTGCTAAGAACCCCAAGATGGAGACAGGGAAGGACTAAAAAGCCCCAGGGGCAGAATACCAGCCACAGGAGGACCTCTCAGGAAGAGATTTCACACAGTTCTGGCAACTTGTCTCACGGTTCCCTAAACTGCACAGCTCTTGGCGTTTGTTTCTTCTTTTCTATAAAATTGTAACACGACTACAGAACAAGTAGAGGGAACATAGGGTATTTTTTTTTTCTGCCTAGTTTGGTCAAACAGTGAAAATGTCCATTGTTTTTCATTAATATCCGTTACTTCTTATCTTTTTCAACTAGGAATACAAAGGCATGAGGTTATGAACCCATGTGCTCAGGAATAAGGCCAGAGCGATCTACAATCAAATCTGCTCTTAGCTTCCATTAGTTTCAATGGTCTATTTACCATTGCATTTCATGGGGTTTTGTTGTTGTTGTTTTTATTAAATTTGTTCTTTGATAATCTCATGCTCCAACCTCTTTTATCTCCCTCCCACCTCTGTCATTCCCTAACCCCCTACAGGTTGGTTTCCCACATTTGTGACTTTTTGTTTTGTTTTGTTACCCACTGAGTTTAAGCAGGGCCTTCTGTATGTCCTAAATGGGTTATAAACTAGTCATTGGGCCCTGATGTGCTCACATCAGACACACAACTGAAGACAATAACTGTCCCTCACACAGACTCCATCAGTAGCCAATAATTCAGCATGGGGAGTCAGATATGGCCTCATTAGCCTCTTCCTGAGCCATTATTGGCTGGTGACAGGCCCATTCTTCTGCAAGGCCCAGTGCAGGCATCCACAGCTGATACCCTGTATATGGCATTTCTTAGCACTTCTCTCTATCATCTGGCTGTTATATTCTATCTACTCTATCTTCCAGGACATCCTCGGAGCCTTACAGGGGTTGGTGTAAATATCCTGTTTAGAGATGATCCCTCAATTGCCCCTGATTCTAAGTACCCTGAGGATTCCCAAGTGTCTTCTTTCACCACCATTCACCGTTCACCTATAGAGGTGCCAGGTTTAGCCACACCTTTGAAGTAGGCATCACTGATTGCTCCTGTGTGTATATGGGATACTTATGTCAATAAGCTTCTTTTTGTTCTTCTCTGGTTAATTTACCTTTTTGTTCATCTGTCATGAGGATTTTGCTCTGGAGGGACTAGGCAATGCCTCCCCTCCTTCTGTAACCCCAAAGACAAACCAGCATTCACCCTGGTGAACCTATGAGTTTACCAATCTTATTTACATAGTATGGATGAGAATTTGTAGACAAGATCCAGGATGACCCCAAAGCAGCTGTACAGGAAGAGCCTGCATGCATGGATAATGGCTTTCCCAAGGCAATGTAGATGGAACCTCTTCTCTTCAGGCCTCCCTGTCCTGTATACGCTAGCCCTTCTCTGAGACCCCGAGGCCACATGCCATCAGGGCAGGATGCACACAACTGGTTTAGAAGAGTGGGTTGATAGTTGGGTGAGGGTCCACTGACCCTCCCCATCCCATCCCTTTGTAGGTTAGGGTCAACAAGTCAATTTGTGTGATCTTTTGTGAGGAAACATAGCTAAGCTCATCAAAAGGAAGAAAAATTTTCTTCCTTAGATAGCAGCAAAAATGCCACTGGCCTAAATGACATTTACATGCACTGGCAATGACAGAGGCACCATCAGTGCCACCTGGGGTGTGCCAGCCCCTGGGAAAGGAATTCTGTATGTGTGCATATACCTTCTCAAAAACTTCGCAGATGGACACTGAATAAGTATCTTCCACTAGAAAATTAAGCAGTTTTCTACAGTTTTGTCAGTTCTCTTTCTAGAAGCATCCGTACGCTGCCTCCATAGAATCATGATTCTTTTTTCATGACAAACAACACAAGAAAATTTTTAAAAGGGCAGGGGTCCTTAAAAGTTCTTGCAGCCTTCCACTGAAACACCAAATAAGGTCACACGTGAGAAGAACCTTTAGCAAAGATTGAAAAATGAGGGCTTTTTACTTTTATAGCTATGTCCCACTTACAATCACTTTTCATTTAGGGAAAAAAAAAGCAATTTCATGAAGTGCTAATTTTAATCAGCTTGCATCTGCATGAGAACCTCAGCCCTCCTCTTGTGAATTCTATTATATAACCAACTCGCCCCTTTCCAGACTCGACAGCCCTTGAAAGATTTATACCTACCTATGCTTGCAGCTCTGTATACCAATAACAGTGTTAGGCGGCTGTTCTTTCCCATTCTATACATTTCTCTTTTCCTGACTATGAGTTATACAGAAAGGACTCACAGTACAGCCATATCTGTGAGATTAGATGAAACCATCAGAGGAAATTTCAGGCTCTCTCTGCCTGTGAGAAAACTCACCTCATTCTATTGATTTTCTGATAACCTATGGCTTTCAGTGTGCTGAGTTGAGGGTAAGAGGTTAAATATCTTCTCATTTTCTTTTCATAATTCAGTTATAATGGCTATTGGAATGGTTTTCACCATAAATGTTATGGCTGAAGTGGTGTTTTGTTAATGTCAGATGGCCTTTGCTGTCCCAAGATCACTTTTCAGGGGTTCTTTAGGGAGGTATTTTCCCCTCTGTCAGAAATGGTTAGGGTCTGGGCAAGTTGTCAGTCAGTAGAAGTCACAATGACTGGTTTTCTGAGGCACAAATCTCACCCTCCCATGTCCTTAGTGTCCTAGTTGCCTGCTTCTTGTGTGATGGGAACATAACATCTCAACACAGGCAAGCTATGCAGGAGGCACGGAAGTCCTAGGCATGGTTGTGGCTCCTCGCCTTCTGTATGCACACAGCCTTGCTTCTCAGGCTCTGTAGCATTTGGTGAGGTTGCTGGTCATGTTTGTTTTTCCTTCCTTCCTTCCTTCCTTCCTTCCTTCCTTCCTTCCTTCCTTCCTTCCTTCCTTCCTTCCT
>CAJQZJ010031840.1:235349-275506 GCA_907164525.1 Lophiomys imhausi
CCTTCCTTCCTTCCTTCCTTCCTTCCTTCCTTCCTTCCTTCCTTCCTCCTTCCTCCTTCCCTCCCTTCCTCCTTCCCTCCCTCTCTTTCTTTCTATGTGTTCATGATACTCCTTTTCAGTCTAATGAGAAGAACTAGGCTCAAGGAAAAATGATTTCTGAAAATTATCTGACTTTACCCCCTATTTGAATCACTTAATGAGGTCTTGTCATCCTCCCTCTTTCTCCTTAAGATTTCTCTTTTATGCACAGACCCTTCCCTCAAGACATCTATGAAAATTCTGTCTCTGCCTCTATCTTTGTCTCTTTGCCTTTTTCTCCAGTGTCTATATCTGTTTCAACCTCACACATTCTTGTGGTCCCTCTTATCCATCATGGATACATTGCAAAATGTCAAAAGAATGTCTGAAGCCATGGATGTACTCAAACCTATTCATACCTATGAGAAAGTCTATAAATTGGGCTCAGTAACAGATTAACAGGACTTACCAATAACAGAACAAGTATACCAGCCTACTGCGGTAGGTATTATTTACAATTTAGGACTTTTTTGCTTCTGAAATTTGCCATCTAATTCTTATGGATGATGGCTTATGACTGACTACAGGAGGACTTCACTACAGCTAAGGAGAGATTGCTGCATATTGTTAGTGTCACTGAAAGCAACGAGTTGTCCTTAGAGGCAGCTGCTGGGTCTATCTTTTCTGAGTAGTAAGCCTGGCTGAGGGCAACATCACCGGGGTCTGAGAGAGTTCAGAGCTCACAGGTCCTCATTCTTCAGTGATGGATACCCCCATCCAGTGCTTGGAACTGCTCATTATCTTCCTGTTTAATTGTGAGTTTTCAATCCTTTCTTGGGTCTGTATGTTTCTTCTTCCCTTGTAAGATAATAGATTAGTATGTTCATAAAACAGCCATGGTGGATCATTTTCAAAGTAATTAGTTTGTGTTTCAGGCATAATCAAAAGATTGATCTGATAATTACTGGTTGACAGCATGTATACCCAAAGGTGAGTCTGGTTTATATCTGTTCTCAGGGACTAATCTTTTACATGTAAGCCCTTTAGATGATTTTAGACACCAGTTTGATTCTGTACTGAACTTCCAAATGAATGATGCTATGTTGGTGTTTACCAGGCAATGAAAACAGACCATGGTGCCATTACCTGGTCATTTTAACCAAATTAGAATGGACTGCTTTCAAACTCATCTTTGTATCACGATTAGAAAGGTAAATTTAATTCTTACTTCTTAAACATGAATTCTTATTGCTTTCATGATTGTAATACTAGCTTTTCCTCATTCACAAGCCAATATGTGATGTGCCTTTTTTACTTTCTATATTGTTAGAAGCCACTTTACAGGATTTTCACAACAAGAAATCTGAGCAATAACTTTGTTATTGGCTTTTCAACACCATCTAAAGCAACTAATTGTTAGTACACTGGAAGATGAGCCTTTCTGATTCAAACCAGTAATCATAGATATTTGGGAGAGATATTTAGCAAGCTATTATGAACAGGCAATAGCCATTGCCAAGCATTATTAAGCACATCCAGTTTTATTTAAATAAGACAATAAGCTTATATTTTCTGAGCATAAATATTTATTCAGAACAAGCCTATCTTCCTTGACTGCTAAGCTGTATTATTTACAACCAACATTTATTTGGGATTTTACACGTTTTATCAAGCAAGGCACTCTTATTCTCATCTTATGGATGAGAAAATAAAGTTTTGTATTTTTCATTTTCTTCTCCAATATGTATAAAGGATCAAGTCCAGCATGGGATTTTATGAGGACCTTATAGATCACACTCAGTCTTATCTTTCTGAAAGTTTTGTATATAATTTTTAAATATTGTCAAATCAACTATACTGAAAACTCCAAGCTGAATAGACATGGTAAACCAATATCATTTGTGACATAGTCATTAAAGTATAAGTAAAATGCTCTAAACACCTAAATATTCAATGTGAGGTGTAACTCAGTTAACATAATTGGAAGAGACATTTCCTTTTATTTCTGGAGACAAGGTCTTGCTCGATATCCCAGGCTGACCTCAATGTATCTTCCTGCCTCTGCTCGCCTAGTACAAGGATCATAGTCATCTGTAGCTGAACTTTGCTACCTTGTGGGTTCTTCTTTTTCCCATCATTTATCCTCCCAGATTCACTCCCTATCACTAGATAGGAGAGAAAGACAGAGGGAGAGAGGGAAAGAAAGAAAGGGAGAGATTCTTATATTTTTGGTTGTGAGCCTAGCCTTTAACGGCTGAGCCATCTCTCCAGCCTGAGATTCTTGAATCTAATTTCTTTCTTCTTGTTTCTTCTTTGCTTGTAGCTGATCTTTGCTACTTTGTGAGTTCTTCTTTTTCCCATCTTTTATTCCACCCTCCTTTCACCTCCTATCACTAGCTAGGAGAGAAAGAAGGATAGAGGAGAGAGATTGATAGATAGACAGAGAGAGAGAGAGAGAGAGAGAGAGATCCCTAAATGTAATTTCTTTCTTATTATTTCTTCTTTGAGCACAACTACTAACAAACCACAACCAACCCCCTGAACAACCCAACAACCACCAATGCCACCAATTGGGGCTCTAGCATTTATATACCCTCTGAAAAGTTCCCAGAATTCCAAATGTCACACAACGGCAGAAACTATCTGCAGCTGTTTGCACATAGTTTTCAGAGGCAAAACCATGCCTCTGCTGAGCAGGAGGCTAATCATGCACAGCTGCTGTGGACAGAAGGCATCAGACCTACATCCCCACACCTGGGATTAAAATGAAAGCACACTTTTATATTATTTTTGTGTTTTTAAAGAAACCAAAATTCCAGAATTCTTACTATAGTCAAGAGCTACCACACTTGGCCTGACTTTGGAAAATTTATCAGATAAGAAGTAAAAATTCCCCCACTGTTTTTTCAAGGATGCTATAAACATAAGTATAGTCAGGAACACATTTGCTGCCTAGATTGAGTTTCACAAGTTTTGATTAAGGAACATTTAAAAAAAAAACCTTTGAGTTTTAAAAAAGTATTCTTTTACTTTTTGAGTCAAAGCACAATGAATAAAAAATATAAAAATTGAATAGATGCCATGTGTGTCCTTCTGAGTCTGGGTTAGCTCACTCAGGATGAGCTCCTCTAGTTCCATCCATTTGGCTGCAAATTGCATGATTTCATTGTGTCTGATGGCTGAGTAGATGTACCACAGGTTTTTTTTTTTTTTTTTTTTTTTATCCATTCATCAGTTGAGGGACATCTGGGTTGTTTCCAGTTTCTAGCTATTACAAATAAGGCTGCTATGAACATAGATGAGGAAACGTCCTTGTGGTTTGGTGAGAAATCTTTTGGATGTATACTCAGAAGTGGTATGGCTGGGTCTTGAGGTAGAGCTATTCCAAGTTTTCTAAGATATCTCCAGACTGATTTCCATAGTGGTTGTACCAGTTTGCATTCCCACCAGCAATGGAGGAGTATCCTCTTTTTCCACAACCTCACCAGCATGTGCTGTCATATGAGCTTTTGATCTTAGCCATTCTGATAGGTGTGAGATGGAAATCTCAGAGTCATCTTGACTTACATTTCTCTGATGAGTAAGGATGCTGAGCATTTCTTCAAGTGTCTCTCAGCCATTAGGGATTCCTCCTTTGTGAATTTTCTGTTTAGCTCTGTTCCCCTTTTTTTTTTATTGGATTACTTGATTTCTTGGTAATTAATTTCTTGAGTTCTTTGTAAAGTTTGGATATTAGCCCTCTGTCAGATGTGGGGTTGGTGAAGATCTTTTCCCAATCTGTAGGCTGCCATTTTGTTCGAATGACAGTGTCTTCTCCCTACAGAAGCTTTTCAGTTTCATGAGGTCCCATTTATTGATTGTTGGTCTCAGGTCCTGAGCTGTTGGTGTTCTGTTCAGGAAGATGTCACCTGTGCCAATGACTTCGAAGGGTTTCCCCACTTTCTCTTGCATTCTAGATTTAGTGTGTCAGGCCTTATCTTGAGGTCTTTGATCCACTTGGACTTAAGTTTTGTGCAAGGTGATAAGTATGGGTCTAATTTCATTCTTTTACATGTGGACATCCACTTAGACTAGCACCATTTGTTGAAGATCCTGTCCTTGTTCCATTGTATGGTTTTGGCTTCTTTGTCAAAAATTAAGTGACTATAGGTCACTTCTGGGTTCATTTCTGGGTCTTCAATTCGATTCCATTGATCCACTGGTCTGTTTCTATACCAGTACCATGCTGTTTTTATTACTATTGATCTTGTAGTACAGCTTGAAATCTGGGATGGTGATGTCTCCAGATGTTTTTTTATTGTGCAGGATTGATTTAGCTATTCTGGGTTTTTATTATGCCATATGAAGTTAAGAATTACTTTTCTAGGTCTATAAAGAATTATGGTGGTATTTTGATAGGAATTGATTGAATCTGTATATTGCTTTTGGTAAGATGGCCATTTTTATTATGTTGTTCCTACCTATCCATGAACATGGGAGATCTTTCAATCTTCTGATGTCCTCTTTGATTTCTTTCTTCAAGGACTGAAGTTCTTGTCATATAGATCTTTCACTTGCTTGGTTAGAGTTACCCCCAGGTATTTTATATTGTTTGTGGCTATTGTGAAGGGTATTGTTTCCCTAATTTCTTTCTCAGCCCATTTATTTGTTGTATAAAGACGGGCTTCTGATTTTTTTGAATTAATTTTGTATCCAGCCACCTTGCTGAAGGTGTTTATCAGCTGTAAGAGTTCTGTGGTGGAATTTTCGGGGTCACTTATGTGTACTATCATATCATCTGCAAATAGGGATAACTTGACTTCTTCGTTTCCAATTTGTATCCCCTTGATCTCCTTTAGTTGTCTTATTGCTTTAGCAAGAACGTGCAGTACTATGTTGAAGAAATATGGTGACGGTGGGCATCCTTGCCTTGTCCCTGAGTTTAGAGGAAATGGTTTATGTTTATTTCCATTTAATTTGATGTTGGCTACTGGCTTGCTGTATATCGTCTTTATTATTTCTAGGTATGGTCCTTGTATGCCTATTCTCTCCAGGACTTTTAGCATGAATGGGTGTTGGATTTTGTCAAATGCGTTTTCAGCATCTAGCGAGATGATCATGTGTTTTTTTTCTTTCAGCTTGTTTATGTGGTGAATTACATTGATGGATTTTCATATGTTGAACCATCCCTGCATTCCTGGTATGAAGTGTACTTGAGCAATGTGTATAATACCTTTTATGTCTTCTTGGATTCAGTTTGCCAGTATTTTATTAAGTATTTTTGCATCTATGTTCATGAGGGAAATTGGTCTGAAGTTCTCTTTCTTTGTTGGGTCTTTGTGTGGTTTAGGAATCATTGTGACTGTGGCCTCATAGAATGAGTTTGACAGTGTTCCTTCTGATTCTATTTTGTGGAAGAGTTTGAGGAGTATTGGTGTTAGCTCTTATAGTACAATATAACTATACTACAGCCAATGTACCAAAGGGAACAGGAACATAGATTTTTTTTACCTGTTCATGAGACACTTTGCCCTAGTGGTGCTACCTTGTAGGCCCTCAGTGTTTGAGGAAGCTCTTGGCCCTCATAATGACTGCTGAACTGAGGTGGGGGACTAATATGTAGGTACACTCCACTCTGGAGGAGTGGGTTGGAAGGGATAGGGGGTAGAGGGTGGGAGTGTGGGACTGGGCGGGGCAGAAAGAGGGTATCATGATGGAGATGTAACCTGAAGTAATCAATAAACATAAAAAAAGAAAAAAGTATAAAAGTTAAAACTATACAAAACTGAAATATTAGTTATCTTTGTAGTGTGTTTCATGAAACCCATTTCTTCTTCCTAGTATAAACAATATAACCAGAAAATTATATGTTCTCTCCAGTGTTGTGGGCAAGCGAAGTTGTATTTACATTCTGAAACATAAGACATGCCATACAAGGTCCTCTTCACCTTGAACTTCTGTTTGTAATAGTTTGTATCATTTCATAAGCTATTTTCTGTCCTCTTAAACTGGTGTAGATAGTTTCCTGTATGACCAAACTTTAATTCTTCTGAGCCGTCCTTAACTGAACAAACATCTGAGAAAACCCACAACCCAGAAGACTTCCATTTTGTTTTCTTCTGTGTCTTACTTTGCCTCATGTACCACAGCTGGACTTTGCCCTAATGTTCACATTGACTTTGCTCTACTTAGCCTGGCAAAACAGAGCCTGCTGATATAGGTTTGCCCTTCCACATCTGTCATTGTCAAACTTATTTGTCAACACACTTTGACAGTGAATAGTGGATTTGATATATTTGTCACAATCTACTGAAAACTAACTGAGGTTTACTGTTCTCCAAAGTCTTTTTCATCTGTCAACCTACTCCAAACCAACCTCAGCTGTTTTTAATACCTCTAATTTCCCACAAAGCCACTTTCTAATGAGCTTTGTCTCAGTCAACAAATATCAGTAAGGAAATGACTACATTATGAAAATATACCAACACTGTTTAACTCAATAGGAGTACAATGATTATTCATACTGTTACTGATGACAGTGTGTAGATACATGGATGTCTTAGTTACTGTTCTGTTGGTATGAAGATTCATCATGACTAGGGCAACTGTTATAAGAGAAGGTGTTTACTTGGGAGCTTGCTTACAGTTTCAGAGACTTAGTCCATTATCATCATAGCAGGGAACATAGAGACAGGTATACCAGGCATGGTGCTAGAGAAGCTATTGAGAGCCATATCCTAATCTGTAGGCAGAGAGAAAGACACTGAGCTTGGCATTGGATTTTGATATCTCAAAGCTCACCCCCTAGTAATTCATTTCCTCCAAAGAGGCTATACCTCCTAATTTTCCTTATTTTTTCTAAGGCTTACATGCCCTAGCAACTAAGCATTCAAATATATGAGCATAGGAAGCCATTCTTATTCAAATCACTACAATAGATAAATATGAGTTTTACCTTTGACGGCTCTTACAAAGGTTCCAGAAACAGATATGAGACATTTCTTCAAAGGTGAAAGCTTGAGTTCATATTTGTTGAAACAATACATGAATTGAACTTACTCTGTTAAACAAAGTGACTGACTGGAGGCTGGTTGGATTATATGACTCTCTCCTAAATACTTAGAATTCCTCAGATCAGACCGTCATACAGGGAATTACTTTAGACCAGGGAGAGTGTCTAAGCACACGGTGAGATCACTAACTTAGAGGTCACAGTGCAGAAAAGCTCCAAATTAAACAGAAACACTGTGGTCTCATAGTTTATGGAATCAGCACACAAGGGTAGCTAGGGTAAGGCCATGGGTAAGTACAAGTAACTGGATGTAACACAGTGTCTGAGTCTTGGCCATCCTAATGTTAATATACCCTGTCTGTTAGTGGGGAAATGAGAGAAGATAAATAATGCCACATATCCTTGAGGATGCTGTACTTATTAGGACCAGAATTAAGATTCAGGAGTCCTGTGCTAATTGTACATGGCCCCTCTACCTGGGCTGATGTGAGTCTGTTTGAAATCATACTTGGTATCATCAGCAGGTGCTGAATTTGGATTCACCTGAGCTGTTATCCTAGAGAGGAAATGATTTTGTTTTCCCATCACTTTCTTTATTTAAAAAAAGACTCATTTGCTCCAACACATTTTAAATTTATCCATGGACTCATGGTTGACATACATTCCTGCCTATATTTAACATAGCACATGACTTCTTCCCATGTCTTACAAGTTACTTGTTTACTCAATAGCTATACTTGGCATGTTTTCTAAGTGTTACCTATTTCTCTTGTCTTTTGTGAATCAACTTTTTATGAGCCCAGACCGGCTGCTTGCTTCTCTCATCTTCTACAGCAGAACTGATTATCCTCACGTGATATGGGAAGTACACATCAGGACATCCTGCTCTTGTTGAATCACTGGGAAAAATCATGAAATACAGCACTATTGAATCTCAGTAGAGATATGGTGGTTTTAATATAAATTCTATTGCATATGAGGAAATCCATCATTGTAATAGGTGAATGTAGTTAACAATATTTTAATCAGAGATTTTGTTCATTTTCTTTTTTCTCTTTCTTTCTTTTTTAACAGAGTGCTTTCAATATGACCTATCCTGGAGAAACTTTAAATGACTCAACTTCTCACCCCAAATTACTAATACATTCATGAACACCACATCTAGCAAGTAATAATGTAATAAATATTGAAATATCCACTGAATTGAGACATTCTAATCTGAAATGTAAAGACTTTTGGTTTTCTGTGCTTATTGTTCCAGATATTTTGCAATAATGTCATACCTGAGATCAGTTCTGGCCTTCATTTCTGATAGACAATTTGCCAATGATCTGAAGTCACCTGGGGTCTCCAGGCTCTGAGAATGAAGTAGGATCTGCTGGGCTCTCTTTCTCCTCAGGGTTTTCTGGGTTTCCTAAGTACACACCCTTGGCCCAGACCGCTTCTTACTTGACCATCTCTGCAGTCTACCCACCTGAGGGATGCAGCTGATACCCACCTGACCACAGAGACCACAGCTAATACCCACGGGAACTTTTTGTAAGTAGGACAGTACATCTTTGCTGATGCCCATCGAAATCCCATGGTGCACTCTGCAGAGAGACTGAGACAGAAGCACACAGGGTTCACCTTCTCTAAAAGTGAAATTTCTTTACCTTTATTGAAGAGATTTTATGTTGAAGGCAACATGCTGACTTTGAAGTTGCCAAGATGTGACCACAAAACAATAAGACTACAAAGGCAAAAAATGAGACCCAGAGAGGAAGGGAGTGAATGTGGTGTGTATTACACACACACACACACACACACACACACACACACACACACACACACACTTCCTCAATTTCCTTGGTGAGGGGCTGTCATCCTCACCACACAGCCCACTCCTGACTTACTTCACCACAGTGTACATTACCACATCTGAGTCACCTCCTTAAGCACTTATATTTCAGTATGGCAATTCTTTTCCTCAAAATTGTCTATATATTTCTATGTATGTATGTATGTATGTATGTATGTATGTATGTATGTATGTATATATGTATGTATGTATGTATTTTAAATTGTAGTAAATACAACACAAAATAATGTTTTAAAAATATATGCTAAATAAAATACACCATATAAGAATGGCATTTTCATACATATTTTGTCTTGTTGGTTCTTCTCCCCCATTTCTCTCCTCTGTCACCTTCCTCCTCCCTGTTGGTACTACACCTTTCCCAGCAGCCACCCTTCTGCTTTCATGTGTTCTAATTATTCTCCCCTATTTCCAATTCTCCCATAAGACCTCTTTGTCCCCTCTCATAGTACCCTTCCTAGGTTCATGACCTATATATAATACCCCTCTATATATACACACATGGAAAAATTAGAATATAGGATCCACATATAAGAGAAAACACACACTAATGTTGAAGCATAAGACAAATTACATGGTACTTTTTATTATGTTATATTTTGGTTATTTAAAACAATGTTTAAAATTTAATATATTTTGATCATATTTTCTCCTTCCCCAAGTCCTTCTAGATCTTCTCCACATCCTACCCACCCAACTTTAAATTCTTTCTGAAAAATCCAATACAAAAACAAACCCCTGCCAAAACCAAGAAACAAAATAAAACCATGTCCCAAAAGGAAAATAAAAACACCAACTGTAAACAAATAAAAGCATATACACACAAAAAAACAAACAAACAAAAACCAACTATGGTGTCCATTATATGTTGGTAAACTGCTTCTGCACATCTGGAGTGGCTGATGTACCCAGTGTCACTCTCTTGGAGAAAACTGATTTACCTGCTCCCAAAAAGTATAAATGACACACCACTTGTTCACCTTTACCCTAGGGGCTAGGTTTTCATTAATTCATTCATTCATTCATTATCTGTTCATTCATTTTTTTAAATTACAAAACAAAATATAATACAATAAGACAAAAACTATCATTTTGGAGTTGAACAAGACAAACCAATAGAAGGAAAAGAGCTCAGGAAAATGTATAAGTGTCAGAGACCCACGTGTTCATATACTCAGGAATCACATAAAACAATCATACTGGAAACTGTAATATGTATGCAGAAGACCTGGTCCAGATAGGTGTGGGCTCTGTGTATTCTGTTTCAGTCTCTATAGATTCATCTGACCTTTCCTCGTGTTGACTTAGAGAATTGTGTTTCCTTGATGTCCTCCATCTCTTCTGGCTATTACACTCTTTGGGCATTCTCTTCCTTGGGGTTCCCTAAATTCTGAGGGGAGGGATTTGATGGTCTTTTAGGGCTGTGTCCCAAGGTCTCTCACTCTGTGTAATGTCTAGCTGTGGACCTCTATATTTGCTGCAATATGCTGTAGGAGGAATCTTCTTTGTTGGCAGCAGAACTACCATATTTTCTTTATCCATTTTTTTGTTGAAGGACATCTAGGTTGTTTCCAATTCCTGGATATTATGAATAGAGTTTCAGAGAACATGATGGAGCAAGTGTCTCTGTGGTAGTAACTGGTAAAGCATCGTTTGGCATATGCCCAAGAGTTGTATAGCTGGATCTTGAGGCAGATTGATTTTTACCCTCCTGAGGAACCACCACATTGATGTCCATAGTGGCTGCTTGAGTTTGCACTCTGACTAGTAATGTGTAAGTGTTCCTCTTGCTTCACTCCATTGTCAGCATGAGCTGTTACTTGTTCTGTTTATCCTAGTCATTCTGACAGGTATAAGATGAAATTCCAAAGTAATTTTGATTTGTATTACCATGATGGCTAAGGATGTTGAATGTTTTGTAAAATGTTTCTGAGCCATTTCCTCTATTGAGAATTTTCTCATTAGGAACCATTTCTTAAAAATTTTAAAGTTTATTTATTAATTCAAGTTACATCTCCATCAGAGCCCCCTCCCTCCACCCTTCCTGGTCCCACCCTCCCACCCTCTACTTCCTCTCCCACCTATCCTACTCTTCCACATATCAGCTCCCCTCGGCTCATCGAACACATGAGGGCTCAGAGCTTCCTCTTGCACTGGAGGCCTACATGGCAGTTCCACTAGAGTAAAGTGTCCCACAAACAGGTAAGAGGGATTGCATTTCTATTCCTTTGGGTCTGTTGATTATAGGATAGCTATCCTGTACTATATGGCTAAAATCCAACTATAAGTGAATAGATGCCATGTGCATCTTTCTGGGTCTGGATTAGCTCACTCGGGGTGGCCTTTTCTAGTTCCATCCATTTGGTTGCAAATTGTATGATTATCTTGTTTCTGATGGCTGAGTAGTATTCCATTGTGTAAATATACCATAGATTTTTAAAATCTATTCTTCAGTTGAAAGACATCTGGGTTGTTTCCAGTTTCTAACTATTACAAATAAATCTGCTGTGAACATAGTTGAGGAGCTGTCCTTGTAGTTTGGTGAGGAATCTTTTGGATATATGCCTAGGAGTGGTATGGCAGGGTCTTGAGGCAGAGCTATTCCAAGTTTTCTAAGATATGGCCAGATTGATTTCCATAGTGGTTGTACAACTTTGCACTCCCATAAGAAATAGAGGATTGTTTCTCTCTCTTCACAACCTCAAGAGCATGTACTGTCATTTGGCACAGGTGACAATTTCCTGAACAGAACACCAATAGCTCAGACTCTAAGACCAACAATCAATAAATGGGACCTTATGAAACTGAAAAGTCTCTGTAAGGTACAGAACAAAATGGCAGCCTAAAGATTGGGAAAAGATCTTCACCAACCTCACATCCGACAGAGGGCTAATATCCAAAATATATAAATAACTCAAGAAATTCAACACCAAGAAACCAAATAATCCATTAAATATCGGGTATAGAGCTAAACTGAGAATTCACAAAAGAGGAATCTCTAATGGCTGAGAGACACTTGAAGAAATGCTCAACATCCTTAATCATGAGAGAAATGCAACTCAAGACAACTCTGAGATTCCATCTCACACCTGTTAGAATGGCTAAGATCAAAAACTCAAATGATAGGAAACATTTTTAAATTGGGTTATTTGTTTTCTTGATATCTAGTTTTTTTAGTTCTTTATATGTTTTGGATATTAGCTCTCTATCATATGTGAGTTAGTAAAAAATCTTTGCCCACTCTATAGGCTGCAGCTTTGTTCGAATCACAGTGTCCTTTGCTGTACAGAATCCCATGAGGCCCCATTTACTAATTTAAGTGCCTGTGCTAATGATGTTCTGTTTTGAAAGCACTTTCTTGTGCCCATGAGTTCAAGGGTATTCTCTACTTTTTCTTTTATTAGATTCAGTGTATCTGGTTTTATGTTGACTTCTTTGACCCATTTGGAGTTTAGTTGTGTGTGAAGTAATAAGTATGGATCTATTTGGAATCTTCTATATGCAGCCATCCAATTTGACCAGCACCATTTTTTGAAGATGCTATCTTTTTTTTTTCCAGTGTGCATTTTGGCCTCTTTTTTTTTTTTAAATCAAGTGTCCATAGTTATATAGATTTATGTCTAGATTTATGCATTTTCATGGGGATTGAATTGGATATGTAGATTACTTTTGATAAGATGGGCATTTTTCTATGTAACTCCTACTGATCCTTGTGCATGGGAAATCTTTTCATTGTCTGATATCTTATTCAGTTTCTTTATCCAATGTCTTAAAGTTTTTATCATACCAATCTTTCACTTGCTTACTTAGAAATATCCCAGGACTTTTACCTTCTACCACATTCTGCAGGGCTACATTGGCAGATAGATACCGGATATACTTGATTTAATCATGGAATGTGTGTTTTTTTGTTTTTTGTTTTTTGTTTTTTTCATCTATGGTGACTGAAAGTTTTGCTGGGAATAGTTGTTTGGGTTGGCATTTGTAGTCTCTTAGAGTCTGCAAAACATCTCTCCGGGTCCTTCTGTATTTTAGAGTCTCCATTTAGAATGTGGGTATGATACTAATAGTTCTCCCTTTATATGTTGCTTGTTCTTTTTACCTTACAGTTTTTAATATTTTTCTTTGTTCTGTGTGTTTGATGTTTTGATTGTTATATGCTTATGGACTGTCTTTTATGTTCCAGTCTATTTTGTGTTCTGTATGCTTTTTGTACTTTGATAGGCATCTACTTCTTTAAGTTAGGGAAATTTTCTTTCATGATTTTGTTGAAAATATTTTCTGTGCATTTGACCTATGTTTCTTTTCCTTTCTGTATTCCTATTATTCTTAGATTTGTTCTTTTCGTAGTGTCCCAGATTTCCTGGATGTTTTATGCTAGGAGGTTTTTGGATTTAACATTTTCTTTGACTGAGACATCTATTTCTTATATCACGTCTTTAGTGTGTAAGAGTCTCTTCCATCTCTTATATTCTGTTGGTGAAGCTTGCCTCTGTGGTTCCTGTTCAAGTTCCTAAGTTTTTCATTTTCAGAATTCCCTCAGTATGGTTTTCTTTACTGATTCTATTTCAACTTTCAGTTATTAAATGATTTTATTCATTTCCTTCCACATTTATTTGTGTTTTCATAGATTTCTTTAACGGACTTATTCATTCTACTTTATGGACCTCTGTCATATGCATAAAGGCTGTTTTAAGTTCTTTTATTTGTGCTTCAATTATGTTGGTATATTCAGGGCATGCTTTAGTATGGTTGCTGGGCTCTAGTGGAGACATATTATCCTGGTTGTTATTGATTGTGTCCTTGTGCTGGTGTTTTGGCATCTACCTCTCTGGCTAGAATGGCCTGTATGTTCCCAGGGAGTTGAATCATGCTCTTTAAAAGGATTAATTTATTTTCCTTTTATGTATATGGGTATTTTGTGTTTTTTTTTTAAACTAAAGCCCTGTCATTCTAGTTTATTAATGAAGACACAGGAGCCAGATGCTGTGAAAGCCTGCTAGCTCAGAGAGGCAGACAAAGTGCCTGCTGACTTTCCTACTCAACCAGTGTCTCAGAAGGATAAAACTTCCCCACTCACCTCACATACCAGAAGGAAAAAAGCTTACCGAGCTGACTTTATTATTCAGCTGAAAATCCCAAGGGGGGGGGGGGAGAAACAGAAGAATCCACAGGAAGAAGGCTAGAAGGAGAAAACTCTGAAGGAAAAAAAAAAAAACAAAAACAAAGAAAGAAGCCTAAAAGGAAGAAAAACTCTGAAGGAAGAAATACTTCTGAAGGAAAACAGCCTTCCAACTCCTTCTCCATGCTATCCAGCCAATGCCCTTCCTTTCTGTTTAATCCCTGTCAGCTAGTTTCTTGCTCCCACTCTTGAACCAAGGTTAACTTCCTCTAACTCTGTGTACAGAAAGCTCTTGGGTTAAAGGTGTGTGCTAGGGTTGAGTCACACCATAGCCACTTGTTCACAATAAATAGAAAGTTCTTGAATTAAAGGTGTGTGCTAGGTTAGATCCACACACCACTACTTGTTTACAGTAAACAAAAAGCTCTAGGATTAAAGGTTGAGCCTTCCCACAATTAGAAATAGGCTTTTACAGTTTACAATTTTGGGGTTCACAATGTGATAAAATATTCTAAAACATTTTTTTTGCCTGCATATAGGTCTATGTGCATGCCTGGCACCCATAGAAGTCAGAAGAGAGCTTACGATGCCTAGGAATGGAGTTATGGATAGTTGTGAGCCACTTTGTGTATGCTGAGGGGAGTGAAGCTGGGTCTTTTCAAAGAGCAGCCAGAGCACTTAATCACTGAGACATCTCTCCAGATCCTCATGATACTTTTTGATAGACATGGTGAAAAAAAAACTAGGAAAAGAAGGATCATATCTCAACATAATAAAGGTGTTGTCATCTGTTTCTGGGGAATACTAGAGTAGGAAAAGTCTTAGAAATTAGTTGGTAACAGCAGCCATCCTATTCTCATTCTCTCTCTCTCTCTCTCTCACTTTCTCATTTCTTCTTTCACATTTCCCTTGCACAAGCTGTCCTCACTTCCATTGGTCTAATCTTAGAACCCTGAATGTGGATCCCATGGGGAGTTCGTTGCAAGACCTGGGTGGTCCTGTTGCAGGTTGGCTAAGCTGGGGAAGTAAGATTTTTATTCCTATGTACAGAATCCTTATTTATTTAACAGAGCTTTACTTTTACCTTTTGTCTTTCTTTGAGTTTTTTTTTGAATAAGGAAAATTAAAAAAAAACTGGCATCATTTCTTTTGCATATGAAGGATCAAATGAAGTACTCTTTCACTTGTGAGTTTGAAATAGAATTGAAGTCTGTTCCTCATGTTGGCTTCAATAGCAACTAGAAATTGCAAATGGATGGATGGGTGGGACAGGAGGATTAAGTGGGGAAGGGAGAGAAGAGGGGACAAGAAGGGAATACAAAGAGAGATAGTTTAAAATTAAGGGCCATTTGAGCGAGAATATGGAAACCTAATACGGTAGAAACTTTCTAAAATATATACATATGTGACAGCAATATAAATGAAATTGCAAAATAATGGGGGAGATAGAATCCCAACTGATCATCTCTTTTCATCAAATTAAGCTTCCAGTTCCAAGATTGGGTTACATCTAATTGAGTTTTTAGCCAAAGGGTCCCATGGGAATCTCCAGTAAACGAGGCTGTTTCTAAGACTATAGGTTGCTCTCCACGAACTGATAGCAAGTCCTCATTGCTAAAGACAGCACCTAGACAAATCATTGAATATGGAGTAGTCCAGCTAGTGCGTACACAGAGGCTTCAGTTCTATGTTCTAGTGTCTTTAATATAGGGAAGTACTCTGCATGCTACCAAAAGAAAAACATAAACACCAACACAGCCACGAACTCTTTGAACTACAATAGTGTCCTCCTGCAAGATATGCTAGTGGCACAAAGCTTATGGGAGTAACCAACCAATATCTGATTTGTCTTGAAGGCCTACTCCATGAGATAGAACCTATATTCAACACAGATTTTGTAACCAAGAATCTGACTAGATATCTCAGGGTCCTAGGAGAAAATCAAATACTGCTGTTCTGAAAAAAAAAAAAAAACCAACCAACCAAACCAAAACAATAAACCATAGCAATAATATGACTCCTAATGACGTTCTGCTATATTCATAGATCAGTGCCTTGCTGTGCCATCATCAGAGAAGTGTCTCCCTGCAGCAGATGGGAACAAATATAAAGACACACAGCCAGACATTATGCAGAGAGTGAGAGACTTTATACACTCTGCTCAAATGAGATATCTCTATCAAATTCCTTGTCTCAGGGTTCAGGGAACCCCCAAGGAAGAAGAACCAGAAAGAAATATAAGAGACCGAGGGTATAGAGGACACCAAGGAAAGAAGGTCCTCTAAATGAACGTGAGCAAAGATCATATGAACTAAGGGACTATGGAATGGTGCACAGGTCTGCAGCTGGTCCCCTGCCTATATGCTATGGCTTCTGGCTTAGTGTTTTTATGGGATTCCTAAGTGTAGGAATGAGTGGGTTTCTGATTCTTGTGTCTTCTCTTGGCTCTTTTTCTTGTGTTTGTTTGTTTTCTCCAATTCTGATGTACTAATTTTCATTTTATCTTATTGCAATTTATTTTATAAAAGAAAAAGCAAAAATAAAACCCTACCCAATATTGGGGAAGACCCACGTGTAGAAGTTGCTTTTACAACAGCAGATAGGCAATGGAATAAAGTCTTTCTCACTCTCATTGGTAGCACTCTATGTACACACTACATATAATGTCAGTTAATATTAAATGAAAGAAATGCCATTTTGTCTTCCTTAATATCTTTAAGTTTTTAAGTTTCAAAGGAGATTGCTTCCTTTTTGGACTCAAGGCTCCAACAATTGAGAAGCAGTATTCCTGCCTTTATGAGATTTTCCCAACTATATCAAAGTGAAGATACCTTTAAATGTCTGATGACTTATACAATGTGTGAAAGTATCTATAAAATATATGATTGATTAAAAAATAGAAATTGCAAATAGTCTTTTAGGCATTCCTACTCTTGGGAGCTGAACTAAGAGCTGTCTGCAATAACCAGTGGAGTGGCATAGAACTTTCATTCTAGGCAGTTCTTGACACTTAAAGAACAGTGGTAGGTAGCTTTCAAGTGGGGTCTTAGGGAGAAGTCCAAAGGATAGCCTTTCTGTGGGTCAAGTGTCTGTGTCCTGCATAAACCACTGAAAATAATGGAAACAGCCCAATACAATTATTCAGGGCATGCTGAGAGCTGTTACTTGCCATTCTATTATGTGACACACTACAAGAAAGTATGTTAGAATTTTTGAACTCCTTCAGCAAGGAAAGGCACTCTTAAATTGCTGTTTTAAGGTTCATAGCTGAGTGAGATTGTGTCAGTCATCTGAAGAGGACCAAGCATGGCACAATCTTGAGAAGTGGCCACAGTTTCCTGTTGGAGATTTGTCCTCTGACCTGCTAGGTTAGACTTTGCTCTGGTTGTAAAAGAGTTACAATGAACAGTTTTCATCTACACAGAGGTGTAAGGCTCTGAAGCCTTGTTCTTTAAACTGATTCTTTTGGTCGAGTTGGGTCAGAGGATGGCTATCTTTACTGGCTTGGACATCTTGTTTCTGTGATTCAACTGCATTTGGCCATCTAGTATTTTTGTTTGTTTTTTGAAGACAGGGTTTCCTGTGTAGCCCTGGCTGTTCTGGAACTCAATCTGTAGGTTAGGCTGACCTTGAACTCATAGAGATCCACCTGCCTCTGCCTCCAAAGCAATGGGATTAAAGGCATGCACTACCACCCCACCCCCTGCCAAGATTTTTTATTGAAAAAATTTTTATTTTGTGATTTTTTTTACATCATGCACCCTGTTCCCTCCCATTTCCACCCTCCCCCCAGACCCAATCCCTCACCCTTGCAATCTGTTCCAGCAGAAAAAAATAATAGCTCATTGTGGAGGCTGCAATGTATCTCAGTATGTCCCACAATATTCCCCTTTGTCCACACATTTTGTTTGCAAATGTTCATTATAATAACTCCTTGGTATGGTACGAGGCCCCTGATTTCCACTACTCCATCAGTACTGGAACCTCACTGGGACTCCTCTCAGAGATGCCGTAACTGTCCTGTATCATGGATCTCCTGCAGTCCTGGGTTGTGGAACTGACCTCTTCTTGTACTCCAGCAGTTCATGGGGTAGACATTGGGGTGGGCCAACTCAAAGCCCTGGTTCTGGACCTGCAATCCCCATTTACATGGCCAGTTCTACTATGGAAAGTTGCATGGCCTGCTCTCCCAAGTGCTGCAACATGTGAGGGGCAGGGACAGTTCTCCTGCTCTTGTGACCCCATCTGGGCCAGATCTCCTGTCAGTCAATGGTGATGAGGGCCAAAGGGAGGGGAGGACATCTCTCCCTATCCAGCACCACCACATAGTAGACAGAAGTCAGGGGTGGCTCTCCCACACTCACTCCCTCAGGGCTGGCTCACCCATAACCCCCACATCCAGGGCTGGACAGAGTTCTTCTAGTTTCTAGTTTGTTTCTCGTCATGGGAGCCCATCTGGTGTTTGCTTGGTACTGGTCCTAAAGGAATCTCAGACTACCCCATGATGCCAAAGTGGTGTTGGTATCCAACTTGCTTTTTTTTTTTTTCAGGAATGTTAGGCTACTATTCTTTCAGATGTTCATAGGTCAGAACACAGAATGTAGATATAGCCTCTCTCCTCTCTGCCACTTACTGATGCACATGTGACACAGCAGCCACATCTGCAATGCCTCTAGGGGCAAGTAGTATTTCTCTTATAGCCAGCAGTTCTCAACGTGTAGAGTGCAACCTGATTGATAAACTCCTATCTCCAAAAATATGTACACTATAACTCATAACAGTATCAAAATTGCAGTTAAGAAATAGCAATGAAAATAATTTTATTGTTGAGGGTCACCATAACATGGGAGTCACAGCATTAGGAAGGTTGAGAGACATTGCTTATAACAAATTCTACATGTTTCACTGAATATATATATTTATATATATGTACATATATATGCTATGTATATATAATATATACATATATGTTGTGTATATATTATATATACATATATATGCTATGTATATATATATAATTTTCTCTTTGGGATAGATAATATTAAATTGAGGGGAAAACAAAGAGAACGATAGACTTCAGACATATTCTTGCATTTCTAGTTAGGTTCTTTGGGATTATGCAAAATGACTTAATCTCAGTGATGTAACTGACATAAAATTCAACTTTTTCTAATTGCTAGTGTTGCTGCTATGGCTTGTTTATCACACCCTTAAAGCTGGCAGTTGTCTCTGAGAAAGAATCTTTTATGATCCTTCAGAACTGTACTACCCAATAGAAATACAGTACAAACCTTATATAATTTAAACTCTTCCAATAGTTACAGCTAAAAAGCTAAACTGTTGACTTTAATGATATATTATCTAGTACAAGATATTGCAAAATGTAATGAAGCTGTAAAATGTTTGTAATATTTAATGTTGTTTTATTTAAATCCTCAAAATCCATACTGTTTGTCATACTAGCAAGGGCCACATTTCCAGTGTTAATGGTACTTAAATCCATGTAGATTAGCAACTACCTTACTAGGAAGCCTGGTTTTATGAGATAACAACAGCAACAATATGATTATGATGTCTTTAATGCATGCAGCACACTTCTGACAATGTTAAGTCTTCTGGATATATACTCACATATACATATATAGCTATATAATTAGATTTTGGAATCTTCCAAGTAGTAAGGAAAACATGTTATAAGTTACAAGCATTTAAAGTGAATCTAGGTTTAAAAATATATTAATATAGGAACAATATATTTCTCATATTGACTGCTGTTCATGCATCAACTAAGTGTTGTTTTATAAATCCTAGTCATTTCATTTACCAGTGAAGAAGACTTGGGAACCAGATGCTGGAGTGAAAACCTGCTAGCTCAGAGAGGCAGAAAAAGCCCCCAGCTGACCTGCCTACTCCACTGATGTCCCAGAAGGAAAAAGCCTGCTAGCTCACCTGGCTGACTTTTCCTATTCAGCTGATATCTCAGAAGGAAAAAAAGCCCTTTCTTCTTCTCCATGCTGTCTTAAATACCTCCTTTCTGTTTACTCCCTCTCAGCCGGTCGCTTCCTCTGCCTTTCGACCTGTGGTGACTTTATTTAGCTCTTGGATAAAATGTGTGTACTAGAGCTGAGTCACACCACACGCACTTGTTTGCAGTAAAAAAAGCTCTAGAATCAAAGGCTGAGCCAAAGCAAAATTTAAAACACATTTTTACAGGTCACAGTCTTGGGGTTCACAATGTGATCAAATGTCCTGTAACAACTGAGTTACTTTTTCTCTTATTAGTTTTAACAGAAGACTTTGTTTTGGTAAAGTGTTCATTACTTCTTAAATACCCAAGTGTGTTCTTAAATTGTCTTCATATATTGAAAAAGGGAATCTCAGAGCTTAGTGCATTTAAACTCAGTATTGTTCTTTTTTCTGTTAGAAGGATGTGCACTTTTTTGATAGATATGACTTAAAATTTACACCTAGGATCATGATTGTTTGTCATTTTTCCACCTTTGATTATTGACTATTTTGTAGCATATTCTTTATAGACTCTTGCTTATTGTTGTCACCTAAAATTCTATTCAAATTTTTTCTTTTCGTTTTTCTTTTCTTTCCTTTTCTTTCTAAAAACTGGGTCTTACTACATAGCCCTGACTGACCTGGAACTTGATATGTAGATTATACTGGCCTAGAACTTATTTTTTTCTTTAACAATAGCAAGAAGCTACCATAAGGTCAGGAAGTGAAATCTGATTTCCCCACCTGAGAGACAAGAACTTGGGACTTAGCCATAAAATGGTGAATAAGAAGGGTCAGGAGCCAAACTTGGAACCTCAGACCACTGATTTCCACAACTTGATTTCCTAATTCTTGTGGGATGTGACAACTTTTCATGAAAAACAATGTTTTTAGAGAACAGTGAGACCCCTGCACAGTCAGAAGGAGGAGAAGGAAAGTTAAATAAAATTATAAAATACTGAAAGGATGATGGATTGATTAATAGTGGATAGGAGAAAGCTGCCAAGCAGGGTCAGGGAAAAGTTGATATCTGGAATCACTTTGGTGACCAGAGCCCACAGCTGAATGACTTCTATCTTTTAAGAGAAGAGCCAACAATGTTTTTTTTTTTCCCTGCAAAGTGCTAGTGTGGTGGTTTGAAAGAAAATGGCCTCCATAGGCCCATAGGAGTGGCACCCTTAGGAGGTGTGGGCTTGGAGTATGTGTGGCTTTTTGGAGGATATATGTGACTGGGGTGTGAGCTTTGAGGTTTCAGAAGCTTCAGCCAGTTTACTCAACTACCAGATCAAGATGTAGAACTCCCAGCTCCTTCTCCAGCACCATGTCTGCCTGCAGGCCACCATATTTATCACCATGAGGATAATGGAGTAAACCTCTGAACTGTTTGTCAGTCTCAATTAAATGTTTCCCTTTATAGGAGTTACTGTGATCATAGTGTCTTTTCCCAGCAATAGAAACACTAAGACAGATAGCTTGTAAATCTTTTAGGATTTATATTTGTTATTTTTCTGTCCTTTTGACAAAATATCTGATAAAGTCACCTTAAAGAATGAAGGTTTTGATTCATGATCTCATAGACATGCATCCTTAGTTTTTAGCTGTATTGACTGTAGGCTTATGGTAAGATTGAGTATATAGCAGAGGTTACCCATTCCATAGTGCACAGGAAGCAGAGGTGATGAGAAGAAAATAGCATGATGTATAGTCCCACCCCTTACCCCATGACCTCCTTCCTCCACCAGCCTCCTACTTCCATGGTTCTGTCTCTTCCTAAAGGTCTATTTAAAGTCTGAATCCACCAATGTATTAAGCCCTTCATCATGTCAGAGTCCTCATGCTCTAATTGTTTCTAGGGACACTCTCACAAACACCCACAGAAGTGTACTGTAACACCGTCGTAGGCATTTCTCAACCCAGTCAAATTGACAAGTCAAGAGTAACAGTTAAAATGGGACAACTTAACTTTGCCACTTGGGACTTGGCAAGCAGCTACAGACAGCAACTACATGGGAGAATGTGACGATGTTTTCTAACTGTTTAGAAATATAAGCTGTTGGCTTAAATTGGCCCTGGGTCACAGTTTTTCAAACATACCATATACTTGTGTACACACACTTAGGTACAGAAAACAAAATGACTAAATCTTGGCTGAATATTTAATACTTCAGGATGTAGATAATCATCAGCGCCTTCAGAGTGGATCAATATTTTTGTTTGATAATTTTCAGTGCTGTGAATGCCACTTTGCATAAATATGTAGGACAAAAATGGGAGGACTGTATTCAGAATTTGTTAGAAGTTGTGTTCTAACCCTAAGTCAAATTCATTTAACATGTTTGTTTGAATGGATGCCATCATGAACTCAGCAGCAATGTTAAAAAATAAAATATCCTAATATAATACAACTAAGACACATTCATTTGCCTCATGTGCGGGATGATGGGATGTCAGTGCAACAGGCATTACGCCTGGAGCTGAAACATTGTGTTCTCCATAAGAGCAGAGGTTTTATATGAATAGCAAAAACTTCATTCATACTATTGTCATGAATTTGATTCACAGTGTTTCAGGCAGTGTGCATTTGTGTTTTGTGGACAGAGAGCATGCTCAGTGCATAGTATGTGTGCTGTGTGTTCAGAACCAAGGCTGCAGTCCATTACGATGCCATGCTGGCCAGCTCTGACAGAAAATCCTGGGTTCTTTACCTGTTGGATTTTAAATTAAGTGTTTGACTTTTGATCACTAAGAAACCTATTACTAATGCCAACGTTTTTGTCTCCCACATCCTGTTCGATATGAGACCCCATTTTAAGTTAAGACCCACAGCTTATAAAGGTATATTCTAGACACAGCCTCTTTCAACCTAAGTGGAGTAGACATGAAGTCAGCAGTGGATTTACCTGTTTAGATTTACTCTTCTTTTTCTCTTTTGCACCTTGATCTTATTTACAGATGTCCAAATGAAAATACATGAATACATGCTGCTCTTTCTTTAATAAAAAGATTTAGATTTAATTTTTGATTATATACAATCAAAATATATGTCTATGTGGGGTTATAGGCATATGAGTATAGGTGTCTGTGGAGGCCAGAGGAGGGGCATCAGATCCTCTGATGCTTGAGCCACTCAATAAGGGTTCTGAGAACCAAACTCAGGTCCTCTCCAAGGGCAATGCATACTCTTAACTGCAGAGCTATGTCTCCAGAGCTGCTTCTTGTCTTTTAAGTCAATTCTTTTTTGTTCACTTTTGTCAGCGTTTTAGCTTGTTCCAATTTCCAGGTCACAAAGTATATCGATTTTTAAAGGTAACTAAAGTTAACCTTTAGTCAAAAAACATGCATTTGGGTGCTTTTATTCAGGCTCTTCATTTTAAGAACAGCTAAATTGGAACCCCAATTAAATAAAGGAGATGTCCATAGGAACACAGGGAGGAAACATTAGGAGTGAAGCTCCTCTCTAAGAACCCAGATTCTTGTTGTCAAATTTATAGTTTGCCAAGGTCAGATCAGTAATGTGCAAAGAATAATAAGAATTATGCAGAACTCATTACAGTTAAAATAATCACAGGACTTCTGTTTCTCTTATAGGTGGGAACCAACACATGACATCTTAAGAAATGATGCCCTGAGCAATTCCTCTTATTTTCTAATGTTCAACTGCTGGTAGAACTTTTCAGTTTTACAAAATGGATTTGACATTGTCAAAAAATAGAATTTGAAATCTGCTTTCTAGGGCATCCTTGTAGAGAGCTGCGATGTGCCGCCCCTTAAAGATGGCGCTGGTCTCTGCCTTCCACCAGCCCGACGGTGAGCGCTCTCGGTGGTAAACAAGTCCATATTTGGCTAAGACCGCTGATCTGGCTTGCTTCCGCATACGTGGGCCTCTAAGATAGCACCACTTGGCTTTACTTGATTGGCTGTTCATTTAGTATTTAGCCTGTGGGTTGGGTCTGCCCGGGCATTCGGAAGACTGTTTTCAAGGGACCTGAATAAACTGCAGGAGAAGAGCTTTTATGAGTTGCGTCATTCCTTGCTGGACAAGGGGGGACGCGACACATCCTCATTTTGGTTAGGGTGTAAAGAGCGGTGTCTTTCCTTGTCTCCACCAGATTCCTTTTTGAAAACTCCAAACTATTCACCACATCATAATACCTCCAAGATTAATTTGTGACATTAATTTTGAATTATTTTTAGTCTTCTGGGTCATGTTAATTTTCATACTTTTGTTTAAGTCAAATTATGCTTGCTCTTTTAGACAAGGTGTGTGTGTTCCAGTCCTCTTCATGTGTGAGCAGTTTCTCATCAGGCATGTACATGAGGATCTTCTGTGTTAGTCAGATAAGGTTAGATTGTCTCAGACTTTCAGGATCAGAAAAAAAATCGACAAAAATAAATTCAAAAAAGAGAAATCTATTACAAGACAAACACATTTAGCAATGTCTGTGTCTAAGAAAGTACAGCTCTTTTTCTTAGATATTTTTAAAGATTGACTAAATTTTCTTATGAAAATTGTAATTGGGTCCTCTATCAAAATTTATGGCACTTTCACATGACAGAGAAAATGAATCTAGTACAATAGACCAAAGGAAATTTTGATAAGAAACACTTTCTTGATGTGACTAGTAATTAGATGAAATTTAAAAGACGTTGGAAAAATTTCCTCCTTTCATCTTCTAATTCTGAAGAAAGAGTTTAAAAGCAGCAAATTGTCATAGCTACAGCAAAAAGACAGAAAATAATTTCAGTATGAGGTAGTTAAATCTTGAGCTGCACTTCTTAGAAACACAGAGCAAACAAAATGGTTCCCCACACTGAGACCATCTTAAGCCCAAGGTAAAGTTGAGAAGGCCTGGCCATTGTCAGAAGTGCCTCTGTTGGTAAGAGATATCTGATATATGTTTGCTGCTTCCAATCAGCTAATAGTTGGTCTATGTGTTCTTAATAGATAAACAACTACTTAGGTGTCCTTGTAGCTTTTTCAGGAAGTCCTCCAATGTGTCTTTTACAGACTTTACTCACTTAACGACTATTTAATGGGCATCCATTATGAGTGAAATAACACGTCACTAAAAATTGAGAAAGTCAAAAGCACAGCCTTCAAAGAAACATTTAGTGTATGAAATAGACGAAGCAGCCAATAATTTGTTTTCAAGAAGGCTGGTTGCTATGGCAGCAGCAAATACTGCCTTAATGCTTATAAAGAAGGCTGTACTAGGTCCTAGAATGCTGGGTTCTTAGAGTAGAGAATGTGGGGAAGAAATCATGGGCTCAAGTTGCATATACAGAGGCATGCAATGCAGAAGGGCATTTGCCATATACTGGCAGGGTCTTGAGGAGAGGCCTAGGATTCCTTCCAATGACCCAGCATCTGGCAACTGTGTCACTCTGTTTGGAGACTTGAAGGATGTGGGAAAGGATGTGAAATATTCCTTGCCCTTGCAGAATTCACAAAATGACTCATGTCACAAAGGGTAGTCAGAGACCCAGCAGCAGCCTTGTCTGTTTACTGCCATCAATTCATAAGGAACTGAGCCCTACTGTGATGCCAGGCACCATGCTGGTGCCAGAGGCTCACACGAAGTGAGCAGGGCACACTCTGCCCATGTGTGAGAACATGGCAGAGTGAGTCAGGAACTGACAAATGTCATTTAGTGGTAGTAACTAAGACAAATGAAGACTCTCTTAATTATACCTAGAATATAGGATTTGTGGTCATTAGAGACACTCATCTCCTTATACAGTAATTTTGCATGTTTGTATGCTCAATTCCCTCCATTCTCAATCTGTAGGTCATGACCCCTTTGGGGGGGGGGTCAAATGATCTTTTACATATCAGATATCCTGTATATCAGATATTTACATTGTGATTCATAACAGAAGCAAAATTACAGTTATGAAGTAGCAATGAAAATAATTTTGTGGTTGGGGGTCACCACAGCACACAGAACTGAATTAAAGGTCTATAGCATTAGGAAGGTTGAAAACCACTGCTCTCTGCTATAGGCGTGCAGAGTTCATTTACAGTAACTTCCACGGGAAAAGGCCTTGAGGAGCAGACTGTTTAAGCTCTTACCTTTTGAGGACCATTTGTTCCTGTAGAGAATAACATGTCTTCTGTAGGGAAATCCCACGTTACAATTCTTTATGCTTAAAATTCTCTAGAGTTTGATTTCTTCATTTTTGGCTATGTGGTTAAAAGTTGAAATATTGATGCTTCCTAATATTTCCTTTTCTAGGTGACCTTGATATCTTAGATCGCTTTTCGTTGCCATGATCAAAGTTCCTGGCAGAAACAAGTTAAAAGAGAAAGGATGTATTTTGGCTTATGGTTTCAAAAAGATGTATGATTTCTTGGTCCCACGAGCTAGAACAGAGCATCACTGTAGTTGCTGACTCTTCTGTACTTCTAGATGGGCAGAAAATAAAAGGTGTAAGAAGGAGTCTCGGTAATGCACTCCTAGTCTCACCCTATACCTCCACTTCCCACCCTGTGACCTCCTCCCTCCATGCAGGTTTCACCTTCCCAAAGCTTTTACAACCTTTCAAAATAGCTCCTCAGCCAGCAACTGTTGAGGAGACAGTTCATATTTATACCCTACCAGTTGTTTTCTGTTTGAATCTTGGATGAAAATAAGGACATGATCACTCCTAGGTATGGTTGAGGAAACGGGTTTTATTGTAGATATAAGGGAGAACTCAGCCAGAGGCAACTGGAATGGTCCAGACTGAACCAGGTTAGGAGAGGACAGTGATGGGGGAGAGTGACAGAGGAAGAGAGGGAGAAGAGAGGGAGCAAAGAGGCCAAGAGCAAGCCAGCCTGGGAAAAGAGAGCAAGAGTATCTGGCCAAAATGGCTTGGTTATATAGGAAAGAGAAGCCTGGAGGAAGGGAAGGGAAGCCCAGCCCCTAGGCTGAAGAGGTTTAGGGTAGGAGGCAGGGTGAAAAGTGCTGGGAAGAGCCACAGGTCCTGAACAAGACTTGTCCTGGGTTTCTTTGGGACCAGGCAAATCTTAGTTTTTACCTTGTAATAAAAGAATTCTGGAAGTTTATTACAAAACTAAAGAGACTCTTATAGGATACATCAATCATACTTCTTGGTATTTAACCAAATGAGTTGAAAACTCCTGTCCATCTCAAAACCTGCACACAAGCATTTCCAGTGGCTTTGTTGAAACTGCCAAATTGTTGGCAACCAAGATATCCTTCAACAGTTAGATTTTTGTCAACTCAAAGAATATGACTTCAGGTAGAGCAAAGAGTATATCTTGGGCAGGGCCAAATTTGATCCCATGAGTTAAACTAAACCATGATACTGATCAGGGGAAATTAGAATATCCTGAAGTTTTGGTTGTTGGAGTACTTAATAGGATGAATTATTAGGCCTTTAAAATTATTTTAAAGCATCCCAGATTTGAGCTGCATTCAACAGCTTTTACCAATGTGACAGACTCTGTTGCGGTATCATAAAAAAAAGTGTTTCCCTAGAATAAACTCAAAGGCCATTTCTTCAAAAGGTATTCCCCAGGATTTCAAGACCATCTGTGCCTTTCTCCTCTGGTTACTGTGACAGTGTCTGTCAGCTCTGTTCTGCCAGTCCCAGGTTGAAAACCATTCTTGGACTTAAAGACAGAGAGTTTTGGATCAGCACATGCTGCTGGTGAGATTATTCTCCCTTTGTTGATCATTATTCTCTATTTTATTGAGGAAACAATGTTAATGACTAGATTTAATCCTCATGGTAAAATGTAACAAAACACTGCTTTTCACGGCATTAGCTTTTGTGGTTTGTGAAGCATCAGTAGTTGTTCTGAGGCTGAGACTGTGTGCTTTGATGTTTTTCATTTATCTTCTATTCTCTAGTTCTTAGAAATGGCAACGGATGGTATTAATTATTTTAAAATGTGCATATTTGCAAATGCAATACTGTATGTGGTTGAGTCACTGACAGCTCATAGTCTATGCAGGGTACAGCCTGATGTGTCGCAGATGTTATTAGCATATGGTATTATGTATGCAGAACTGTGTTCCTATGGTTTTGATGTTATGGTAAGTAGCAGGCTGTTTTCTTAATTCTTGTAAGTTGCATATCCCCCTAAAGACTCATTATGAAAAGACACGTTGAAGTGAGTAGTGTCATTACAAGATTGTTGTTGCTTGCCAACAAGCAACAAAAGGAGAAAAAAAAATCCTTACAATATCTGAGATGGCGATCCTTAGAAATCGCCTCTGAAATTAATGAGATGCTAGAAAAAGAAGGAGCCGAACAGATTGCATCATGTGCAGGGCTTCACAGGGGCTTTAAACAGGGACTAGTAATGTGCTGAGTGTAGGCGGTAGTTTTCATGATCAACTACTTTCTTGCTTCTACTTCTCCAGGATGAAACCAAGCAAATCCACAATTACAAGCACTCACTTGATTACAGAACACTCTGACCCAGAGGACACTGTAATTAAATTAACAGCTAAAGTTTGAGGTTTTCTCCCTTCCCCTCCTCTGCTGCTTCCCTCTCCTCCCCTCCCATTTTTCTTTTCTCTATTTCTAAAAAACAAAAAAATAAACAAACAAAACAGCTAGAAAGGAAATTCTCCCACCTCTAGCTACAAAGGAGATTCTCCTTTACTGTTTTTCAGCACCTCTCTGCCCGTGTTGTCTCTACCTGCTGGGTGTCTTCTGTCTGGGCATACCTCTATCTCCATGGAGACAGACAGCTCTGAGGAGCTCTGAGGGTTGAGCCATCTGGACACATCACCCCCAACCCCCACCTTCCTAAGATCAGTCTGGTTTTGATCATAGAGCAGAGGGTAAGAGAGAAGGTACCTTCTCTATAGAGAAGCAAAAATGTGTTGACCAACTGAAATCCTCTCTCTGTGTTGTCCTGTATACAGCCAGACAGAAAGCTGAAAAGAACGCCTTTTGTTTCCTGTTGGGTTGTTAGAGCAGCCTGTTTGCTAGGAGAATCCAAATGCCAGAGGGTCTCACAGCAGCAATAAGAAAATTGTCTTTCTTGAAAACTTCCATCAGCTGTTCAACTGTTAAGGCGACAGGTTAACTGGAAACCCAAGAAATGTGTGGTGACCTAGTGCCTCTTCCTTCTTATAATGTACAATTATTCTAAACAGAAAGGCATCAAAACATGCACAGATGTTGTTTGTTAATGAGTAGAGGAGCCAGGTGATGCATGCATGCAAATGCTTGTTTTACTGAGGAGGCCTGCAGAATTGCAGGAAAAGCACAGATTTTTCAGGCTCCTGACATCCCTGCCTTTTTCATTTCCTGGAAATGTTTTCACACTAACGTAACTGTGAAGCTTTATCATTACACTTTTAGGTCTGAATCAAAAACCCATCTTGCTTATGTGATGGTGGTTTTAACGTGTAAAAAAAAAATTAACCTGTGATGGCTAACGTTACGTTTTAAGTTTAAATCCGTTCTTAAGAGATCTATAAAACAAAAATGTCTCTAAGCTGTAAACTCCACTTGCTAATGGACAATTAATTTCTTAGAAGGCTAGGGGCTGTTGTTCATGTAAGAAAACCCACAAGTTTCACTTCTCTAAACAAACTTGGTCGCCTCAATTACACAGGATCACATGCAGGCAGGAAGCATGCTTGATCACACGTAGGCAGGAAGTACATCATGATGTATACTTGCCTCTGATTGGATGATGGCAGGAAATGCTTATTTTTGTGAGTCTTGACTTCATAAGCCCCTGACTGACATAATTCTGCACCATACTTTGACCTTGCATTTCAAGGATGGACCTGGTCAGTATCCATGGACCTGGCCAGTATTTAATAATGTCTCTTATTTGTTAAAATTTTATTAATTGTCAGACTGGTGGATTTCTGAGCAACCCCCAAACCAAAGCAAACAAAATGCGACAGGCCTGAAAATGCCAATCCCCATAACTTCTGGGTATCAGAGGCCACCCGATACTGGAGGTACCAGAATTGCCCTCCGCAGTTGTTCAGAAAGGCATGGGTGCCTCCTGAGGATCACTGATAACCCCGGGAATCTGGTTAAATTCAAGATCACTCGACTAGCAGGAATTTGTCACAGTGGCTCTCTGAAACGCATTTTCAGTGGCTGAATTGCATAATATATGTGCTTTGCAGAGCCTAGCTTTGTATCTTTCAAAAAGGCTTGGAGATGGGAATACTTACGCTCAGTGAGTCTCAGTATGTCTTAGAGGACTAGACTTAAGTAAAAAGTACCTAAGTGAGTCAAATAGTGAGAGCCTCGAACCTGGTTTTCATTCCAGGGCTTATTTCTTTCAACATGGTTATTAAGAGTTTTCTAATATTCAGGAATATTCACCAAACAGTTCCTACTACTGTTTGCTATGTTTGAGAGGATGGAAAAGAGGAGCTAAGACATTGGGAAGTCACAAAACCTGGTTGTCTAAAGTCATGAACCAGTGAAGTGGTTTGGAAGAAGCCTAATGTGCCCCGCTTGCTGACCCTCCTCCAATGGATGGCCCTGTCAGATATGTTGTATCATTCTAAGAATGAAAGGCAGTGGCGGTTTTTGCTAATTTTGGGTCACAGTGTAGCTAATAATGTATTTGTAACCAACACTGCGCATACCATGTTAGCAACACTTTCCTGTTCTGTGTCCAAGAAAAGAGATGAAAAAAAGGCACCTTTACCTCACTAGAGCTGGAATCTAGTGATTCACAAGCAATCTAATTTTGGTTTTAGCAGCCATAGTGTTCTGCAGAGACTTCTATTAGTGGATAATTAACTTTGTAATGCATATAGGTGACAGTTGTAATCATTGAGTCATGCAAATATGCACAGACCTTGATATCGCTTTTAACTAGTTATATGATGTCATTTCAGTATTTTGAGGGCTATTGCTAACATCTGTGACCATGTTGGTAGCCAAATTCAAAAGATATATTGATTACATTTCAAGAAGTTTTATTTATTTTCCTAATTTTTTTTTAGCAGCTTCCCTAGAGGCTAACGTGGAGAGTGGGTTTGTGGGAAGGTATATAAGCATGTCAGGATGGTCCATCTTGTCAGCATGCTGAGATTCAGAATGGCTGTTCTATACCACTGTCCTCCCAGAAAATATGTGAGTCATCTTTCCCTAAGGCTGGTGAATGGCCCAAGTTACCAATATAGTACTCAATTTCCCTGTGACAGGTCCTTGCTCTTCTGAGATGAGAGTACTGAGCATTCTGCTGCTGCAGTGTTTGTCACGGCCACAGAGCTGTCACGTTCACACTGATCTCAGCCTCAAACCATCCTGAGAAAGTGGCACGGGGTCACAACAGAACCCAAGGCTGTGTGTGTGTCTTCATTATACGCACACAGCCCCTCCCCGTCAGTTCTTCTTCTGATTTCTGAGATCTTATAGATGTTAGGGTTCGTGAGGTCACCTGCTGTGTCTCTTCAGGGCAGGGCACGTATGAAGACTGATTCATTGCTATATCCATGCTTTATTTTAGTGCCACCATCAAAGTCGATGCCAGTAAAGTATGTCACAGCCCATAGGGCGCAGTTTGTAATGAGATGTGTACTTTTCTCTCTCTCTTTTAAGAAAAACTGTTTTCTGTTGTTGGGAAGCTATTTACACTTTCCTTATCACACCTTATGTTTCTGAGGTTTCAGATACTGTAATAAAACAATGAGATAATCATTCAAAAAGCTAAAAAACAGTTTATTGAGGCTCATGGTATTGCAAATGTTTATTGTTGCTTGGGGTCATCATGGTGGGGAATGTAGGTCAGAGAAATGTTGCTCACCCATGGCAGCTAGGAAGCAAAAAGAGGGAGAGGGGGAGTGAGAGGGATAGAGAGATAGAGAAACAGACAGAGATACTTCATGGGTGCACCCCCAGGGATCTTCCTTCCTTCCAGTAGGCTGAACCTTATAAAAGTTGCAGAATCTCCCAGAAGCACCATGGGTTAGGAATCAAGTTTTTCCCACATGATCTTTGGGTGACATTTCAGTTCAAGAGCATAGAGCTACAGCAAAATTGAGTTCATCCCCTCTTCCAAAAATTTGGGGCCCCACACAGATAAGTACTAAGTTTCCAGTCTCTTTCTGAACCCTAAGGTGTGATGTTGGTCTGAGACTAGATGGTGTTCCCATGTGTAAGACACAGCTAGTTGTTATATTACACAGTGGAAGCTATTGCCCTCACAGGTCTCTAATTAAAGACTTTGACTGACTTAGCTTTGTCCCAATAGAAAATAAAAATTAATTCATTTACCAGCCTGATTTTTTTCTTATAAAATAGTAGACTTGCTTATAGTTTTAGAGGTTAATTCATTATCATAATGGAGGGGAGGCATAGGCACACCTGGTGCTGGAAAAGTAGCTGAGAATTCTACAATCTGATCCTCAGGCAGTAGGAAGAGAGTGACACTGTTTCTGTTTTGGACTTCTGAAACCTCCAGTGACACACTTCCTCCAACAGGGTCATGCCTCCTAGTGCTTCTAGTCCTTTCAAAGAGTTCTACTCCCTGGGGGAACTTGGTAGAACTTGGCAGCTTCAGCATTCAAATATATAAGGCTCTGGGTGCTATGCCTATTCAGTCCACCACATTCTACTCCCTGGCTCCCACTGGACTGTAGCCATATCATAATGCAAAAATGCATTCAATCCTGCTTCAAAAATCTCCACAGTCTTACACAGTCTCAACACGGTTTAAATGTTCAAAGTCTCTTCTGAGTCTCAGGGCACTCTATTAACTGTAACCTAGTGTAAAATCAAAATTAAAAGAAGCAGATCATATACTTCCAACATACAATGGCATTGAACACATGTTAACTTTCCAAAAGGAATGAAAGAAACCAAAGAAAGACCAAAAACCAACAGGGAAAATTCCGAATTCTGTATCTCCATGTCTGATGTGAAACATTTTTTCAGAGCTCCAATTCCTTCTGGATTTGTTGACTGTAACATACTTTTCTCTCTTGGGCTGGTTCCACACCTAGTCTGTAGCTTTCCCTAGCAGGTGTCCCATTACTATGGCATCTCCAGCATCTTGGGTTCACCAACACAATTCAGGCTTCACCTTCACAGCTTCAAACAATGTTTTCTTTGGGGTTCTATGCAGGGCCACCCCAGTCACATGCCTGGCCTCAGCTGATTCCCTTAGTTACACAGGGAGAGTCTGTAACCATTTCTTGTATTCTTGACTCTCTAAAGCCAGAAGCACTTGGGTGAAGCTGCCAAGTTCTGCTTCTTGGTGGAGCTGGAACTTGGCCCCACCCTTCCATTACATCTGCATCATCTGCTTTCTGTTGTTGATGGGTTCCTCCAGTGCTCGAACTCAGCTTTAATTCCTTTTCACGTGTTGGAGGTTTAGCTGGGTAGAATCTGGCTTGAAGGTGTCTCTCTTTAGTCCGTGTAGCATCACGGCCTTTAGATTTTATGTTTGTGAAACCATTTGTCATCGTGCAATAAAAGCAGGTATAGAGATGTAAGCGCATTTGGTTTTGATGTAATAGATTCTATTCAAGGCTCCCCTCACCCCAGTACAGCTTGAAAACCACCTGACAGTAATTAAATTATTCCAGCATCTCATTCCCATCTCCCACACACATTTTCCCCTTTTGTTTTGTTATTTGGTGGTATGTACCATTTAATCTTCTTTTAAGCAACAAGTATAGCCACCCACAAACACACATGCTCACTACAAACCTGAAGTGTGGGGATGGGAAGGACAGATCCCTTCCTTTTCCCTCAGAGGTTGTAAATTGGTTGTTCACGTTTCCTTTGATGGGAGTTTTAAGCACTGCACACCCATCTTCATAAGCACACACAGCAGATGGCTGGGAATACTGTGTGCTAAGAAACGAGAGCCAATTTCTTCAGTTATTTTCACCTCCTGAACACATTCCAGAGAAATGCAGTGGCATATTTTAGGGTGTCTTTACAAGACCCCTTTCCTTAAATATGAATGTAATTTGCTGTTGTGTTCACTCTAAGATAGATTCCTTTGGGAGGTGACTTTATTGTAAGGGATCTTGTAGTATTTTTGTATAAAATTAGACTTTTGTTCAAAGATCTCCTGGGTGTTACTGCCTAGGAATTAACCCAGCTGTCCTTCTCCACATTCAGGGAGGATATCAAATAGGAGGCAATGAAGCATGATCTTCAGGTGACTGCCAGTGACCTTCATGCTTTTCATCTGTGTGCTGATATGATCCAGAGAAAGGAAAAAAGTTTCTAGGTCACCAAGGTTGCCCTGTGAACTGGCCCCAACCTTTACCAACTTGGGGACTGTAGACATGCTTCTTAGAGTCCAGATAATTCTGGGAAATGGGATAGCTATTTTTACCTACTGGAAGGTTGTGGAGATAATGAGAGATTATACAGATGAAGCTCTTTCCTTATGTGTTCATAAGTGGTACGGGAGTTAATAGTCAACAGTAGGGGAATATTAAGATGTACCTGGTTGCCATCCTCAAGAGCTTTCTTACTACATAGATATCTTAGAGATAAGTCTTTGTGAATAGCCTCTGATTGTCACAGAACCTTAGGAGGCCACAGTTCAACCAAAAAAGATCCTTGGTGTCATTTTTTTTTCCTAATATGACATTTTTTCGCTGTGATTGAAAATTTTGGCTAAGATTTGTCCTTGGATTTAGTTTAATATCCAAAGAAGTTTATTTAGATGGATAAGTCTTGTTGCACAAGCATGTTTGGAAATAGGCCAAATTCATTTCGTCTGTTCTTTCTAAGTCCATGAATCAATGATAGTATACACTATCTCACATTAAGAAGCAGGAAGCCTTTGCATGGTAGACATATTTGAGTTAATGCCTCAGGAGAGTGGAAGCAGACAGAGGAAGTCTTCTGTGGCCTGAAGGATCTGGAGAACTGGGCTAATCTATAATTCTAATTTTATGCTGTCTGATGTAGTGGACACTAGATACATGTGGCTATTCAAATTTAAATGACTACAACAACGACAAAAAATCAACTCAGTTGTAATAGCCTGGGTTCTAGTACTTAGCAGATATATTTGGCCCGTAGCTGTCACAGAGGACAGTGCAGAGAAAGAGCACCTCTGTCATTGCAGATCCTTGTCGAATGCTCTCTTGGACAGCACTGCTGTGCTTGGAATTGACCTAGGAAGACCATAAAGTTAGAGGATTGATTGTAAGCCAGGAGAAAATGAGAGGATGGGTGAGCGTTGGCCAACCTAAACAGAGCCAGGGCCTGCAGCATGAAGAGGCTGCTTAGGAGAGCAATCATGTGGTATAAGTGGCTGTGCAGCTTGACCAACACTCACAGAGGGTGGTTATAGAGAGAAGCACCTGGAATATGGCCTTATCTTCAGGCCACAGGTTTGGGGTGATACATTTCTACAATGCTGCCTGTGTTGTTTTATCTAGACCTGGTTCAAGACAAGAATGAAAAAGATTAGGTTCTCCTTGAAGACTCTCAGTGATGGTTGTGTCATTCTGAAAAGCTCCTCTATTTTGGTTAAATGGTGACAGTCTTCAAAATGAAAGTAACTTGGTCCCAACCTGTTTTTCAGATTCTTACCTCCCTGCTCTGTTGACTCAAGTAATGGCTGAACACAAAACTTGCTCATTACTCATCTGATAGCTGTCAACCCACCACACACCCCACCTTCTTAGCTATGCTAAGGACTGACTGCAGACCAATAAGGGACAAATTCACTGTCCTTTTCCTTCTTCTTTTTTTTTTTTGACCTGGGCTGTAAATGGACAGTAGACTCTGGTTCTTACACTAGATGGCTCCTTACAGGCCCGTTCCCACAAAGCCCCTGCTGGTTTTGAGCTGCTCTTCCCTTTTCCTGTCTATTTTCCTTGCTGATCTTACAAAGACCAGTAAAGAATCTCTTAATGAATCTAGACTTCTTCAGAACTTCCGAGGATATTTTCCTTTCTTTCATTCATATTCTCATTTCTTCATTCATTCAACAAACGTATCTAGAGAGTCTATAAGATAAACAGAATCCCTGCGTTCCATGAGCTTAGGCTCTAGAGCAGGAAGACAGAAAATACAATTGAAAAATAGGTAAAATATATGCTATATGAAATGGTAATATATGTCGTAGAAAAAAAATCCAAAACAGGAGAAGGGCCTGTGAAGGATAAAAATCACCAAGAGAACCCCATTTTTCTGCCAAAGCTACTGCCAGATAGTTACTTAGCAACCGGGCTGGAAAGCCCTGTTGGGGTACCTTGGACTATATAGTTACTTTAGCAATAGGGCTAGAAAGTTCCTGAACCTTTGACCAATCCTGAAACAACAGGTACCCCTAGACCCTCCCTCACCAATCAGAATAAAGGTTACTTAACCCCTACTGGATTTCCCCTTTCTGGCTTTAAAAGAGGTCGCCATTTTGTATAGCTGGTGGCCCCTGCATGTGGTTGTTTCTACAGAATAAACACTCTTTACTTTTGTGTACTATTTAAGTCTGGGGTTTTTCTTCAGTGATTTTTGGACCCTTACACTTGAGGAAGGGTTTTAAGCAGTCATAGAAATCTCAGTCTTCACAAAAGACCTCAGTAGTTAAAACACAAAGACTAGCATAGATACCCAACAGTTTCTACACCTGCTGCAGAGACTTGTGCACAGACCCACACACATACCTGTGCTAAGTAGTTCCAACTGGAATGAGGAGCAGTGGGACATAGCACAAGGCTCTGACCTCAGAACAGAAGAGAGGGGGATGGCAGAATAGCTTGTGCTAGTAGGCACTTAAACTATTCACATTTTCTTTATATGATGTTGAAAGAAAAGCTTTGGGAGCCTTTTATCAGGGCTTGACACAACTGGTTTACGTGAAAAAGAATCACTATGAAATCGGGTTTGGAAAGAGTGTACAGAAACAAAATTGAGAATATGGAGAAGCATTAAGCAATCACAATGATTCAGAGAGCCAGTGACTTGGGAGGCAGCGAAGCAGTGATGTTCTATCTTAGATTATGGTAGTCTCCAAGGATTGTTGAGTACCTCAAAAAAAATGGTGGATTGTATCTGTTAATATCTGTCATATTAGAAATAAAGAAGTAATGCTTGTTTGAGTCATTTAAAATGGAAACAATAAGTCTATGTGGGTAATGTGTTGTTATGAAAATTAAACATATAATCTAAATGAAAAAGGAAGAATGTGTTGTTTTATAGTTTTTAAACTTCATGTTTGGTTTTGTTGATGTTGGGTTACGTTATGTACTTTGCATCCAATCTGTTGAAATATGCTATTTGTACTGAAGTATGTAAAAGGATATGACCTAAAAGATGTCCTCTTGGAAAAGGTAGGAATTTATAATAATTATGGACATTACTCTGATATTGTGCCAAAATTTCAAGGTTACCTTATGACAGAATCTGAAACTACATCAATGAATATTTTGTGCTATGGTACACTAAAATTCATTTGTCTGTATAGTACTGTGAATGCATTTTACTGATGACTAATTTGGTAAGATCATGAAGTTGTCATCTAGAAAATATAAGTATGTTGAGTTAAGCAGATTTCCTAAATGTTGACACATTTTATTGTACAAGATAAAAACTGTGTTCACTGATATCACCAACCTCATCAAAAAAAAAAAAGTTTTTAAGTATCAAAAAGCTGCCAAATCCCACAATGGCAGATACGAAATTCTCATTGTCCCTTCAAATCTTGAATTTTAATATTAGTGCAATTTCTGTGGCTTCCTCTCTTTGAGGTGACAAGATCATTTTGTTAATTTTTTTCAACAAGGTATCTCCCAGAGACACAACACGAACAATGATAGCCTGTCTGTCAGCTGTTCTTTTAAGTAAAAAATGGTGTCTCGTGGGAAAAGTGGTCCAGTAAAATTGCAGCAGAGATAAGTGATCAAGGATGCTCCAGCACCTGACAAGATGCTTTAGGTGCACACCCTTCTTCTATCTCCTACAGTAGAAGAAGAAATGTTAGTCAAAGGCTGACAGCAATAAAATGAAAAATCAGAACTGTTGCTAAAAACGTTTTTTAATCTTAAAATTTTTTATTGCTACTGCATGTGTGAGTGAGATGACTTTGTCATTCATTATGAATTCTGGAGATCCAGGACTCCAGAGTAGGTCTTCAAGGTGGGCAGCAGTGCCTTTACCTTCTGAGACAGCTTGCCAATCCTGAACATATTCTTAAGTGAAGCCATCTCTCTACCCCTCAGTATCTCTCCACTTCAGAGTACAGTGATGAGGTATATAAGAACATAGCTGTAATTTTGTGCCTGCTATGGTTTGAAAGTCCCCCTAAAATTCAGATGTTAACAGGAAGGAACTCTAAGAGATGATTAGTTATGAGGGCACTTACCTTTGATTAGGATACAGAAGGCTTTGGGCAGCATTCCTTAGCTAGATTTCCGTCTTTTATGTGTAGACACAGTATGCTTCCCCACTGGAGAATATGGGTGCCATCTTAGAGCATCAGTCAGCAGATAACCAACCATGTTAGCACATTCATTTCAACCTCTTATTTCTTTCATAACTGTGAGGGAATATATTTCTGTTCTTCATAAATTTAGCCCCAGTTATTTTGTCATAGTACCACAAAACTATGACTGGACTAAGATAGTGCCATTACACATAGTACTATTGCCTTGTTATGGACCAACACACCAACAGTTTTGCATCACTTAAAAAATAATCACTGATAAAAATTGATGCTGTAGAAAACTAAAATATTTTAAAATTACATTTTACTTGTGTGAATGCCGAGGGCCAGCTTTGACAGAGTAAACTTAGGAGAGCCAAGTGTGGAGTCTGGGACTGACTTCTTCCTGAGGGAATAAAGCTTGATTCATTGGGAACAGTACTACCTATGACTGAAGAGAGACTCTGAACTCTGAACTTTTTAAACTCTTTGGGGGCTGATGAGTAGGAAGAAAGAAGAGGGGGGAAAAGAATTATACACATACACCACACACACTTGGTGGATGAAGCAAGATAGGCTCCAGTGATCAAACTCCTACAACTTCACACACACACACACACACACACACACACACACACACATACATATATATATATTCACATGTATATATATATATATATATATACATACATACATACATACTTGCAGACAGACAGACATATAGATATGTACATATTTACACACTGAGTGGATGGGGCGGAGCTCCAACCACTTTATATACATATATACGTATATACATATGCACATCTCTGGTGGATGGAAAAAAGTTCCAATGACTTTATTTTTTCTCTCACAGATAATATATTCCAGCAAAATCTTCCAAGCAGTACAAAAATCACAATGTGGTTATATTCTATTTTTCTTTAAATGAGCAATTACAATGAACATACATAAGAAAAAAAACATGTTCTTTAATGCCCTCACATGTTCAAATGTTTAACATATTAGGGTGAAAATCATTATTCCCAAGAACCCACATACATTTGTAACTAAGCAACTTGCTATATATTATTAAAGTATAAGCAAGCAAGGCAATCTTTTTTTCAGCCAGTTTCTCTTTACTGACGGGCAACAATTTGCAGTTACAAAGAAAAGATCAATTATCTTATTTTTCATCTTAAAAATCAATCTTATAAAAAATCTAAAAAGAATCACAAATCTAAAATTTTATTTAAAAACAATCAGTAATTTCTATTTTAAATCCTCAAGATGCACATCTACTCATTAACAAATTTTATTAAATCATATCAGGAAGCTGAGGACAAAAATGGGCACAAGAAATTGATCATACCTTGATCCCCAGCCAGCTTTAGAAAAGGAGTCACGTCATCTGGTGTCATTCAGGCTGCTATTGTTCTTGTTTCCTGACCATAAAAAAAAATGCCGAGCTCAACTACTAAAAATATGTTTTTCTGAAGTTCAAATTGTTCCCTAAGATTTTGTACATCAGAGCCACTAGTAAAAACATCTTAACTTATAACTTTCTGGCAAAGCAACTTAAACCAACTCCTTAAACTTTCAATCAATTACCCTAAGTTTCTAAAACTATTTAAATAAAATCAGGAGTTCTGTAAAATCATTACCTTCATCAAAACAATATTGTTTTATGAACATTCATCTTCGTATTGATCTGCAGGAAAACTGCACAATAGAGTTGGATGTCTCCCTAGAAGCTCACTTGCCCACTGCAGCTACTCCTGCATGGCGTGTGTGTGTGTGTGTGTGTGTGTGTGTGTGTGTGTGTGTGTGTGTG
>CAJQZJ010031840.1:275516-292222 GCA_907164525.1 Lophiomys imhausi
TGTGTGTGTGTGTGTGTGTGTGTGTGTGTGTGTGTGTGTGTGTGTGTAAGCATGTATGACACCATGTATCTGTTGAGGTCAGAGTGTTATTTGTGGAAGTCAGTTCTCACTTTCTACTATGTGTGTCCCTGTGACAATCTCTGTAAACACCATGGCCAAGAAGGAAGTCTGGTTCAACAAGACTCAGTAGCCAGTGTTAGCTCAGACTTTGAGAGTCTGACATCAAGTAGTTTGTTTCAGTCATATTTAAGCACAGAACAGTTCGGAAAAAAAAGTTTCCTGGTAATTAACTCAATTCTCTGTGTGTGACAAAGCATAAAACATGATTACATCAAAACTCTTTGTAAAGTGTATGTGACTTCTTCCATTACTGTGGGTTCTATAGATTGACTAGGAAAGCAGGCTGAGGGTGTGCAGCTCAAGGTAAGGGTCTGGGAGAAGATGACATATTGACTGAAATAAACTTAAGAGTCTAGAGGAGCCAGTTGTTGCCTGGCCAAGCAGATAGTGCAGAGATCGCTAGGAGGCTGTTAACCACACTCATTCCCAGCCTTCTGGGCAGAAAAGTCTCTTTCTTTGTGAAGACAACCCTATGTGTTTACTCTTCCTGGTTTCCCCAGTGCACAAGGACCTCATGTTTCCTATAGGTCCCAGGGATGGAACACAGGTTTTCAGGCTTGGTGGCAACCACCTGTACCTGCTGAGCCATCTTGCTGGCCTTCAAATGTGTGTGCGTGTCCGTGTATACCTGTGTGCATGTGCGTGTGTGTGTGTGCATGTGCGTGTGTGTTCTGTCTCTATGTATGCCACCCTGGGGCCCTCAGAGACCAGCAAAGACCATGGAACTTGAACTTTTGTAGACCGCTTCATATGGGTTCTGGGAATCAAACCCAGAACTTCCACAAGAGCAGAGCATATCCTTAACTGCTTCACTATCTCTCCAGCCCCTTCAAATGATGTGTTAGCAGTATGAGTTTTGGGGTGCTGGGGAAGAAACACAAGACACAGAAGATGCTAGGCAGGTGGTAAACTACTGAGCTGCATCACTAGTGTTTTGTGATTTTTTTTTCCTCTCAAAGTGGCAAACCTATTTTGTTGGACATTCCCTTCGGTGAATATCTTGTGGACTGTCAGGAAAGATGGTGGGTCTCTCAGGAATTCATGGACTGCAATTTCAGAATCTTTGAATAGGATATGAGATCACCTGATTTTGGAAGATTTGTTGCTGTTTTAGTCAGAGAAATTGAATAGATAAAGATAATTCAATGTTTGTGACCTGAATAAATAACTAAAAGAACAAGCAGCTGGTGTAGTGGGAAGAACAGGATAGGAAGAATGTTGGGAAAGGTACAACAGTATCCAGATCCAGTTTTGAGAAAGTCTTTGGTAATTTATTATTATATTAAAGGCAGTAACACCATCTGCCATGACTTTAAATTAAAACAAAATTAAGCAAGGAAACAGTGATTTAAATCTTGGCTTTAAGAATTTGGAATTTGATTACTGGTATATCCATGGGTAGTTAGCCTCTGAAATGTGCCCCGGTTACTCTGGGTGGCTCTTTCTCTTGGAATGTGGGATAAATTTTGCACATACTTCTAAGTGAATACATGAATATAGTGAATAGTGGAATTTTGTTGTTGAGACAACTTTTAAAAGATTGTGGCTTAAATCTTGGGTGTTTTCTTTGACTTCCTCTTATCACAGTCATGGTGATGGGCACCCATGGTGACCTTGCCTTAAAAGGTTGAAGGAGACTCCCTATATTAGTGGGAGGAGCTATAAGACATTAGACAAAATGTAGACTCGTGCAGGCAATGACTGAGGTTGTTAAGAAATTGGACCCAATGCACAAAGTGACAAAGAAGACTGACGGGTTTTATAGGAGCAAGGCCACCTGTTGGACTCAAGTCAAGTTAATGAGGAGCAGAATGGTAACATCACACAGCCTCCGAAGCTTCTCAAGGGGAGGCATCATTGGAGACTTGAGCCAAGGAGCATGTTGAAGCACCAGGGCTGGATTCAAAACAGGCTGTAAGGGCTGGGGAGAATGCTTTCACAGCATAAACAAGGCCCTGCATTTGAAGGGCTATGGTAATATTCTAAGGACAGATGGTAGGATATATGGAGAGGGTGAGAGGCAAGATCCTGGGCATATTCTAATGGTAGAACTCATGACTCAGTTACTTTCATACTATGTTTAGAAAGAACGTAATGTGTACAGATGGCTTTCTGAAACAGCATTGTGGGCAGGTATCCAGAGTTCAGGTCCTAAAAACAAGTCTCCTCCTCCTCCTCTTCCCCCGTCCTCCTCCTCCTCCTCCCCCCTCCTCCTGCTCCATCCTCCTCCTCCTCCCCCCTCTCTTCCTCTTCTTCTTCTTTGGATCGTTTGATGCTTTTACTACATATAATTTGTATTTAACATTTCATTTACCTTTCAAAATGAGTGAGATATTTTAAAATTGTCAATAAGCCCTCTTTTATTTTGTAGAATAAATAAAGACAAATAAACAATGGGTATCAGGTTTTAAAACAAAGCAGCACTTGCTTTTGGATACATTATAAACAATGAAGGCTTAAAAGCAACTATTATATGTACTTCTGGGGGTAATGAAATAGCCTAACCTGTAAAATGTCTTGTCTTGCACTTTAAGAGCCCAAGTTCCATGCCCAGAACTCAAAGAAAAAGTTGGGCCTGATGGCGGTAATCCCAGTGCTGGGGAGACAGGAAGAGCCCGGGGGCTTACTGGCCAACCAGCTTTGTTTTATTGGAGATCTCCAGGCCAGTGAAAGACCATGAAAACAACAGCAACACCACACCATAAACAAATAAACAAACAAAAATGTCACTGGGGCCAGCACATGCATCAACAGACTTTCAGGAAGTGCTAGGAGATTTGACTTGATCTCTGGTTTCAGAGGAATTAGCTCTTAAGGGGTTTTACCTGAGTTGGCTATTCAAAGTTCTAATATATTGGTAGCAATATATTGGAGATAATAGGGAGTTGGGGGACTGGCTAAGTAGCCCTCCAACACCTTAACTGGCAGACAGGAATGAGTTTATAATTTAAAACTTGCTGATGTGCATGGAGGGTGGCTATAGGTTGAGTAGGTATCAGGCAAAAATATACAGAAACCTAACAAAGCAGAGATAGAACTTCACTGGTGGCTCCTATTTGATAAGGCTGCTAGTTGTCTCAAAAATTTCATTGGAGTTTGATGGGCCTGCTAGTCCTGCCATATTTCTGCTTGATGCAACACAACCTAGCTAAAAAGAAAAAAAAACATTCCACGCTTTATTGGATGTTTGGATACTTGTAAGTATACCACTATACTTAATCAGAATGCTGGATTCACACTGAAGTAATTGCCTAGCTAATTACCCTCCTGGGAATGTGGCCTCAGATTAATCATTATAAATAATAGGAGACTAGATAAACCTAACTGTTATTTTGCAGCTCCCCTCTCAAAGAAGGAAAAGGAAGCTACTATTTTTATGGTTTTTAGGTTCTCCCAATTTCCAGATACTACAGCTGTGTCCTCATTGTATTTTTATAGGCAAAAAAAAAGAAAAAAGAAAAAAGAAAAAAGAAAGAAAAGAAAAAGAAAGAAAGAAAGAAAGAAAAGAAAGCCTCCCCTCTGCAGTCCCTATAATCTCAAATTTATAACCATGTCCAGGGTTATTCACCCATAAGCCAACTAGAAACAATAGTGGAAGAGACAGACCCATCTGCTGGAATGACTTCTTAACTGCAGAAAACATTTTCTTTTCTTCAGATGCAGAACTGTAAAAATCTATATAAATTTCAGTCCACAGAGCATGAAACTCTAATTTTTCCACCTCTCAAGCACTTGGAGTAAATGATTTTCTTTTTGCATGTATGGGATGTCCAAAAAAATCAACAAAATTGTGTGAAGGGAGTGTGAGAGATTGATTTTCGACCACATGAAAGTCTTCAGAGTAATTGCAGAAAAGGTTCTTCAAGTAAATGAGCACCCATAAGAATTCTATTTTGCGTGGTGCTTTAATCTGTTATCTTCCACTGTTATGTTTTTCAGTGTGATATAGCAGAATGTTGAGCAGGGAGGCTGGGAAGCCTCAGGGCAATGACGTTGTAGGGAGCTATGGGTAGGCCAGGAGTAACATGCTAAGTGACTTACACTGGGATAACATTGTAGGCATCATACAGGTAGGCTGGTTGTGACACTGTAGGCATCATGAAGGTAGGCTGGGTGTGACACTGTAGGCATCATGAAGGTAGGCTGGGTGTGACTCTGTAGGCATCATGAAGGTAGAGCTGGGTGTGATACTGTAGGCATCACACAGGTTGGCTGGGGGTGACACTGTGGGTACCATGGAGGTAGGCCAGGGGTGACACTATGGGAACCAAATAGGTAGGCTGGGGTGGGGGGGTTGTGACACTGTTCGCTGAAGCTGTTACTATCTGGCCTAGTATTCCTGACTCTGTGGTATAACAAAGAAAGGGGTGTACTATTCAGGCTTTTGTGCTCATTTACTTGAAGAACCTTTTCTGCAGTTACTCTGAAGACTTTCATGTGGTCGAAAATCAATCTCTCACAAATTCTGTAACTAACCCTGATGGAAACAACCTTATCAAAGGTTTAATTTGGCTTACAGTTTTGGAGGAATCAGTCCATTCTGGTGGGGAAGGTTAGGGCAGGGCAAACCAGTTCATCCCTGGACATTTAGAAAACAGAGAGAGGGGAAGAGAGGGGGTGGGGAGGAAGGGAATGACCAGAGGAAGAAAGGATATAGGTTGAGGCAAAGGAACGAGAGGAAAGATTCGTTCAGTTAGCTCCCACCCTCCTGAAGTTGCATGAACTGCCTGCCTCCAGCACCCTAGATGATGACAGAGCATCAAACACGTCAACCTGTTTGTCACCATTCATGCGTAAATCATAGCAAAGGCTCCCACACAAAGGAAGAACTGCAGGGCCATGGAAGTCCTTAGTGGTGGAAGTGATCTATGGAAAATGTTGTCATTAACATTGTGCTCTTACCAAGCAATTTCCGGTCTTGCTTCTGCTTTCTTTCATCTACTCATTCATCTAGTACTTTAGTTACTTAACAGCTTGGCAGGGCAGCCTGTGTGGGTGGAATTAATGACCATCTGAGGAGGCCTGGTTTTCTTTTCCCATGTGGCAATAGGATAATTAAGTTCCTGTCATGAATTGGACTTTAGAAACATCACTGTACACTTGCTTTAAACACTCACCTTAAAGCAAACTATGGCTTCCATGAATATTTGAACTTAGACTATCCCCTCCCACGTGTATGTAATAGAAATTAAAATCCTTTCTAACCACAATTTAGGTAATTGACATAGAATGGGAAACCAGGAAAAATTCTGCCAAACCCCAGTGTTAATTCTTGCCCAAACTTCAGATATGGAGAGTGTCCTTTTTCCTTTTTTCCTTCTGTCTTTCCTGATGAACTCCTCCAGGCTCATGTATAACATAAGTTACCTCAGGAAATAGCTGATGTTATTTTTACTGTGGTATGAACATAGGCTTATGTATGAGCACACTCAGAACTATTTGTGTATCAATAGTAATTTAGAGGTATGAGTATATTTTACTTTATTATGTGTGTTTTAAAAACAAGAATATAGCTCAGTTTGGCTTCAGACTCTCCATTCTTTTACCTCAGTCTCTCAGGTTTCAGTACTGGATTACAGGCAGGAATTACCACATCTGCAAACCCATCTTTTGTTTAAGGGAATTCAAGAACAAATAGCTGTGTTGGGGAGCCATTTTTGGGCTGTGGGCCTCTTTCAAATGTTGTATGTAACTTCTTGACTTAGTCATAAGATTGGCATTTCCTATATTTCTTACCAGGGAGTTAACTATTCAAATGGACTCAATTTCCTTTCTGTTTGAAGTGGCGCCAACTTCTGGCAACCCAGGATGATTTGTATCTTCCTTGAAGCAGCATTTATTTGATAAGAGGTATTTAATGAAAAACATTTCTGAATTAGTACAGAATATACTATTTGTCAGAGATCTAAAAATAGTGGCAGAGACATGTTACTAGAATATCTTCAAGGAGGAAATGATTGACTATAATTAGAAAACAAACCATATACCAGACCCTCAATCACCAAAAACCTTATAGGAAAGGAAGTTTCTATTAGCACATAATTACACATGACACCCACACACCTGTTATTCTATTTATAGGCTCTTTTGTCTTCAAAAGAGTATCTGTATAGAAAACAATACTCTTTTAACAGAAGGAGATGGGAGATGTAGCTCTGTAGCTCGTCCTGGCTTCTCTTCAAATGCTTCTGCATGGAGATAGTTTTTGTAAACAATGCCTCAGCCTTCCTTCATGTCACCAGGGACTCTTTCACTGGCAACTTCGTGTTCTTAGCTATTCTTTGCTTCGTTAGTTGGTATCTTTAGTTTTGTGTATAGCAGCTAGGAATAATGCTCACAAGGAGTCTCTTGAAGCCTGAATAAGTTTATGTGTGTCTAGAGAAATCAACCAAAGTTGTGTGTTAGAATGAATGTAAAGAGAGAATAATGGGCAAGAGATTCATGAGAAATAAATTTTTACCTGCATTAAAAAAAAAATTGTGTAGGGATCAGCAGTTAAGAGCACTGGCTGCTATTATAGAAGACCTGGGTTCTGGTTTCCAGCCTCCACAAGGTGGCTCAAATTGCCTGTAACTCCAGTTCTAGGGGATCCAGTACCCTCTTTTGGCCCCTGTGAGGACTACATGGATATGCCATGCTGTGCATAAATACATGCAGGCAAACCCCTTACCCATAAACTAAATCTCCCTCCCTCCCCACCTCAAAGAAGGCATATGTAGTGGTTTGAATAGGAATGGCCCCCATAGATTCATGTGTTTGAAATTTGTCCCATAGGGAGTGACACATTGCCTACAGATTCTTATCCTAGGTTCTAAAGGAGAGGTTGTCGCAGAAAGAATGCTTGAAGTAACTACCTTAGGAAAGCACACACATGTGAAGAGGACTGTGGGGTTCTAAGTAAAGATGCAACATGAGAAATGGATGTAACAGCATGATCTAGGCTATCCTCCTGAACCTCCATCAGTGTGGATTCATCTCTCCATCTCTCTGTCTCTCTCTCTCTCATGCACACGCACATTTCTCCCTCGCTTATCTCTTTTTTGGTTTATAATAGCCTATGATAAATTTTTGTTTTTAAACCTTAGGTGTGTGAAGGGTTAATTATTTTATGATTGGTTGAATCTCCTGACATTCTGCATCTCCATAACTTCTAAAATCTTCTACTATGCATTTAGACAACAGTTTCTATTTCCACATGGAAATGGAACTGAGAGATATTTTTAAATTCTCTTTATTAAATTAGTTAGCTAATTAGTTAATTTGTATGGTGTTTGCCTCATGTATGTGTCTATGTATATCATGTATGTGCCTGGCACCTTAGGAGAGCAGAGAAGGTGTTGGGTCACCTGGAACTGGAGTTAGAGACAGTTAAGAGTCTCTGTGGGTGCTGAGCCTGGCTCCTCTACAGGAGCAGCCAGTGCTGTTAACTACTGAACAGCTCCTCCATATGTCCTTTTAAAATAATCTCAACTGTAGATATACCTGTTCAGTATTATTGGATGAACTAGGTAAAAAAAACCACTAAAAGACTGCTCCAAATTCATGGCTCAACACACAGAACCCTAAGAAGTTTAACTGATTGTTGCTGGCTCCTAGAGAGAGATGCTTCCCTTTGTTTGCTCATTATTTCTCAGATTGCAGAGCCCCAGTTTTATTGACCGCGGGAGCTATAGAACACTGGGTCCTTGCAGCACACAGCTTGAAGGGGTTTTTGACAGCTTGCAAGCTGCTGCATTTCAGAAGGGTTGTTGCATGAGCACAGGAAACCTATCCACAGCTGGATTTCAAGTGTTTTACTTTAAGAAAATGATGTCTGTCAGAGATAATGGGCCAAAAGGCTGAAGAAAGATGCTCCAACGTTATAGAGAGAAATTAGGGACTGTCCAGGCAGCCAGTTGTCTGTCATCTCTTCGTTTTGGAAGCTGCTTGCTCTGAAATTCCTGTTTATTCAGATATATTTATCTTCTCGCATCTCTGATGTGGCTGAAGACTAGATAGTTATAGTCTCACAGTTAAATTTTAAGTTGTTTAGGAATTAAAAGGCTGTTTTAGGTCTAAGAAGATGTTTTTAAGTTGGTAATGCAAGATAGGATGGAAATTGAGTTAGGTATAGAACTTTAAACTCATTGAAATAGATAGATAATAGAATATTTTTATCAGTTGCCAAATGCATATGGATTGGACATTGAGAATGTGTGTTATAACTTATAATTTTCATAATTGTTTTGTCTTGTATTTATTGTTATAAGAAAAGAGCCTTTTATTGGATTAAAATGGGGAGCAGTTTGGGGGGGAAGATATACTTTAAATTTAAAAAAAAGTGGATAGGAGGGTGAGGGGGAAGAGGGTAGGAGGGTGGATCTGGGAGGGGGAGGTGGGAGGGGAATGTGATTGAGATGTAACTTGAAGAAATAAATAAATGTTGGGGAGAAAAACAAAGAAAATGAACCAGAAAGTTCTTCTGGCTATTTTTTGAAATTTGTCTATGCTATTAGATACCTAACAGGTATTTATTAACCTTCTGCTCTTCCTTTTCTCATATTTCCATTTGCTGAGCCACTGAAGAGCATGGCAGGTGTACAGTTACTTACCTAAGACCTGCATGATCCATATTCATAGATCAATGGACGTAAAGCTATGTGGCTCATTCTGTGTGTGTTTGGAACTCAGAAAATTGTGGCAATTGGCACATTGACATCACCTTTTGGAGATGCTGGTACTTAAGATGTATTTTGCTTTACGGAAGGAGAATAGACTCTACATGTATGTGGTGAGGTCATCAGCAGGAGTCTGATTTAACAAGGAACAGACAGCATGGGGAGCCAGGCAGAGGACTGTAATAATTGGAAGATACATTTCTCTTTAAGCATGGTGGAAAATGATTTCAACTGGCAAGTTTGTGTCAGACCATGAATGCTTGACCCCACGTGGAGGGACTCAGACTTGATAGGACAAGTGGACAGGGAGACGCTGAAGAGAAATGTGCCGGAAACCATACAAAAGACCCAGTGGCAGATGGAATAGTGCCGAGAAATCAAGTAGAAGGCACTGTTAACAGTCAAGGTGCTGGGAATCATAAACAGCCGTCTGTCATGCTCCTCCACAACTGTGCCCTTTGATTTCACAATGATTTATTTATTATACCACACCCCCTCATTACCTACAAACATAGCACTACAATTTCACATACCACCTGTGAGACAGAAAAGGTCATAATTAACTACCACAGATTCTAAAAAGGTGTTCTGCTAACAGCAGCTGATTATGCTTGTCAGCATGCTGTTTAAGAGAGGGGCATGGCATTCACTGTGAGAGGATCTGCATTCTCTCATGTCTTCACTGGACCATGTTTCTTTCACAAACCACAGGATTAGGAATTTGTGACTCTCTAATGAAATATCTTTAGGTTTAGTGTTTTTGACTAATTCTCAGTTAGGTACAAAAACAGTAGTTCCATAAAAATTTAAGTGTCCTGAAGAGGGGATCTACCTATAGTTGTTTTTTTTTATTCGACTGATTTCATTTGCAATTTATGTTAATATTCTGACTTCTTTACACAATGAAATTCAACTTTCATTTTCTTTTATTTTTTTCCTTTATTTTTTATTTCTTCAAGTTACATCTCAATCGCAGTCCCCTCCCTATTCACCCTCCAGTCCCACCTTCCCACCCTCAACCCCCCATCCTCCTCCCTTTTTTTTTTTCCTTTAAGTTTAAGGTATATCTTATTTCCCCCTACAGTTTCCCCTTTCAGTCCAACAAATGGCTCTTTCTCTTATAATAATATATACAATACAGTACAACAGAGGTAATTAGGCCACAGTTATGAGGGTTATATGGCTTAGCATACATTCCCAATGTCCAGTCCATATGTATTTGGTACATTCTACTATCTAACCATCTCCATGAGATTAAAGTTCTATATCTGACTCAACATTCATACTAACTTGCAACACAATTTTAAAATTATCTTCTTAGATCTATAACACTCTTTTGATTCCTAAACAACTCAAAATTTAATTATGAGACTCTAGCTATCTGTTCTTCAACCGCCTCAGAGACCTGAGAGGGACAAATATATCTGATTTTATAGGAAGTACAGGGCCTGAAGCTTCCCAAACTAAGAAATGACATACCAGTGGCTGCCTGGACAGTTCCCATTTTCTCTCCATACATTACAGCATCGATCTTCAATCATTTGGCCCCGTTTCTCTGACAGACATTGATTGTAGAGCAGGGGTTATGAAGGACTTACCTATCCTGTCTTGGCAGAGCTAGGCTGTCGACTTACCTGCTTCCAGGTTTTGTCCTTTTTGGACAGCATTCTGTCTACAGTTGGAGCAAGGGGCTTTTCCTACCAAGAGATAGGCTTGCGACTAATTCTATCATCTCCCACTGGAGATTCTTCAATGCTCATCTTCTACTTGGAGGAGAATAGGGGTGCTGTCGGGAGTTGATATGTCTTGATATAAAAAAATCTAAACTTACGAAAACATCTTTGAATGCCATATTGTGCAGATATCGAAGTTTTTGAAGAGGCCCTATCTATCTTATATTAGGTAAAACAGATGTTGCTTGTCTCTTAGCAGCTTTATTTCTGATTAGCTTAGCAAGTAACTATAATAGGCTGTCATAGTACCTAACAGAATGACCGGCTTGCATAACCATTAGTTTGCATTTCTTAATTATCCTAAACAGTTTATGACAATTAGTAGTAAAAGGCTGAAACATCACATTTCATTTTTTGTCTTTACCTCCTAACCCTTCCATCCCATTTCTCTGGGGTGGGGTGTCCTTATATAACAGTCCCTCATCTCAGTTGGGAGGTCGTATGAGGGCCAAGAGCCACTTCATTCATTGGGGGTCTACGAAGCAGTACCATCAGTGAAAAGTGTCTCATTGCCCGGGAGAGAGAACTACTAAACAAACAAACCAACAAGCAGACAATAGATAAAACAAGACTGAAAAATACAAAAAAAATAACTAATATATAAAAAAAAATAAAAATTAAAAATTAAAAATAAGAAGTCTATGACCAAGTTCCCTTTGGTGTGTTAATTGTAGTATTGATACCTTCGACTATATAGCTAAAATCCTACTATAAGTGAATAGATGCCATATGCGTCCCTCTGAGTCTGGGCTAGTTCACTCAAGATGAACTTTTCTAGTTCCATCCATTTGGCTGCAAATTGCATAATTTCATTGTTCCTGATAGCTGAATAATATTCCATTGTGTAGATGTACCACAGTTTTTTAACCCATTCTTTGGTTGAGGGACATCTGGGTTGTTTCCAGTTTCTAGCTATTACAAATAAGGCTGCTATAAACATAGATGAGGAAACTTCCTTATGATTCCTTGAAGAGGTATTTCGGTGTATACCCAGAAGTGGTATGGCTGGGTCCTGAAGCAGAGCTATTCCAAGTTTTCTAAGATATCACCAGACTGACATCCATAGTGGTTGCACAAGCCTGCATTCCCACCAGCAATGGAGTAGGGTACCCCTTTCTCCACACCCTCGCCAGCATGTGCTGTCATTTGAGATTTTGATCTTAGCCATTCTGACAGGTGTGAGATAGAATCTGAGTCGTCTTGAGTTGCATTTCTCTGATGATTAAGGATGCTGAGCATTTCTTCAAGTGTCTCTCAGCGATTAGGGATTCCTCCTTTGTGAATTCTCTATTTAGCTCTGTCCCCCATTTTTTGATTGGATTATTTGGTTTCTTGGCATTTAATTTCTTGAGTTCTTTGTAGATTTTGGATATTAGCCCTCTGTCAGATGTGGGGTTGGTGAAGATTTTCTCCCAGTATTTAGGCTGCCGTTTTGTTCAAATGACAGTGTCTTTTGCCTTACAGAAGCTTTTCAGTTTCATTAGGTCCTATTTATTGATTGTTGGTCTCAGGTCCTGAGCTGTTGGTGTTCTGTTCAGGAAGTTGTCATCTGTGCCAATGAGTTCAAGGGTTTCTCCCTCTTTTTCTTCTAGTAGATTTAGTGTGACCGGCCTTATGTTAAGGTCTTTGATCCACTTGGACTTAAGTTTTGTACAAGGTGATAAGTATGGGTCTAATTTCATTCTTTTACAAGTGGATATCCAGTTGGACCAGCACCATTTGTTGAAGATGCTGTCCTTTTTCCGTTGTGCCCTTTTGGCTTCTTTGTCAAAAATTAGGTGGCCATAGGTGTGTGGGTCTATTTCTGGATCTTCAATTCGATTCCATTGATCTACTGGTCTGTTTCTATACCAATACCATGCTGTTTTTACAACTATTGCTCTGTAGTACAGCTTGAAATCTGGGATGGTAATACCTCCAGATGTTTTTTTATTGTACAGGATTGATTTAGCTATTCTGGGCTTTTTGTTGTTCCATATGAAATTGAGAATAGCTCTTTCCAAGTATATAGAAAATTGTGTTGGTATTTTGATAGGAATTACATTGAATCTATATATTGCTTTTGGTAGGATGGCCATTTTTATTATGTTGATCCTACCTATCCATGAGCATGGGAGATCTTTCCATCTTCTAAAGGCCTCTTCCATTTCTTTCTTCAAGGGCTTGAAGTTCTTGTTGTAGAGGTCCTTTACTTGCTTGGTTAGAGTTACCCCCAGGTATTATATGTTGTTTGTGGCTATTGTGAAGGGGATTGTTTCCCTTATTTCTTTCTCAGCCCATTTGTTTGTTGTATAAAGAAGGGCTTCTGATTTTTTTGAATTAATTTTGTATCCAGCCATTTTGCTGAAGGTGTTTATCAGCTGTAAGAGTTCTCTGGTGGAATTTTTTGGGTTGCCTATGTATACTATAATATCATCTGCAAATAGAGATAATTTGTTTTCTTCGTTTCCGATGTTTATGCCCTTGATCTCCTTTAGTTGTCTTATTGCTATAGCAAGAATTCAAGTAATATATTGAAGAGATATGGTGAAAGTGGACATCCTTGTCTTGTTCCTGAGTTTAGAGGAAATGCTTCAAGTTTCTCTCCATTTAATTTGATGTTGGCCACTGGCCTGCTGTATATTGCCTTTATTATTTCTAGGTACGGTCCTTGTATGCCCGTTCTCTCCAGAAATTTTAGCATGAAGGGTTGTTGGATTTTGTCAAATGCTTTTTCTGCATCTAGTGAGATTATCATGTGGTTTTTTTCTTTCATCTTGTTTATATGGTGAATGACGTTGATAGACTTTCATATGTTGAGCCACCCCTGCATTTCTGGGGTGAAGCCTACTTGATCATGGTGTATGATACTTTTGATGTGTTCTTGAATTCGGTTTGCTAGTATTTTATTAAGTATTTTTGCATCTATGTTCATGAGGGAGATTGGTCTGAAGTTCTCTTTCTTTGTTGGGTCTTTGTGTGGTTTAGGAATCAGAATGACAGTGGCCTCATAGAATGAGTTTGGCAGTGATCTTTCTGTTTCTATGTGGTGGAAGAGTTTGAAAAGTAATGGTGTTAGTTCCTCTTTGAAGGTCCGGTAGAATTCCGTGCTAAAGCCATCTGGCCCTGGGCTTTTTTTGGTTGGGAGATTATTAATGACTGTTTCTATTTCCTTAGGTGTTATTGGGCTGTTTAAGCTGTTAATCTGATTTTGATTTAGTTTTGGTAGGTGGAATTTATCGAGGAAATTGTCCATTTCGCTTAGGTTTTCAAATTTAGTGGAATATAGATTTTTAAAGTAATGCCCAAATATTTTCTGGATCTCCTCAATGTCTGTTGTTATTTCTCCCTTTTCATTTCTGATTTTGTTGATTTGTGTTCTTTCCCTTTGCCTTTTAGTTAATTTGGCTAGGGGTCTGTCTATTTTGTTGATATTCTCAAAGAACCAACTCTTGGTTTCATTGATTCTTTGTATAGTTCTTTTTGATTCTAAGTTGTTGATTTCAGCTCTAAGTTTGATGATTTCCTGTCTTCTGTTCTTCTTGGGAGTGTTTGTTTCTTTTTTTTCCAATTCACCCAGCTTAGCTGTTAGTTCACTAATATGAGCTGTCACAATTTTCTTTTTGAAAGCACTTAGTGCTATGAACTTTCCTCGTAGCACAGCTTTCAATGTATCCCATAGGTTTGGGTATGTTGTGTCTTCATTGTCGTTGGATTTTAAGAAGTCTTTGATTTCCTTCCTTATTTCTTCCCTGACCCAGTGGTCATCCAGTAAGGAGCTGTTCAATTTCCATGTGTGTGTAGGCTTTCTGTTGATTCTTTTGCTGTTGAAGACCAGCTTTATTCCGTGGTGGTCTGATAAGATACAAGGTGTTATTTCAATTTTCTTGTATCTACTGAGACTATCTTTGTGACCAATTATGTGATCGATTTTGGAGAAGGTTCCGTGGGGTGCTGAGAAAAAGGTGTATTCCTTTGTGTTTGGGTGAAACGTTCTGTAGATATCTGTTAGGTCCATTTGGTTCATGATCTCTGTTAGTCTCAATATTTCTCTGTTTGTCTTCTGTCTTGATGATCTGTCCTTAGTTGTGAGTGGGGTGTTGAAGTCTCCCACTACTAATGTGTTGTGATCGACGTGCGCTTTAAGTTTTAGAAGTGTTTCTTTTACGAAAGTAGGTGCCTTTGTATTTGGGGCATATATGTTCAGTATTGAAATTTCCTCTTGATGAATATTCCCTTTAATGAGTATATAGTGCCCTTCTTTGTCTTTCTTCATTAACTTCAGTTGGAAGTCTGTTTTGTTTGATATTAGGATGGCTACTCCAGCTTGCTTCCTGGGTCCATTTGCTTGGAAAACCTTTTCCCAGCCCTTTACTCTGAGGCAGTGTCTATCTTTTGTAGTTAGATGTGTCTCTTGTATACAGCATAAGGAAGGGTCTTGCTTTGGCCCCTCCCGCCTGCCTTTGTGTTCCCTGCTTCCTGCGCTCTCTCGGAACCTCCCGCCCTCCTGCTTCACTAGCAGCTGCGGATCCCCTGGATCCTCCGGCTGCCCGAGTGCACCTCTCGTCCCAGCAGCTCCGCTGTGGGTGCACGGACCCCTGGCCCCACCCACATCTGTCTCTCTCCCCAGATGACCTGCCGTGGACTGGCGGGGATTTGTCCCTGCCTGCCGTACTCTCTCCCCAGCTATAGTGTGTGTGCGAGATTTGGCCCCTCCCGCCTGCCTTTGTGTTCCCTGCTTCCTGCGCCCTCCTGCTTCACTAGCAGCTGCGGACCACCCGCTGAGCCCCCTGTTTGTTCCTTGCTAAGGCTTCCACTATCTCGCAACCTTTTCTGAGTGGGTATAAGTTCAACCTGATGTGTGGGGAGCCCAATAGGACAGCGATCTATGGCCAAATGGACCCTGATTCTGCCTGCTGTAAGTTGGGATCGATCTTACCAGGCGCCTCACCAAATGGGAGTTCCCGAATCCTGCGTTTAGTGGCCTCTGTGTCTGTGAGAGATGGGGAGAGCCTTGCCCTGGGACTTTTAACAGTCCCTTGGGAGCTGTGAGTGTTCCGGGGGGGGTCTAGCCCCTCCGGTTTTTGCACAGTGCCCAATATCTCTGTGTTTTTTATGGCTCTTTTTTCCCGCGTTCAGAATGCGTCAGTGTAGGTCGCCGCCATCTTCCGAGTCCTGTATACTTCTTTTTGATTCTAAGTTGTTGATTTCAGCCCTAAGTTTGATGATTTCCTGCCTTCTGCTCCTCTTGGGCATGTTTGCTTCTTTTTTTTTCCAATTCACCTTGCTTAGCTGTTAATTCACTAATATGAGCTGTCACAATTTTCTTTTTGAATGCACTTAGTGCTATGAACTTTCCTCGTAGCACAGCTTTCATTGTATCCCATAGGTTTGTGTATGTTGTGTCTTCATTGTCGTTGGATTTTAAGAAGTCTTTGATTTCCTTCTTTATTTCTTCCCTGACCCAGTGGTCATCCAGTAAGGAGCTGTTCAATTTCCATGTGTGTGTAGGCTTTCTGTTGATTCTTTTGCTGTTGAAGACCAGCTTTATTCCGTGGTGGTCTGATAAGATACAAGGTGTTATTTCAATTTTCTTGTATCTATTGAGACTATCTTTGTGTCCAACTATGTGGTCGATTTTGGAGAAGGTTCTGTGGGGTGCTTAGAAAAAGGTGTATTCCTTTGTGTTTGGGTGAAACGTTCTGTAGATATCTGTTAGGTCCATTTGTTTCATGATCTCTGTTAGACTCAATATTACTCTGTTTGGCCTCAGTCTTGATGATCTGTCCATTGTTGTGAGTGGGGTGTTGAAGTCTCCCACTACTAATGTGTTGTGATCGACATGTGATTTAAGTTTTAGAAGTGTTTCTTTTACAAAAGTAGGTGCCTTTGTATTTGGGGCATAGATGTTCAGTATTGAGATTTCCTCTAATGAATATTCCCTTTAATGAGTATATAATGCCCTCCTTTGTCTTTTTTCATTAACTTCAGTTGGAAGTCTGTTTTGTTTGATATTAGGATGGCTACTCCAGCTTGCTTCCTGGGTCCATTTGCTTGGAAAACCTTTTCCCAGCCCTTTACTCTGATGTGGTGTCTATCTCTGGTAGTGAGATGTGTTTCTTGTATGCAGCAAAGGGACGGGTCTTGCTTGCGGATTCACTCTGTAAACCTGTGTCTTTTTATTGGGGAGTTGAGACCATTGATGTTGATGGATATT
>CAJQZJ010031840.1:297222-312491 GCA_907164525.1 Lophiomys imhausi
TTTCTCTGACAGACATTGGTTGTAGAGCAGGAATTATGAAGGACTTACCTACCCTGTCTTGGCAGAGCTAGGCTGTCGACTTACCTGCTTCCAAGTTTTGTCCTTTTTGGACAGAAGTCTGTCTACAGTTGAAGCAAGTGGTTTTTCTTGCCAAGAGAATGGCTTACCACCAATTTAATCATCTCCCACTGGAGATTCTTCGATGCTCATCTTCTACTTGGAGTAATATAGGGGGTGCTGTCAGGAGCTGACATGTCTCGATTTTTAATGACTGTTTCTATTTCCTTAGTGGTTATAGGGCTGTTTAATCTGTTTATCTGATCTTGATTTAGCTTCGGTAGGTGGAATCTATCAAGAAAATTGTCCATTTCACTTAAGTTTTCAAATTTGGTGGAGTATAGATTTTTAAAGTAGGATCCAAATATTATCTGGATTTCCTCAATATCTGTTGTTATTTCTCCCTTTTCATTTCTGATTTTGTTGATTTGTGTTTTCTCCCTCTGTCTTTTAGTTAATTTGGCTAAAGGTCTGTCTTTTGTTGATTTTTCTCGAAGAACCAACTCTTGGTTCCATTGATTCTTTGTATAGTTCTTTTTGTTTAAGTTGTTGATTTCAGCCCTAAGTTTGTTGATGTCCTGCCTTCTGCTCCTCTTGGGAGTGTTTGCTTCTTTTCTTTCCAATTCACCCAGTTTAGCTGTTAATTCGCTAATATGAGCTGTCACAATTTTCTTTTTGAAGGCACTTAGTGCTATGAACTTTCCTCGTAGCACAGCTTTCATTGTGTCCCATAGGTTTGGGTATGTTGTGTCTTCATTTTCATTGGATTTTAAGAAGTCTTTGATTTCCTTCTTTATATCTTCCCTGACCCAGTGGTCCTCTAGTAAAGAGTTGTTCAATTTCCATGTGAGTGTAGACTTTCTGTTGATTCTTTTGCTATTGAAGTCCAGCTTTATTCCTTGGTGGTCTGATAAGATACAAGGGGTTATTTCAATTTTCTTGTATCTTTCAGGCTATCTTTGTGTCCAACTATATGGTCGATTTTCAACAAGGTTCCGTGAACTGGTGAGAAGAAGGTGTATTCTTTTGTGTTTGGGTGAAACGTTCTGTAGATATCTGTTAGGTCCATTTGGTTCATGATCTCTGTTAGACTCTTTATTTCTCTGTTTGGCTTCTGTCTTGATGATCTGTCCATAGTTGTGAGTGGGGTGTTGAAGTCTCCCACTATTAAAGTGTTTGGATCGATGTGCGATTTAAGTTTTAGAAGCGTTTCTTTTATAAATGTAGGTGCCTTTGTATTTGGGGCATTGATGTTCAATATTGAGATGACCTCTTGGTGGATATTTCCTTTAATGAGTCTGTAATGCCCTTCTCTGTCTTTTTTTATTAACTTCAATTGGAAATCTAATTTGTTTGATATTAGGGTGGCTACTCCAGCTTGTTTCCTGGGTCCATTTGCTTGGAAAACCTTTTCCCAGCCCTTTATTCTGAGATAGTGTTTATCTTCAATAGTGAGATGTGTTTCTTTTTTTTTTAATAATTTATTTTTTATTTCTTCAAGTTACACCTCAATCACAATCCCCTCCCTACTCCCCCCTCCAGTCCCACCCTTCCACCCTCCTCCCCCTCAGCCACCCCATCCTCTTCCCTTCTTTTTATTTTTTTTTTTTGTTAGTTTAAGGTATTTATTTTTCCCCCAAACAGCTCTCCCTTTCAGTCCAAATAATGGTTCTTTTTCTTATAACTATAAATACAATACAAAACAACAGAAATAAATAGGCCACGATTATAAGAGTTATATGGCTTAGCATACATTCCCAATGTCCAGTCCATATGTATTTCTTGTATACAGCAAAAAGATAGGTCTTGTTTACAGATCCAGTCTGTAAGTCTGTGTCTTTTTATTGGTGAGTTTAGTCCATTGATATTGACGGATATTAGTGACCAGGGGTTGTTATTTCCCATTATTTTGGTTTAGCTGGCTGTCTTGTGTTTCTTTTTTGTTTAGTTGCTGTGGAGGTTTCTGTTTCCTCTGTTTTCTTGGGTGTACTTATCTTCTCTGTGTTGGAATTTTCCTTCTAGGATCTTCTCTAGGGCTGGGTTTGTGGTGAGATATTGTTTGAATTTGATTTTGTCATGGAATATCTTGTTTTCTTCTTCTATGTTGATAGAGAGTTTTTCTGGGTATAGTAGTCTGGCTGGGCACCTATGTTCTCTCAGGGCTTGTAGGACATCTGTCCAGGCCCTTCTAGCTTTTAAAGTTTCTGAGGAGAAGTCAGGTTTGATTCTGATGGGTCTGCCATTGTATGTGACTTGGCCTTTTTCTCTTGCAGCTTTTAATGTCCTTTCTTTGTTCTCTACATTTGGAGTTTCTATTATTATGTGGCGAGAGGAGTTTCTTTTCTGCTCTAATCTGTTTGGTGTTTTGTAAGCCTTTTGAATTTATACTGGCATCTCTTTCTTTAGGTTTGGGAAGTTTTCTTCTATGATTTTGTTGAAGATATTTCCTGGACCTTGGAGTCGGGAGTCTTCTCTTTCCTCTGTGCCTATAATTCTTAGGTTCCATCTTTTCATTGAGTCCTTGATTTCTTGGATGTTGTGGGTGAGAGATTTTTTTAGCTTTCTCATTTTGTTTGGAAGTTGTGCTGATTTCTTCCATCGAATCTTCCATGCCTGAGATCCTGTCTTCCATCTCTTGCATCCTATTTTTCATACTCACTTCCGTAGTTCCTGTTCTCTTCTCTTGATTCTCCATTTCCTCTTTTAACTCTGACTGTGTTTTCTTTATTGTTTCCATTTCTATTTTCATGTCTTGAATGGTATTGTTCGTTTTGTACATTTCCTTCTCCAGTTTGCTTGTTTTTGCCTGGAGATCTTTCATTGCTTTATCCTTTTTCTGTTCAAGCTGAGTCACCTTGGCTTGGAGCTCTTTAATGGTGTTATTCGTTGTTTTGACTGGTAAAATTGTGGCTTCTTTGAATTCCTTCATAGTTTTAAGTTCTTCTTGAAGAGACTCTATCACTTTCCATAATGTACATAATGTAGAATTGTCATCATTTTCATGTGTTTCAGTTGTGGTGAGGTGGTTTAGGCTGGACATAATTGCGTTGCTTTCTTTTGTTGGAGACATTTTGCTCTGTTTTTTTTTTTTTTTTTTTTTTTTTTTTGTCTGGGGCCTCTGGCCCTGTGTAATTTTTTTTGCTGTCTTCTGGACTTGGGTCCAAAGGGGCGCTTTAGTGTAGGAGTAGTGTTGCCTTACTCTACCCCTATAAGGTGAGTCATTCAGCCCCGCCTCCCAGGTGGAGACCTAACTAATCCAGGTGGCGGAGCTGTGTACAAGTAAGCTCTGGTTCCCCGCCGGAAAGGCCTGTACTAGTACAAAGTCCGATATAGGACAGTTTCAGATATCTCGCAGTTTGCCCGGGGTTGGTTCCTGTAGCGGGTAAATCTGCAGTTCAGCTCCAGTAGCTTTGCCACTGTCACAGCTTGTAAACTGGCCAGTGACGTCACTGCGATCTGCGGTCTGAAGGCACTTTGCAGAGGAGCTCCCGCTCACTTCCAAGGGTCGCAACCTTTTGCCAGATAATTGCATAGTCTGTGTGAGACCTGGGAGTGCCCAGCAGGGTGGGAATTTTCTCTGCTTGGGTTCTGAATCTGCCAGCTGGGTATTAGGTTGGAACTTACTGGGGGTCTCTCCTGTTGGGGGATGGGTTATCCTGATTCCCGGGTCCAGAGGCTTCCTAGCATGTCCGAGAGTGGGAAGGGGTGTCCTGCCCAGGGATCTTCCGTGGTCCCTGTGTAGCTGGGTGAGATTTAGAAGGGGTCGTGCCCTTTGTACAGTGTCCTGCAACACTTGCCGCCTTGTGACTGTTGACCCCGAAATCAAAATACATCCGCGCCGGCCGCCGCCATCTTGGATCCCCTACCTATAGTTGTATCATAACACAAGTATGTATTCCAAAATGCTTGCTTAATAAAAGAACAATATCGTGGGATGGGAGAGATTGTCAGCCATTAAGAGCAGAGGACTCAGGTTCCATTCTTATCACTCATATCTGTAACTGCTGTTCCAGGGGATCTGAGATGCCTTATTCTGGCCTCTGTACAGGCAAAACACCCATATGGATAAAATTAAGTAAAAAAGAAAAATGTAAATGGAATAGATTAGTAAAGGCATTTCTCTATTTAAGGATTTTTCTTGGACTCAGAATGGGACTTTTTCTTGCGCTGCTGCTCATGCGTGCCTATGCTTCTCTAACCCGATACAAGTACTCATCTTGCTGAGCTATATTTGACAGAATCTTCCTGCTTTGTCAGTGTTCTTTTGCTGTGAAGAGACACTGTGAGCACAGCAACTATTATAAAGCATTTAAGGGAGACTGGCTTACAGTTCAGACGTTTTGTCCATTATCTTCACTGCGGGGAATATGGTGACGCACAGACAGACATGGTGCAGGAGAATTCTATATCACGATCTGCAGGCATCAGGTAGAGAACAGAGAGAGACAGAGAAAGAAGAGGAGAGACTGGGCCTCTCATGAGCATTTGAAACCCCAAAGCACATCCCCAGTGACACACTTCCTCCAACAAGGCCACACCTACTCCAACAAAGCCACACCTACTCCAACAAAGCCATACCTCTTAATTCCTGTCAACCAGCACCACTTCCTGGTGAACAAGCATTCAAATATTTGAGCCTATTGGGACCAGTCCTATTTAAGCCACTACACTTCCTTTTGTTTGTCAGTTCCTTCTCTTTGGGGGATGAATAGATGTTTCTTCTACATGTCTTAAGGGGAGTCAGGCAACTGTTTACACCCTCATTCCCCTGGCCCTACCCTTGGGCCTGCTCTTCTGTTCACTGTGAATAAGGATGCATTAGATTGTCTCACATGATCAGCAGCTGAGAAGTCAGGAAAGGAGAAATCGCTTAATCCAAAAAGCTGAAGCTGTCATAGAACTAGAGGGATCAATGACTGATAGACTTTAAGATGCTTCAGAATTTTTCTATAAGCAAAGTTTTAACAAGCATCTTTAAGCCAAATATTTTGCATGCCTTACATAATAGTTTGATGAAGACTAAAGAAGAGTAATTCGAGGTCCCCAAATATAGTGGGGGTAAAGTCAGATTTAAAAAATAATTATCATAAAGCGTGAGCAATACATTTATGCTGTAAGAAATTAATATTTGGAAAGTTCCCCTATTTAAACTCCAGTACAACATGAGTTTCACAGATCTTCTTGTGTTTGTCATAAAATCACTAGTTATCTTCCTAGTGTTCCTCTATAGAGTTTGTTGAAGGGTTCTGCTCACTATACTTTATCAAATTAGCTGTTGCAATTAAGGAAAGTCAAACTCATTTAAAAGTGTGACTGAATCCATTTGTAATGTCTCATCCTACATTTTCTCAATCAGCTGATATTAAAGTATAAGTTTCCATTGTGGCATTGATGTGGGGCTAATTAAATGTTTTATGTCCTCTATCAACATGGCATTTCTCCTTTGATCTATTCATGTGGCTTTCCCCCTAATATGAAAACAGCCTGAAGTAAGTTCTACATGGCCATTACATGTTATTATTTATTATAACAGGGATGTCTGCATGCATAAAACACTGCCTGTTATGATCTCATTCATAAGCCATATTTGTCTGACTTTATTTTCTTTTCCTACCCATTTCCAATTTTAGTATCTAGGTTATACTGGTCTTAGAATTTTGTTGGAAAACAGTTACCATTTCATATTCTTTGAAGCCATTTAAACATGACAGGCATAATCTATCCTTTGGAAGGACTGCCCTTTTGAAACGTGGCTACTTAAATGCGTTTTCAGTACTATCTGGGTTTTAAGGAACATTTGGTTTTTTCTATTTCCTTTAAACTTGCTTTTTGATAATTTGCATTTCCTAGAAGAGGCTAAAAATTGTCCTGTTAGCCTTGTCTTGATCTAGAGGTCTTGATGGGTAACTTTTTTGGGTTACTGAGCTTTTGCTTTATTGTTTCTGACATCCTTGTGTCACTTAGAAGAGTGGTGTAGTGTGGCTCGGCTTTGGTGCTCTGGGTAGCAACTTCCCTCAGCCTCCTGGTGAAATTTGGTTGGAGGATAGGCCATCCTGTATTTAGTAACATGAACATTCCTGACTTAATATGCATCAAAATCTCATTCACTGATTAAAAAAAAATTGTTCACCTCTCTACCGTAGAAAGGGTATTTTAATACTGATTAATAGAGAAAATATATTATAAACAACTTTAACACTATTTTAAGACAAATATAAATTTACTTAGTTACAGAAGAACTTGATGCATATTATCCATGAATAGGACTATTCTTTTGTCTGTCTGTAGGAGCAGATGTACGCCTTGACTTACAGATCTCCTTAACAGGAGGATGTGTTTCTGAGAAATACACACCACGTAATTTCATTGCATGAGCTCATAGAGTGTCCCCACAGAAACATAGTTGCTGTAGTCTGCTGCATATGAGGCACTGTGGTACGGCTATTGCTCCTAGGCAACAGTCTGCATAGCTGTAACTCTGCGGACTGCCACAGATACTTGTGACACAATGATAAACGCTATGTGTGATGGTTAGTGTTATTTGTCTGTGCTAACAGTTTTTGTTTCTTAAAAATCCCAGTTATGTTATGAGAATGTTTTTGTTTTGGTCCCAAGAGTGGGACTGCTTTGGTTTGTCCACAGGTGTTAACTATAATTGCCTGGTGTGCCAGCAGGGGCGTGGCTTAGTCAGCTGCAGAAAGTTGAGTTCTGGAGACTCTCCAGAGGGGTATAAATGTAAGAACCCTGAGGGTGTTAGGGGGGTTCCAAAAAGGAAAGAGGTTGCTGGTCTCCCTGCTGATGTTTCCCCAGCACTGCTGATGGCTTGTCTTGCTGCTGTGTTTGCTGTTGCTGATTTGTTGGACTTCTGGACATTGTATCAACTAAGCCTGGTATTGCCCCCAAAGAATCCAACAACCCTAATCAGCAGGAAGTAACTCAAGAAGCGTAAGTCCCCATTGCTAAGGCAATGGTTCTCAATGTTCCTAGTGATGTATGTTGTGGTGACCCCCAACTATAAAATTATCTCATCACTACTTTATAACTGTGATTTTGCTACTGTTTTAAGAATCGTAATGTAAATATCTGATAAGCAATATAGCAGATATATGGCCTCTAAAGGGGTAGGGACCAACAGGTTGAGAACTATTGTACTAAAGACAGACCATCTCATGATATTGATTCTTTAGGAATTTTATTTTATAGTCTTTTTAATATTGTAGATTAAAAAGCCCTCTGTCAGTGCTAACTATAATAAGTCACAGGTAAAACAAATTGAAATAACATGTAATCATGTGAAGATAAGTGAAAATTTTGTATTCACCCTCAGCCCATCTCTTCTTAGCTTTTTAGTTTCTATCATCAAGACAGGTACAGCCTATGAGCTATATATTTACAAAAATAAATGTGTACTTATTTAATATAGAGGTAAACACACATATGCACTCACACATGGTTTTTGAGACCCATACTCACTCTGTAGCCTAGGCCAGACTTGAACTCACTAGGTAGCCCAGGATAGCCATAAAATCATGGTACCCCTCTTGCATCAGCCTCCAAAGTGCTGAAATAATGGGTGTAAAGCATCATGATTCGCTAATATTTATATTCTACACTATTAATATTTCATGACATGTAGCAAGTATATGAAAACAAGATTTGTGTCCATGAATAAAGTTTTCTTGGATTACAGCAGCTGATGCAGTCACAATAAGATGGTATTTGAGAGGGGTGGGAGGAATTAGGAAGTGGGGTTTAGGTAGTTGGAGGAAGTAGTTCACTGGTGACGTATCCTGGAAAGACATACCTTGTCCCTAGCTCCTTCCTGGTTCTGTTTCTTAGATGCTAGGAGGCAGTTTCCTTTAATAGATTACATACTCTCAGAATCTGGATATTCTGCCTCATTTCAGGCACAAAAGAATTGGAACCATCTTACCATAGTCTGAGTTCTCTAAAATCATGGCGCTAAATAACATTTTCTCCTTTAAGTTGCTTTTCTCTTTCTTTTGGTCACAGCAACCTAAAACTGACCAACACTCCCATTGGCTGCCTCTCCTTACTGAACCCTGCAGCATACATAATGCACAGTGACCTGTGGGTCCTTGGGCTGATGTTCAGATTTCAATCTTGTCCTATTGAATTACTTTGATTAGGTTCATACAGTATGAAACGAGCATCTTGCTTAAATTTAAAGTTTCTTTTTGAACACATATACAAATATAATTTTTATATGACAAAGTAAACTGCTTTCATTGAATGTATTTTTGAAAAATTCTCTAATTTAATGATACATACTTCCAATTGCAAATGTCTCTCTCTCTCTCTCTCAAATTGTTAATGGTTTTGTTCCTTAACTGCGAGTTAATAGATTGTACTTGCACCACTTGTACTGGCACCAGATGTTTCTGATAGCAATTATGTGACCAGTTAGATAGCAATTATGTGACCAGTTAGATAGCAATTATGTGACCAGTTAGATAGCAATTATGTGACCAGTTAGATTTCATTCATTTGAAGAATGCTAATGCTTCATCTCTGGGGAGGCTGCTAAGTCCTTTTTTAAATTTTATCCTTGTAATTCAGAAATCTGTTGGGGAATAGTCTACATGTGTATTTGTTTCTTCATCAATCCTACCCTACTTTCCATCTAAAATAACCAACCTTTCCCTTTGCCATCAACCTGCATTTTGTCTGTAGGTCTTAGTATACTAACTACTACTGGTTTTAAGAATGGTTATATGGTTACATATCACATGAGTTTTCTCATGACCGTGACAAAATGCTTGACAAGACCCATCCTAAGAAGGAACGACTTACATTGGCTCACAGTTTTAGAAGCTAAAGTCCCTCAGGCTAGAAAAGGCATGCCAATGGGAACACGAGGTAGCTGGCCACACTGTGTCTGCAGTCAAGAAGAGAGATGCTGGTGTTCAGCTCATTTTCTCCTTTTTTGCTTAATCCAGGAATCTGGCCCACTGGCTGGTGCTACCCACACTCAGGGTAGGTCTTCTCTCCTCAGGCACATATGTCTGGAAATAGACACAGCTAAAGGTAGCTATCATTAATGCCTTATGTGTTTAATTTTTTAATGTTTATTTATTACTTCATATTACATCTCCACCACAGTGCCCTCTTTCCACCCCTGCCAGTCCCAACCTCACACTCTCTACCCCCTCTCCCTTTCTATCCTACTCCTCCAGAGTCCCCACCCCAGATCAGCAGTTATATGAGGGCCAAGAGCTTCCTCATATACTGGGGGCCTACAAGGCAGCACCACTAGGAAAAAGTGTCTCATTGACAGGAAAAAAAGTCTATGTCTCTGTTCCTTTTTGTGCATTGGTTGTAGTATAGTTATCCTGTATTATATGGCTACAATCCGACTATAAGTGAATAGATGCCGTGTGAATCCTTCTGAGTCTGGGTTAGCTCACTCATGTGAGCTTTTCTATTTCCATCCATTTGGCTGCAAATTAGATGATTTCATTGTTTCTGATGGCTGAGTAGTATTCCATTGTGTAGATGTACCACAGTTTTTTTTTTTTTATCCATTCCTCGGTTGAGGGACATCTGGGTTTTTTTTTTTCCAGATTCTAGCTATTACAAATAAGGCTGCTATGAGCATAGATGAGGAAAGGTCCTTGCGTTTGCTGAGGAATCATTTGGATGTATACCCAGAAGTGGTATGGCTGGGTCTTGAGGTAGAGCTATTACAAGTTTTCTAAGACATTGCCAGACATATTTCCATAGTGGGTGTACAAGCTTGCACTCCCACCAGCAATGGAGGAGTGTTCCCCTTTCTCCACAACCTTGCCAGTGTGTACTGTAATTTGAACTTTTGGTCTTAGCCATTCTGACAGGTGTGAGATGGAATCTCAGAGTCATCTTGAGTTGCATTTCTTTGATGATTAAGAATGCTGAGCATTTCTTCAAGTGTCTCTCAGGCATTAGGGATTCCTCCTTTGTGAATTCTCTGTTTAGCTCTGTTGCCCATTTTTTGATTGGATTATTTTGTTTCTTGGCATTTAATTTCCTGAGTTCTTTGTAAATTATGGATATTGCCCTCTGTCAGATGTGAGGTTAGCCCTATGTGTTTCTTAATCTATTCAAAGTGAATACTGAAATTAACTAATTAACCATAGAATACGTGTTGCTCAAAAGAAAAATGCCAGAAATTTGCATTTTTTTTCAGATAATATGGGAATGATTTTGGTGAGAAGGAAGAAATGCTTTGATTATTAGAGACACTAAGATTAGGGGACGTGTTCTGGGACAGAATCTGCTTTTAAAAGTTTATTTCTATCTACAAACACAGGATGTGCTCCTAAAAGCCCTCTTCAAGAATTTAAAATTCTACGCTTGTGTGTATGAGGGGATACCATCTCTATGATGGGCAACTTTGAAATGTGGGGTGTGTTTTGGATTCTAAAATAGCTCAGAGTCGCTGGGCATGTGTATGCAGGGTCAGAGGTAATAAACACTTTGCAGTAAATGGGAAAGCCTTGAAAAAGAAATAATTGTGCAGAAAAAAGTCTGACATGTAGCAGTGGGCCACCAGATACTTTCCTTAGCCTTTGGGATTCTTCTGTCTTATACCTTCTTAATGGGGTAGGCACATCATGGCATTGCCTCAGATGGCAAACTGAGCATCTAACCTTGGCTGAAGGTAAGTCTTGCTGTGTCTTTGCTTCACAAACAGCTGTAATTGCCTCTTTCCATCTTTCTGACTCACATGGTTGGCCTTCTATTCTTTCTATAACGATCAGTAACTGTGCCACAGTAAGAGGTGGCATGTACTTTTTTGTCATTTTTCCTATTCTCCTCAGCAAGTCCATCCTTTAATTAGATCCATTTGCTTCCTACCAAAGCTGTGGACCATGAGCATCAGTCCCTGTCACTTAGATTGGACATGGCATGTATAAAATAGGTGAGCTCTTCTGCTTTGGGGCTCAGGGGCAATGGCAGCAGGTAGATTAAAGAAGCCTCTTAGCAGGACAAGGTCTTTGGCATAATGGTTTAACATTTGCTTGGTGTACCCGAGGGGATGGAGCTTCGGTCATGGTAAGGCAAAGTGCTGAAGATTAACAATTGCTAATTTGAGCTCATCTCTGTTGCACTTTCATAAGCTTTACAAGTTGTATTGACTTAAATGCAATTTGAAAATTCTCCATTTCATCTCAAAATATGTGCTTTGCTTGTTAAATTCTGCTACTGGCTTGTTTCAAATGTTCCTTAGAGACAGATTGTAACTGAAAGAGGCCATTCCAGGGGAAATTTAATTATTTGAGAGTAAATGGTTATAATTCTCTATGTAGCATAATCTGGGAATCAGAGAGAGCAATCTGTCTTTGTGTTGCTTCACTCCTACATGGAAGCTACCTCTGCTGCCCTGCCTTCCTGTTTGTTTTCTGATGTGGGTCTGGAGGGGTTGAGGGCCTTCCCTACCTCTAATCATTAATGTTTTTAAATCTTTCCCACCCACTAAATTTTCTCAAACGTTTAGCTGACTTTCTTTTTCTGTCTAAATGGCTCACTCTATGCATGCATGTCATCCTGCAGGATGGATTGGTAAATAAAAACACTTGCTGATCACCTTATCCCTGAAGACCTGAGTGTGACCCCCCAGAGCCCATGGTGGAAGAAGAGAACTGAGAATCAAACCTTTCTCAGATCCACATGACCACTGCAGCACACATGAACATTTATCTGAGAATACACACACATGCACACACACACACATGCACACACATGCACATGCACAGAGAGAGAAAGACAGAGAAAGACACAGAGAGAGAGAGAGACACCCTGGAGACCCCATATGGGATGGTCACTTTAGATTGAATGAATAACCCATCCAATGGAAAAAAACGATTCTCCTTAAATAGCCATTGATCATTTGATTCCCATTTAGGGATGGGTCCTCATGAGACAGCCCCCAATCACACTGGCACATTGACTGATGTTATCACATGTAGGAATGTTTAAAAATCTGTTATTGTTAAAATAATAGTCAAACTACACTTATGGTAACATCCTATGACTTGGAATTGAGTCCTGACTCTACCCTTTGGTGTGCATGTATTTGAACAATTACTGAAATACTTTACTTTCTGATTTCTTAATCCATAGAACAAAAGAATACCTGTTAGTGCTCTGAAGTGAAAATGAGGCACGAGACATTACTATGAATATGATAGTACTTTAGATGGATATTTAAAACTCAACACCTCCCTAGAAAAACTGTTTCCTTCTACCCTTCTAGGCTCTTTGACTATTTTATGAATTAAGTTGACAAAGATTTTTTTGAAACATATTCCAATCATTTTTAATCAATAATTTACTTAAATTTAAATTATTCTTTGAGATTCTCACAACATCCTCTATTTTATTTTTATGTGAATAGGTGTTTTGTCTAGATATATATCTATGCACCAGATATATTTCTAGTGCCCTCAAAGGCCAGAAAAGGGCATTGGGTACCCCTAGAACTGTAGTGGCAAGTAGTTACAAGCAGCCACGTAGGTGCTGGGAGTCAAGCCTGCATCCTCTGAAAGAACAGACAATGTTTTAAATTTCTGAGCCATTTATCACAGAAAAGGAAGACTAACTACATATCTTCATCTCTCCCTCAACCCCTCCAAATCCAACTCCCCAGTTTCTCCCCTAGCTCTGCAGCGTCCCACCTGCTGAGGCCCCCTCCTCCCCATCTCCTATAGATCACACAGTTCTTGTCCTCCCAACTTTCCTTCTCCCACTCATTGTTTTATCCAGAACCCTAACTCCAGCAGGTACTCGCTGGAAATCCACAGGCCACTCTGACCTGAGAAACAGGACTTAGAGTCTAAGCTACAATAATAAAACAACTCAGAGATGAAGGGGATACAAATTGGAAAGGCAGAGTCAACATATCTTTTTTTTTTTCTAACAGATGATATGGTAGTATACACAAGTGACTCTAAACTTCTAATGGGAAACTCCTACAGCTGACAAAGAAAGCAAGTAGCCATAGCAAAGCATTGGGAGGTCATCTTCTCAGAGGAAGAGTAGGAGTGGTATCAAAAAGACATCAGGAAATGTTACTAGATGATTAATGATTAGCTGGAAGTCAGTGTTTGATAAATGAAAGTTGATTAAAATATTTTATAAAGATATTTTTGGGGGGGCCAAGATGGCGGCGAACTGCACGGACGCATTTTGAATGTGGGAGAGAAGAGCCATAGAAAACACAGAGTTGTGGGACACTGTGCAGAAACCGGAGGGTCTGGCCCCCCTCCCGGGAACACTCACAGCTCCCAAGGGACTGTTAAAAGTCTCAGGGCAAGGCTCTCCCCCATCTCTTGCAGACAAGGAAGCCACTAAATCCGGGATTCAGGAACTCCCATTTGGAGAGGCGCCTGGTAAGATTGATCCCAACACACAGCAGGCAGAATCAAAGGCCACATGGCGATCGCCCACTAGCCTACTGGGCTTCCCACACCTCAGGAAGACCTTATAACTACTTAGGAAACTTTGCAGAATAGTTGAAGTCTTAATGAAGAAACAGGGCGCTCGGCAGGTGATCCGCAGCCGCTTGGGCCAGAGCGGGAGGCCGGGGGGCAGAGCAGTCGGGGTGGGAAGCACCCATGGCAAAGCAGCTAGGGAGTGAGGCCGGCTCAGTCGGCGGGAGGGGCCAAAGCCCCAGGAACCCACTGCAAAGCAGCTAGGGAAGGAGGCCGGCTCAGTCGGCGGGAGGGGCCGAAGCCACACACACCCACGGCAAAGCAGCTAGGGCGGGAGGCCAGCTCAGACTGCTGGAGGGGCCGAAGCTCCGCCCACCCACAGCAGAGCAGATAGGGAGGGAAGCGGCCAGGCCTGTGGCGGAGAAGCCTAGTGGGTAACCAGAAGCCAGGGGACCATAGCTGTATTCTCGTAAACCCAGACATAATAGGTGTGGAGCCAGGCCCTGTCAGCCTCCGTGATGACAAACAAAGCCCACAAAATCTGTGCCTGGGCAAACAGGTCCATACCATCAGAACCATTACAGGCTGATCACTCAGTGTGCAACATAGAGAAGTCTGAAATGGGATTAGTGAAACAATCCCAGACCATTACTCACTACCTGGGAATAGGCTGCACCAGCTCACAGTGATTCAGGCTATTAAAACCACAGTGACCCTGAGATCCCCCTGTAAGCAACGACAGATAGCCAAGCAATTCGACTCCTTCACCAAAGCATCCCCTGTGGATCCAAGCACAGAAAACGATAAGAACAGACAGCTAAACACACCCACATGGCCAAAGATCTAAGAAAAAATAGAAATCAAGGAAATATGACTCCAAAAAAGCAGAATTATCCTAGCTCATCCAATTCGGATGACCCTACACCAACAGTAACACATGAAAACGATGACAATTCTGCATTATGGAAAGTGATAGAGTCCCTTCAAGAAGAACTTAAATCTATGAAGGTATTCAAAAAAGTCACAATTTTACAAGTCAAAACAACAAACAACACCATTAAAGAACTCCAAGCCAAGGTGACAGAGCTTGAACAGGAAAAGGACAAAGCAATGAAAGATTTTCATACAAAAACAAGCAAGTTGGAGAAGGAAATGTACAAAACGAACAAAACCATACAAGACATGAAAATAGAAATAGAAACAATAAAGAAAACACAGTCAGAGTTAAAAGACGAAGTGGAGAACCAAGGGAAGAGAACAGGAACTACGGATGTGAGTATCAACAATAGGATGCAAGAGATGGAAGACAGGATTTCAGGCATGGAAAATTCGATGGAAGAAATCAGTACAACATCCAAAGAAAATGAGAAGGCTAAAAAATCTCTCACAGACAACATCCAAGAAATCAAGGACTCAATGAAAAGACGGAACCTAAGAATAATAGGCATAGAGGAAAGAGAAGACTCCCGACTTCAAGGTCCAGGAAATATCTTCAACAAAGTCATAGAAGAAAACTTCCCAAACCTGAAAAAAGAGATGCCAATAAAAATCCTAGAGGCTTACAGAACACCGAATAGATTAGATCAGAAAACAAACTCCTCTTGCCACATAAAAATTGAAACGCCAAATGTACAGAACAAAGAAAGAATATTAAAAGCTGTAAGAGAAAAAGGTCAAGTCACATACAATGGCAGACCCATCAGAATTACACCTGACTTCTCCTCAGAAACTTTAAAAGCTAGAAGGGCCTGGACAGATATCCTACAAGTCCTGAGAGAT
>CAJQZJ010031840.1:329569-375903 GCA_907164525.1 Lophiomys imhausi
ATTTGGGTTCTACTTTAAAAATCTATACTCAACCAAATTTGAAAACCTAAGCGAAATTGACAATTTCCTTGATAAATTCCACCTACCAAAACTAAATCAAAATCAGATTAATAGCTTAAACATCCCAATAACCCCTAAGGAAATAGAAAAAGTCATTAATAATCTCCCAACCAAAAAAAGCTCAGGGCCAGATGGCTTTAGCACGGAATTCTACCGGACCTTCAAAGAGGAACTAACACCATTACTCTTCAAACTCTTCCACCACATAGAAACAGAAAGAACACTGCCAAACTCATTCTATGAGGCCACTGTCATTCTGATTGCTAAACCACACAAAGACCCAACAAAGAAAGAGAACTTCAGACCAATCTCCCTCATGAACATAGATGCAAAGATATTTAATAAAATACTAGCAAACCAAATTCAAGAACACATAAAAAAATATCATACATCATGATCAAGTAGGCTTCATCCCAGGAATGCAGGGATGGTTCAATATACGAAAGTCTATCAATGTAATTCACCATATAAACAAGATGAAAGAAAAAAACTACATGATAATCTCGCTAGATGCAGAAAAAGCATTTGACAAAATCCAACACCCCTTCATGCTAAAAGTTCTGGAGAGAACAGGCATACAAGGACCATACCTAGAAATAATAAAGGCAATATACAGCAAGCCAGTGGCCAACATCAAATTAAATGGAGAGAAGCTTGAAGCATTTCCTCTAAACTCAGGGACAATACAAGGATGTCCACTTTCACCATATCTCTTCAATATAGTACTTGAAGTCCTTGCTAGAGCAATAAGACAACTAAAGGAAATCAAAGGGATAAAAATTGGAAATGAAGAAGTCAAATTATCCCTATTCGCAGATGATATGTTAGTATACATAAGCGACCCCAAAAACTCCACCAAAGAACTCTTACAGCTGATAAACAACTTCAGCAAGGTGGCTGGATACAAAATTAACTCAAAAAAATCAGAAGACCTTCTTTATACAACAAACAAATATACCGAGAAAGAAATAAGGGAAACAACCCCCTTCACAATAGCCACAAACAATATAAAATACCTGGGGGTAACTCTAACCAAGGAAGTAAAGGACCTATACAACAAGAACTTCAAGCCCCTGAAGAAAGAAATGGAAGAGACATTTAGAAGATATAAAGATCTCCCATGCTCATGGATAGGTAGGATCAACAGAATAATAATGGCTATTCTACCAAAAGCAATATATAGATTCAATGAAATTCCTATCAAAATACCAACACAATTCTTTATAGACCTGGAAAAAGCTATACTCAACTTCATATGGAACAACAAAAAGCCCAGAATAGCTAAATCAATCCTGTACAATAAAAAAGCATCTGGAGGTATCACCATCCCAGATTTCAAGCTGTACTACAGAGCAATAATAATAAAAACAGCCTGGTACTGGTATAGAAACAGACCAGTGGATCAATGGAATCGAATTGAAGACCCAAACATGGACCCACACACTTATGGCCAACTAATCTTTGACAAAGAAGCCAAAACCGCACAATGGAAGAAGGACAGCATCTTCAACAAATGGTGCTGGTCCAACTGGATGTCCACTTGCAAAAGAATGAAATTAGACCCATACCTATCACCTTGTACAAAACTTATTTCCAAGTGGATCAAAGACCTTAACATAAGGCCGGCCACACTAAAGATTCTAGAAGAAAAAAGTAGGAGAAACCCTCGAACTCATTGGCACAGGTGACAACTTCCTGAACAGAACATCAACAGCTCAGGACCTGAGATCAACAATCAACAAATGGGACCTCATGAAACTGAAAAGCTTCTGTAAGGCAAAAGACACAGTCATTAGAACAAAACGGCAACCAACAGACTGGGAGAAAATCTTCACCAACCCGACATCTGATAGAGGGCTATTATCTAAAATCTACAAAGAACTCAAGAAACTAAATGCCAAGAAACCAAATAATCCAATCAAAAAATGGGAGATGGAGCTAAATAGAGAATTCACAAAGGAGGAATCCCTAATGGCCAGGAGTCACCTGAAGAAATGCTCAGCATCCTTAATCTTTAGAGAAATGCAACTCAAGACGACCCTGAGATTCCATCTCACACCTGTCAGAATGGCTAAGATAAAGAGCTCAAATGACAGCACATGCTGGTGAGGGTGTGGAGAAAGGGGAACCCTACTCCATTGCTGGTGGGAGTGCAGGCTTGTGCAACCACTATGGAGGTCTGTCTGGAGATATCTTAGAAACCTTGGAATAACTTTGCCTCAGGACCCAGCCATACCACTTCTGGGTATACACCCAAAGGACACCTCACCCTCAAGGAGACATAGGGAAGTCTCCTCATCTATGTTCATAGCAGCCTTATTTGTAATAGCTAGAAACTGGAAACAACCCAGATGTCCCTCAACTGAAGAATGGATTAAAAAATTGTGGTACATCTATACAATGGAATATTACTCAGCTATAAGAAACAATAAAATCATGCAATTTGCAACCAAATGGATGGATCTAGAGAAGTTCATCCTGAGTGAGCTAACCCAGACTCAGAAGGATGCACACGGCATCTATTTACTTATAGTAGGATTTTAGCTATATTGTACAGGATATCTTTACTACAACCAACACACCAAAAGGAACATGGACATAAACTTTTTTTTTCATTTCTTTTTCTTTTCCCTTTTCCTTTTTTTCTCTTTCTTTTTCCTCTCTTTTTTTGTTGTTGTTCTTTGTTTTTGTGGGTTTGTGTGTCTGTTGGTCTTTTTTTTTAGTTTTCCCCCCGTAGCAAGGAGACACCTTTCACTGGCAGTACTGCCTCATAGGCCCCAGGTGTATGAAGAGGCTCTCGGCCCTCATATGACTCCTGATCTGTGGTGAGAGACTGGTATGCAGGGACACTCCACCCCAGAGGATCAAGACGGAAGGGTCAGGGGGTAGAGCATGGGAGGGTGGGGCTGGGAAGCGGGAAAAGAAGACAATATGTTAAGGATGTAACCTGTAGCAACAAACAAATAAATTTATTTATTTAAAAAAAGCAGGTAACAACGTTGAAACAATGAAAATAAAATAAAGGATACAGCCATTCAACCTGGTTTTATAAACCTCCAAGTGTCGAAAAAACGTAGAGCTGAGGTAAAATACAGGAGAAATGTGGTGTTAACCCATGCCTTTAACTTCAGCAGAGACGGGAGGAGCACCCTAGAGTTAGTGGACTCATAAATTCTAGAGTTACACGGAAAAGGGTGGTGAGGTTACACACCCTTAATCCCATCATTCAAGAAGAGTACACCCTTAACCCCAACACACTAGAGACAGAAACAGGCAGATCTCAGAGCTCAAGGTCAGCCTGATACAAAACAAACTCTTAATAGAGAAAAACTTCGATCCAGGAGTGGTAGAACACATCTTTAATCCCTTCAGATGAGAACCACAGGTCTCGGATCCCAATAATTAGAATGCAGAGACACACACATAGGATTTGGAAGGACCTAAGTTTAAAAGCTACTTACAAAAGGCTCACTCAATACAAACAAATTGTCCTTCGAGATCTCAAAATATATACATTAAAGCTGGTTTAGCTCCAAAATAACAAAATAATTTCTTCTTTAAACCAGACTGAAAGATAACACTTTATATATTGTCAAAAAACCAAATTTGCTTCAGGAGAAATATTACCTACCCCCCCCAAAAAAAAAGAGGGTGATTGTCCCTGAGTGAGGATTAGGGCAGGGCTCTGTACTTATCTTTCCAAGAGAATCAAAGCATCCATTCAAGGAACCCAGGGACAACTGGACAATGGAAACCTCAGCAGAAATCAGAATTAGACACCAAAAGAAGACGAGTGACCCAGATGATTCAGCCTGACAGACTCCCTCAATAGCTGTCTCCATCAAAAGCCTACAACCACAACAACTCAATATCGCTAAGACCGTTCAGCTCTACACAATGCCCCAGCCAGAACCTCAGTAAAGCCTGGAAGTTCAGCTTCTGCCTACAAACTCCTTAGGACATCTAAACAGCTGAGAACAGAAGGACTGAACATAAAAGGATTGTATTAACATTTTTAACCATTTTTCCATTTTGGTTTGGGCCCCAAACAGGTTTACTATGACCCAAATCAGCAGGAAGTCATTTTAAGAGAGTGACATCCCATACCCAGAGGGTGGGGAGGGTGTTTCTCCGCCCCCCCCCCTTTTTTGGTTATTTGAAGGACAACTGAAAATTCTGTTATTTAGGGGAAGAGATTACAAGTTGTTAAATGGTCCTGTTTAATGGGTTTTGGAGGTTAGACCCAGGGTATTCCTTCTTTCCCTTTTCTGTATCCTTCTTTATCTCCTGTGTAGGAATGCACAGACTTGAGAAAAATTGAGACATAGACATAGCACAGGAAGGATCAAGAAGAAGGGTCAGATTATTGAATATGCCCTTATACCTTTGTATATTGATACAAAATTAGTAGTATATTTGGCTAAAGTGGTATTGACCATTGTTTATTGTGCAAAAATAAGATTGTATTGGTCTACATCGGTATTGATATTTGTATATTGATACAAAATTAAGATTATAGTTGGCCACAGTGGTTTTGACCCTTGTATATGGACGCAATATTAAGATTGTATTGGGCCACATAGGCATTGATCTTTGTATATTGATTCAAAATTAAGAGTATATTTAGCCACATTTGAATAGATCTTTTTATATTGATACAAAATTAAAGGTAACGCTTCCTAATGGTATTGTACCTAGAGATACTTAAAAATGAAATGTGAAGCTCTGGCCTCTTGATACCAACCGTCTTAAACTGTTTAGGATAGTTAAGAAAAACAAACTCCCAGTCATGCATGCATGTCACCTTGTTAGCTACTATGACAGTCTATCACAGATATTCTCTAAGCTACTCAGTAATCAAGTTGTTAAGAGACAAGCAACATTTGCTTATCTAAATACAAGAGATAGATAGGGCATCTTCAAAAACCCCAAGAGATCTGCAGAATATGGCATTCAAAGATGTGGTCTTAAATTAAGATTTTTTTTGATATTGTGACATATCAGCTCCTGACAGCACCCCCTATTCTACTCCAAGTAGAAGATAAGCATCGAAGAATCTCCAGTGTGAGATGGTTGAATTAGTGGCAAGCCTATCTCTTGGCATGTAAAAACTCCTTGCTTCAACTGCAGACAGACTGCTGTCCAAAAAGGACAAAACTTGGTAGCAGGGAAGTCGACAGCCTAGCTCTTCCAAGACAGAGTAGGTTAGTCCTTCATAATCCCTGCTCTACAATAAATATCTGTCAGAGAAACAGGACCAAAAGGCTGAAGACTGATGCTGGAATGTATGGAGAGAAAATGGGAACTGTCCAGGTAGTTACTGGTTTGTCATTTCTTAGTATTGGAAGCTGCAGGCCCTACACTTCCTATATAATCAGATATATTTATCCTTCTCAGCTCTCTGATGTGGTTGAAGAATAGACAGCTTGAGTCTCATAGCTAAATTTTGAGTTGTTTAGGAATCAAGAGGGCGTTCTTGATCTAAGAAGATGGTTATAATAGTGATGCAAGTTAGTATGAAAGCTAAGTCAGTTATAGAACTTTAAACTCATGGAGATGGTTAGAAGGTAGAAGGTTAAAGTCAGGGGCCAAATATGTATGAACTGGACATTGGGAAGGTATACTGGGCCATTTAACTCTCATAAATGTGGCATATTTAATTCTGCTGTTTTGTATAGAATTTACTGTTATAAGAGAAAGAACCATTTGTTGGATTGAAAAGGGAAGCTGTTGGGGGGGAAGAGGGTGGAAGGGTGGGACAGGAAGGGGGAATAGGGAAGGGTTTGTGACTGAGATGTAATTTGAAGAAAAAAAATAAAGTACTTATATTAAAAAAATCAGAAAAAAAGGAGGGGAAGTGGGTGGGGAGGCTGGAAGTAGCACAGGGAGGGGAAGCCATAATCAGGATATATTATGTGATAAAATAATCTGTTTTGAATAAAAGGAGACAAAAACCCAGATTGGTATTGGCACAAAAACAAACACATTGATCAATGCAATTTAATTGAAGACCCTGACCTAAATCCATATACATGGACATCTGAGTTTTTAATAAAGAAATACACACTGGAAAAAAACAAACAAAAACCAACAGCACCTTCAACATATGGTGTTAGTTAAACTGGATGGCTGCATGTAGAAGAACACAAATACATCTATACTTACCACCCTGAACAAAACTCAAATCCAAATAGATCAACATACTCAACAACAACAAAAAAAAAATATGCAGAACCTGCTAGAAAAGAAAGTGGGGAATATTCTTGAATCATTAGCATAAAAATGACTTTGTAAACAGAACGCCATTGGCACAGGCACTAAGATCAACAATTAATAAATAGGACCTTATGACCCTGAGAAGCTTCTGACCAGGAAAGGACACCATCATTTTGACAAAGTGGCAGTCTGCAGAATTGGAAAAGATTTCTATCAACTCCACACTCAGTAGAGGGCTAATATATTCAAAATATGTAAATAAATAAAATAACTCCTAGATATCAAGAGAAAAAATAACTGAAAATTCAAAAATGGGGTATAGATCTGAACAAATAATTTTTTTTTTTTTTTGCCTCCTCTTCCTTCCGGAAGCTGAACCGCTCCTTTATTTTTTAGAGCTGCTGATTGTGAATCTCAAGAGTCTTAATAGAGAAGCCAAATATATATTCCTCTTGTAAATGAAGAAATAAACCTATTTAAATGTTCTGGTGGCTTTCCAATGGAACAGCCTGGGGAAGGGCAGGACTGAAGTACATGGACACACCCCTGAAGGTTCATAATAGACCCTCTCCCCATGCCACAGAATGGTGTCATATACCATGGCTTGTTTATTAAAATACTGGTGGAAAAATAGGAGTCTCTAGGGCTGCTGAAGGCAGAACAGACGACACCACACCACACTCAGGGTGTCTGTACTTTCCTCCTGGCCACTTTTCTTTTCTTGACCCCACTCTGTAACAGGCTGGGGCTCCTGCTGACCAGAGACAGCCTGGCCCTTTTTTGTGGCAGGGCAGACTGGGGGGACTTTCTTATGACCTCCTTTATGGTAAGAGCCTTCTGATGGTAAACAAATAATTTTTAAAAGAGGAAACTCAAGTGACTGAGAAACACTTTAAAAAATATTTAACATCGTTATTCATTCAGGGAATATGAATTAAAACTACTTTAAGATTTTATCTTATACTCATGAGAATGATAATGTCCATAAAATAAATGACAGTTCATGCTGGTGAGGATGTGGAATAAGGGAAACACTCCTCCACTGTTGGTGGGAACACAAACTTATACAGCCAATATGGAAATCAATGTGCTGGTTCCTCAGGAAGATGGAAATTATTCTACCTCAAGATAATGCTATACCGCTCTATGGCATATACCCAAAAGATGCTTTATCCTATGATAAAGACACTTGTTCAACCATGTCCAATGCTGCTCTATTCATAACAGTCAGAAATTGGGAACAACTTAGATGTTCCTTAACAGAAGAATGGATAAAGAAATAGTAGTGCAGCGATACAATGGAGTATTATCAGCGGCTAAAAAATGAAACTCTGAAATTTGCAGGTGAATAGATTGAATTAGAAAAAAATCATCTTGAGTTCACCTACCCATAGAAAGATAAATATGGTATTTAGTTGATACTATACGTATTAAATAATACATGTGAATATTTGATATTATATATGGTATGATACATATCATCTGAAATGACAGCCGTTAAGTCAACAATAACCAAGCTACAATTTATAGAACCACAATGGTTAGATATACAGTAAGGGACTAGGGGGAACAGATAGATCATATTAGCAAGGATAAATAGAATAGATAGTTATGAATGGATGGGGATTTCTGGAACAGGAGGAGAATTGGTGAGGGGGATAGAGTGGAACAAGAGAGGACTATGGGGAAAGAGTTAAAATTAAGAGCCCTTTGAGTGGTAGAATGGAAACCTAATACAGTAGAAGCTTCCTAAATTACGCGTGTGTGTGTGTGTGTGTGTGTGTGTGTGTGTGTGTATATGAAGACAATCTAACTGAAGCATCCAGTCCCAGGATTGGGTTACATATAATTGAGTTTTTGGCCAAAGAGGTCAAATGGGAATCCCCTAAATAACACGGGCTGTTGTCAAGACTGTATGTTGCTAACAAATTAAAGGCAAGGCCCCATTGCTGAAGACAATACTACACAATTCATTGAACATGGAGAAGTTGAGCTGGTGCCTACATAGAACCTTCATCCCTACATTCTAACATCTTTGGTACAGGAAGAAACTCTGCACACTAATAAAAGAGAAATGTAAACAGCAACTCAGCCACAAAACCTTTAATCTACAATAAGGTCCTGCCTGGAAGATAAGCTAGTGCAACGGTAGCAAAAACTTGTGGGAATAATCACCCAATATCTGATTTGACTTAAGATCCACTCTACGAGGTGGAACCCATACACAACAGTGCTTTGGTGACCAAGAACCTGAGACTAGATACCTTAGGGAACTAGGGAAAAATCAAATACTACTGTCCACCCCCCTTCAAAAATAAAATAAAATGAGTCTGCTATACTCATTGATCAGTGTTTTGCTCAGCTAACTTATAGAAGGAAGTTAAAGATGCTTCCTTCTACAGCAGATGGGAACAAATATAGAGATACACAGCCAGACATTATGCAAAGAGAGAATAAATAAACCTTGGAATACTCAGCCGAAAAGGGGGTGTCTCCATCAAATTCTTCCTCTCAATGCTCGGAGAACCCCAGAGAAGAGAGGGCAGACAGAGTGTAAGATGCAGAAGGGATAGAGGATACTAAGAAAATAAGACTCTCTAAATCAACATGAGCAAAGATTAGATGAACTCACAGAGACTGAAGAAGCATGTGAAGGTCTGTACGAGTCTATACCAGGTCCTTTGTGTATATATTATGGCCTCCAGTTTAGTGTTTTTATGGGATTCCTTCGAGTGTGAACAAGTTGATTTCTATTTTTTTTCTTTTTTTACTTTCTCTTGGGCTCGTTTCCTTCTGTTTGTTTATTTTCCCCTGTTCTGATGTGTTAGGTTATGCTTTATCTTTTAATTTTATTTTATCATTATCCCTTAGCAAACTGTTTTCTAAAGAGAGACAAAAAGGGAGTGGAACTGGATTGAAGGGAAGGTGGGGAGGAACTGGGATGAATAGAGGGAGGGAAACCATAATCGGGATATAAAATCTATTTTGAATAAAAGTAAAAATAAAAGACCAATGTGCACTGAAAAAGTGAGGAAACAGAAGCTGCCATTGGAAGAACTGATCACTCTGGCTAGCCCTATGCTTGAATGGTGCTGCTAGGCTGATGCTTTTCTGTGAATTGTTTGCTTCAATATTTCTGGTATTCACAATACAATCTGTCCAGACATAGGAATGATGGAGAGAAGATTGAAAAAGAGAGTTATGTTCATACCATGAGCTATTTGCCTGCAGGTACCAATTGTTTTATTGCAACCAACCCTCCATCTATCTATCTAATCAACAGTGACTGAGCATCTACATGTGTTAAGTATCATTAGCAGTAATAACTACCAATTTTTTAGACATTGACTATGTGACAGGAGATTGTGTGAGCCTTCTATCAACTCTTTCTGCAAACCATGGAAACTATTGATGTCTATTCCCATCCATCAGATTAAGATTATGTATATTTACTTGCTTAAGACTTCACTAAAAGGCATGGTAGAACCAGGACTTTAAACCAATGTCTTTCTCCAGAGCTTGCTATGGTAAGTTCCACTTCCATTGACTTTGCAGATCTTAAATCATGTGTATCCAGGGGGTACTGCATGAAGAAACACAACAGTGAAATAAAGGGATAACAAAAATAATCTTCCTTGATGAAAAGGATACCACTATTTTTAAAAGATTAACAAATCTACTTGTTAGTTCAATTTGTGCTGTTGACTTTCCAATGAGCTGAAACACGTGATTGGTTCAGGAGGGATTTGCACTGAACGGCGGATACATGGGCCCTTCAGAACTCAGAGTAGAATTTGGCATTTAGAAGGTTGGCTAATAAGGAGCCCCTGTGGAAGCCCAAGTTGATCCAATCTTAGCATGTTTGAGAAAGAGCATGTTGTGTTGATTGGAAACAAATCATATCCATGATTAAAATGGAAACAGGTTTATATTTGGTGTTTAAGAGTGTGTCTGATGTTGGTTGTGTACAACAGTAGAGTATGGCAGACATCATCATGTTGTTTTTTAAAATTTTACATTCTATTTAGATGTCCTAAGAAGTTCATAGACAGAAGCTGATCTTCAGAGCTTTACTGAAGATCTGGCTGGAGTAGTCTGTGGAGCTGAACGATCTTAGCGATTTTTAGTTGTTGTGGTTGTAGACTTTTGAGGAAACTGCTATTGAAGAAGTCTGCAAGGCTGGATCATCTGGGCCACTCATCTTCTTTGGTGTCTGATCTGTTTTCTGCTGAGGTTTCCGTTGTCCAGTTGTCCCTGGATTCCTTGAATGGATGCTTTAAATCTCCTGGAAAGATAAGAACAGAGCCCTGACCTAATCCTAACTCTGGGACAATTACCGTTTTTTAGGGGGGGGGGGGTCAGGTAATATTTTTCCTGGAGAAAATTTGGTTTTTTTAACAATATATAAAGTATTACCTTTCAATCCGGATTAAAGAAGAAATTATTTTGATATTTTGGAGCTAGACAAACCTTTAGTGTATATATTTTGATATCTCTAAGGACAATTTGTTTGAGTTGCAGCCTGCCTTTTGTAAGTAGCTTTTAAACTTAAATCTTTCCAAATCCTATGTGCCTGTCTCTGCATTCTAAGTTTTGGGATCAAAGACATGTGGTTCCCAACTGATGGGATTAAAGATGTGCTCCTCCACCCCTGGATCAAAGTTTTTCTATGTTTAGAGCATGTTTTGTATCAGGTGGCCTTGAGCTCTGAGATCTGCCTGTTTCTGTCTCTAGTGTGTTGGGATTAAGGGTGTATTCTTCCCCAATGATGGGACTAAGGGTGTGCGCCATCACCACCCTGTTTCTTGTAACTCTAGAATTTATAAGACAACTAACTCTATAGTGATCCTCCTGTCTCTACTGGAGGTAATGGCATGGGCTAACACCATGCATTATTTTACCTTAGCTCTAAGTTTTTTCAACTCTTGGAGGTTTGTAAAACCAAGTTGAACAGCTGTCACCTTTAATTTATTTACAGTGTTTTAAACCTGTTACCTGCTTTTTAATGCCAAACCATGGAAATAGCCTATACCTCTACAAAAAAAAAAAAAAAAAAAAAAAAAAACTTTTAAGCTGCTATCAAGTTTGTGTAATCTCTGTAGCCACCTGCAGTCTAACATTCTAGTCTGAAATTAAGGCCATTTTCCTTTCATGCCAGTAAGGTAAATTATAGTTTGAAAATTTTATATTGTATTTTATTATATTTTTAAGCTTATTAACTCTTTTCTTAAAAAAGTATTATTTACTTCTAGAACATAGTTTCTTCCCTCCTCCCCTCTTGGCCCCTCCCTTCCTCTCTCCTTCCCTCCCTCTCTCCTTCCCTCCCTCCCTCCCTCCCTCCCTCCTTGCTCCTCTACTTGGTACTCTCCTTCTCCTTAGATGAGGTGGGTCCTCACATATCATACTCCCTCAGATCTTGCGTCATGTGAGGCTCAAGAGCTTCCACTCGTACTGGAGCTTGATAAGGCACACCATCTAGGGTGTGGGGTTCCACTAACCTGCAGCAGATTCCATGACTCACTGGTGGGTAGAATTTTTCCTAGGATAGATATGCTAGGTTCCTATCTATTTGGGTGTGTGGGTTGTAGGATAGTTATCCTCTGATGTATGGTTAATCTCCATTTGTAAGAGAATACAGACCATGTTTATCTTTCTGGGACTGCGTCAGCTCACTTAGGATGAGCTTTTCTAGTTCCATCCATTTGGTTTTGAATTGCATGATTTCCTCATTTCTGATAGCTGTGTAGTATTCCATTGTATAAATGTACCACAGTTTTTTTATCCATTCTTCAGTTGATGGACATCTGGGTTGTTTCCAGTTTCTGGCTATTACAAATAAAGCTGCCATGAACATTGTTGAGGCAATGTCCTTGTGGTTTCGTTTCAAATCTTTTGGATATATGCCCAAGAGGGGTATGGCTGGGTCTTGAGGTAGATTTATTCCCAATTTTCTAAGATATCTCCAGATTGATTTCCAAAGTGGTTGCACAAGTTTGCAGTCCCACCAGCAATGGGGGAGTGTTCCCCTTTCTCCACATCCTCGCCAGCATGTGCTATCATTTATTGAATATAGCCTTATACCTTTGTATACTGATACAAAATTAATATTATATTTGGCTAAATTGGTATTGATCATTGTATATTAATGCAAAATTAAGATTGTATAGGGCTACATCGGTATTGATCTTTGTATATTGATACAAAATTAAGATTATATTTGGCCACAATGGTATTGACCCTTGTATATTAATGTAAAATTAAGATTGTATTGGGCTACATTGGTATTGATCTTTGTATATTGATACAAAATTAAGATATTTGGCCACATTGGTATTGATCTTTGTATATTGATACAAAATTAAGGGTAATGTTTCTTAAAGGTATTGTTCGTAGTAATACTTAAAAATGAAATGTCAAGTTTTGACCTCTCGCTACCAACTGACATAAACTGTTTATAATAATTAAGAAACGGAAACTAATAATCATGAAAACGTGTCATTTTGTTAGTTACTATGACAGTCTATCACAGTTATTTTCTAAGCTATTCAGAAATCAACTTGCTAAGATACAAGCAATATTTGCTTATCTAAATATAAGAGATAGATAGGGCATCTTCAAAAACCTCAAGAGATCTGCAGAATATGGCATTCAAAGATGTTTTCTTAACTTAAGATTTTTTGATATTGAGACATGTCAGCTCCTGACAGCACCCCCTATTCTACTCCAAGTAGAAGATGAGCATCGAAGAATCTCCAGTGGGAGATGATTGAATTGGTGGTAAGCCATTCTCTTGGCAAGAAAAACCCCTTGCTTCAACTGTAGACAGACTTCTGTCCAAAAAGGACAAAACTTGGAAGCAGATAAGTTGACAGCCTAGCTCTGCCAAGACAGGGTAGGTAAGTCCTTCGTAATTCCTGCTCTACAATCAATGTCTGTCAGAGAAATGGAGCCAAATGGCTGAAGATTGATGCTGTAATGTATGGAGAGAAAATGGGAACTGTCCAGGCAGCCACTGGTATGTCATTTTTTAGTTTTGGAAGCTGCAGGCCCTGCACTTCCTATATAATCAGATATATTCATCCCTCTCAGGTCTCTGAGGTGGTTGAAGAATAGATAGCTAGAGTCTCATAGTTAAATTTTGAGTTGTTTAGGAATCAAGAGGGTGTTCTGGATCTAAGAAGATATTTTTAAAATTATGAGGCAAGTTAGTATGAAAGCTGAGTTAGATATAGAACTTTAAACACATGGAGATGGTTAGATAGTAGAATGTTAAAGTCAGGTGCCAAATACATATGGACTGGACATTGGGAATGTATGCTAAGCCATATAACTCTTATAATTGTGGCCTATTTATTTCTGTTGTTTTGTATTGTATTTATAGTTATAAGAAAAAGAACCATTTTTGGGCTGAAAGGGAGAGCTGTTGGGGGGAAAAAAGAAATACCTTAAACTAAAAAAAAAAAAAAGAAGGGAAGAGGATGGGGGGTTGTGGGGGAGGAGGGTGGAAGGGTGGGACTGGAGGGGGGAGTAGGGAGGGGATTGTGATTGAGATGTAACTTGAAGAAACAATAAATAAATTATTAAAAAAATTTTACATTCTATGACATTTTCATGCTATTGAAATAAGGATTAGACTGTTGGAGTAATCACAATTAACTGGGATGACTCTTAAATACCGTGTTATTTCCAACTTCTCAACAAATGTGATAATTTTCCCTTTGTTATGGTTAAGACACTCTCTTAGTGTCTAATGGAAAGATTCATGATCTCAATCAACTGGCCCTATGTAGTATAATTGACTTGAGTAATTGTTCTGTAAGTGCTTGACTCACTTTTTTTCTACTTCAGTTTTCAAAGTAGAAACTAGTGGCAACTGATTGGAGAACTCTGAAATGTTTAGTGATGACAAATCTTGCCTTCAGAATTCTGCAGTATCAGAATAAGCTCTCTATTTTGGAAGCTGCTTGTATGGATAAAGATGTCTTTCCTTGATAGTTCATTCAAAACTTTTACCAGTTATGATAAAATGGAGGAGGATGAGGTTATTATGTAAGTCTTTAGTGTAGATGTAGGCTATAAATCAAAACACTACAGAGAGCAAACTCTAGACTGGTTTAAACATACAATTAACTGATTGTAGGCTTCAGTGTGAATCATTTAAATAAACCTGCAGGTTTCAGAATCACATTTAAGTTCTAAACCCTTGTTTTTTGTTTTTGATTTTTTAAGAGCCAAGAGACTTGCCACTAAAACATTTTTGATAATTCAAAGGTATAAGGAGCAGAATAACCCATTGATAATCATTTTTTAAAAATAAATGCTAAGGGATGAATGAAAAAATGGGTTAGTATGTAGTGAATAAAAACTCCAAACAAATAAAAAAAATTGTTTGATTTAAGACAGTCAGCTCTTGACAGCTTCCATTTGACTTGGAAGAAGATGATGAGCATCGAAAATCTCTATTAGGAGATAACTCCTACTGGACAAAAATGCCCCTACTCTCTCAACAGACTATATACAGTACAAAGATGAACCAGAGCTTAAATGCAGGTAAGTTGATGACCTAATTCTGCAGAGACAGAATGGGAAAATCCTTCTAATTTCCTGCTGCACAATTTAGTATATGAGATATGCTTGGCCAGAAGGCTGAAGATGATGCTCCAATGGTATGGAAAGAATTGAGACTGTCTAGGTAGCAAATTGTCATTTTTCTTTTTGTAATCTGCCCTCCTATGCTTCCTACTCACTCAAATAATAACTTTATCCCTTCTTATACCTTTGATTGGCTTGAAGACATAATAGATATAAAATTTCAATTGAACTGAGTTGTTTAGAATTTAAAACAGTATTTTCAAATCTAAATAAAATCTTTAGGTTTATAAATATAAGATATGATAGAAAATACTTAGATTCAAAACTTTAGATACACCAAGATAAATAGATGATTTTTTTCTTCCTCAAAATTGCCTGATTCAAATAGTCTAAACATTATTTGTATAACTTTTATATATGGTTTTCTTGATTGTTAAATATTTATTCTTACTGTTTTACTATATGAGTTTTAAAATTTTGTCTTTTTATTAGACAAAAGGAGGGCATTGATGAGGTGATGTTATGCATTCTAAATGTCAATTAATTAGTCCTACTTGCTGTCACTTTGTTTTCTAATCATTGTCTCTGATTGGTTGAATAAATGTTGAGGCCTGAGATTGGGCAAAGACAGAGGTAGGCAGCACTAAGATGCGGGGTTCTGAAACCAGTAACAGCCTCGAGAAGAAAAAAAGCCAAGAGCAGGAAGGAGACACATGATGGGGTAGATTAAAAAAAAGGTCATTCCATGCCGGGCGGTGGTGGCGCACGCCTTTAATCCCAGCACTTGGGAGGCAGAGGCAGGCGGATCTGTGTGAGTTCGAGGCCAGCCTGGTCTACAAAGCGAGTCCAGGACAGCCAGAGATATTCAGAGAAACCCTGTCTCGAAAAACAAACAAAAAAAAAGGTCATTCCATACGGCCTGGAATACCAACATAATGTAGAAAAAAGAAGTCCAAAGGGATGCATATATATATATATATATATATATATATGGGGTCATAATTGGGGAAAATAATTAAGAGCTAGCTTAGATGGGCTAAGATTACACAATCCAGGCTAGGCTTGATAAAATCCATAGTGTCTGTGTGCTCATTTATGATGGCGAGTTAAGGATTAACACTGCCAACCAATTAACGATAATCTAAATACTAAGTAAACAATTTAATTAATTATTTCTACATTTCACTTCAAAACCAATAATATTAAAGATAAAATTGTAGATTAGAGTAGAAATACCAATCCCCTAAAGTTTCTATACAATAACTACTCAGTTAAAGATGTACATAAGGTAGCATTTTGTTTTCTATTTAAATGTTACTTTTGAGTAGAGAAGATAATGTTAGTAAAATATTTGAGCTGGGGATGTAGCTCAGTTGTAGAACTCTTGATTAGCATATGAAAAATCCCATATTTTCTATCCTTAGCATAGAAAAAATGCAAATATATGGTATTCATGAAGATACAATCTCTACTGTTGGAAAGTCTATTAATGTCAGATATAATAAAGTTAATGAGATTTTAGAATATGCTAATTCATATGAAAAAGCAAACCAATAAGATTGGCTATAAGTATTCTTCCTTATTTTTATTGTAAGTTTATTTGCATGCAACTAAGTTCATTGTTAAAATAAGTAAAGCCATTGTTATCCTCATTGTGAGACCAACTCCAGCAGCAGCAGAAGTCCCGACATGGGTTTGCTTAAAGGCTGTACAATCCAAACTGAAATGGTCCGAACAGAATAGAATGCCATTGAGCAGGGTGGATATTTACATGAATGTTTCCATAGAGGTCTTTTTCACAGTTTTCCAAAGAAATGAAATCCCACTAAATCACCTCCAGCATGCAGGAGGTGAGATAAAGTAAACAGAGATTTAATAAAGAGTTTCTTCTGGTGAATGTGCAGTTTCTAGAGTTAGATTTACCTTTTGAATATATATATATATGTTTTTAATTAAGTCTAAATAGTCTTTCTTGTAGGCCATTGTATATATTTCTACAACATGCCGTGTGTGTGTGTGTGTGTGTGTGTGTGTGTGTGTGTGTGTGTATGATATTTATACTTGAATCAAGATCTGATAACTAAGGGTTTACAGTGAGTTTATGTTATGCAACTATTTCTCTTGGTGGGCAACCTCAATAGCACTTTTGATGTTTAATTCACTTGAACCTATTAAAAAGGGCTTTGGTGGTGTTTGCAACAGACTGAATTAGCTTCAGAGAGTGTTAGGTGTTGCTATTTTAATGAAACTTTGATTTTGGATCAGGTTTGGTGAGACCCTAGTGCTTTGTCACTTTGGGAAATAAAATCTTTTGAATAAAGTTGAGAGGAATTTCACATACACTCTCACTTCTGGCTCCCTAACCTTGCTCATTGCTGTCCAACCTGTGTGTGCGTTCCAGAAGTCGTCATTTCTGTCATGACTCTTGAAGGGAAATAAATCCCTCTGTTTAAATCTTCTCTGTGTTTTCTTCACCCACTAAAGCTGCCAAACTAAAGAGGCAAGTTCTTTCCTCAAGAGACTTTCCCATCCCTAGTCCTAGTGCTTTTGGGACAGAACGACATCTTAGACATGTTTTTCACCTCTGTGACTAAGCATTTGTTTTGACACTTGATTTGACTGTTTTACAGTTCTGGTTTTGCTTGGAAATAATTAATATTATTGGTCTCTTCCGTGTTGCTGTTTGGAGAACTCTGGTTCAATTACTATACCCTTGGGTTCAGCTTTCAGATTCACAATGGACCAGACTTTGACAAATTCAGAGCTTCTGAAATTTCTCTAATGGGGACCAGAAGAAGGTTTCTAGGTAACTACTGGGTTTGAGTGGCCTACCTTTTCTACTGCATTTTTTATTTTGATTTATATAAAAGGCTCTTCTAAATAAAATGTGGATATTTACTTTAGTAGAATCTTCTTGGGTTTATTGCACTTTTTTCTCATCAGCATTTATCAGCATATATATACATGGATATAGATATATATGGATATATATATGGATATAGATATATATTTCTATTATTTCTTTTTAAAAGCTGCTTAATTGTGGTCCTGAATTTTCTTCTGAAAAATGAAAACAGAAAACATAAATATGACCCAGGTTATTAAAATGACAGTCGTTTCCTAGGAGAATGGGAAGTATGTCTTATCTGAAAAGTTCATGTTTGGGTGTTTTAAAACTTTGTATTTCAGCTTTCAGGTATTCTGAGGGAGGAGATATTTATATATACTTGATTATTCATGTAACCTAAATTTTAAAAATCTAAAATCACAGATGCTCTAAAATCTAAAACATTTTGAGTGTTGGCCAACATGGCCTTAATAAAAGCATTTACCTTTTTGGTTTTGGATTGAGGGCGGTCAAACTGAACCATTCTTTCTAAGGATAGTCATTTCACATAAAATGATAACTTTGTTTGCTTTTATTTAGTTGTATGTCATAAAGGTTTATATTAAGACTAGTCTAGTAAAAGATTTGTTTTTAATTGCTTTTGGATTGGGTTGATGGTTTTTCCAGCTGGGATTGGTCAATGCTTTAGTATGTTGATGTGACAAAATCAGAGCAGAACATTAGGATGTAGAGAGAAAGTCCTGTAGTCTCATCTGTTCTTTGAAAGTGAGTTTAGGTTTTTATTTTTAAGGTTTTTTTTTTTCGTGTAAATTCCTTAGTTTGGTGCTGTTCTACTTTGGAAAGCATTAATACCTTAGTAGGGATTCACTTATCAGATTATTTCCCAATTTAAGATTTGGCTGAAATGGAAGGGAACCCACAACTACTAAAATTTGAAAAAAGCATGAGGGAAAATGTTGACCAGTAGTTCCATTCTTTATGTTTATTTTCCTAGTTTGTTGATGTGGTAAAACTGTATTTTAAATTATTTAGAATTTACTTAAAAGACTGAAAGCAGTCTTTAGTGATAGCAGCCAGAAGTCACCATATGGTTCTGGTCTCATGTAGAAAGATTCTGAAATTCTCATTGGCTAGAGTCAATTTTAATTTTAGTAATTAAATTGTTGTAATTAATTTATTTATGTGTCTTTCTCTTTACTAGAATGTGGACCTCTATAAGGCCCTGGTTGATAGAAATCACAATACCTCCAGCTAAGTATTTAGCCATATTCGCTTTCTAATCACCTTCTTCCATACAAGTTTATAAAAGTCTTTAGTTTCTTGTGTCAAAACAATTATGCTATTAAGGGTTTTTTTTTGTTTTGTTTTGTTTGGTTGGTTGTTTTTTGTTTTGTTTTTACCACAGAAAAAGTCCTTAGGTCTTCAATGCAAGTAAATGCACTGGCTTCTAAAACATTCTCAGTCAAAATGTCTTTCCAGAGAAAATCATCCTCATCTCCCAGTTGGTTGCTTGACCATTCTTCAAGTAAACAGCTTTATGATATCATATAAATATAGTCAAAGCTTGATTGTTCAGCCTTTCAAAATGTGATAGATTGTCTCATTCCTTGAGAGGCGAATATATCACTGCCTCATAAATATTAGTAATCAGTTTTCCTCTTTGTTTTAAGATTTCAATGAAGAGCTCACAGGGAGGTACATCCAGTTAGGGTGGCAGAAGAGAAGTGGAGAAAAATAAATAAGAAAAATCTTCCTTAACGTGTGTCTGTCAAGATTTGATGAGATAATCCTGAATTGGTCTATGTTCAACTTTGTATCATGTGTATAAGTATACTTGTAAGAACTTTCCATAGAATTCCATGAGTTTTATGAATTATAAATATTGCTATCTCAATCATGGTTTTTGTTTTTCATAAGGCTTTTGGATAGGAATTCAACTGAGCAAGAGACTAGTCTATGACAAATATTAATTTTTATTAATACTTCAAAATGTTCTTTTTGATGTATATCTTGAAGTTATATGGAAAACTGTTGACAAGACATATTTATCTAGTAACTGCATGAACTGAGATGCAACTAACATAACATTGTTCCCCTTACCAGCTTTAGTAAGGTATAATTGACAAACAAAAGTTATTAGTATTTAGGATCTATAATGTAATCTCTTGATATACAAATATACTGTGGAGTCATTAAATCAAATCAATTAATATATCCAATACCTTATATACTTATTTTTTAAACAATAAAATATATATAAAGTATTTCCTGACATAAAAAATATCTCTTTTACTATAAGGTGGAAATGTACCTTTTAAAAAAAGTCTACTATTCTAGTTTTCTGGGAATACTGATGCAGGAAATGTATCAATATGCTAGAGTAATCACATTAGCTATAACCTTTAAGTATTACTTTTAATGAAAGGTTGCGATTTTTAATCAAGAAATAACTATTTCAAAGAAAGAGATCTCATTCCTAATCTTAAAAAATCTCCTTCCAAGTGTAATTTATGCATTTGAACTTATTACAAATCTACTTTCTAAGTTATAACTTAATATTGGTATTTTAAAGAATATGAGTATTTAGTGGAAATTGGAGTTTTAACACTTAATTGAACTTTGGCATTTCTTCTCCTTTGGCTTAAGGTCTTGAAAGAGTGTAGAGTGAAAAGGGTGGCTAGTTGTTTAGTTGGTTAATTGTGTGATTGGTTAGTTGGTTGGTTACTCTCTCCATCTCTTCCAGTCCTATAGTCTCATACCATTATGTTCACTACCAGAAGCACTATTATTTTTTTCTCATACATTACATCCCAATTGCACTTTCCCCTCCCTCCATTCCTCTCAATCCCTCCCCCCACCTTCCCCCTCCTCCAGATCAAATTCTCATATGTTTCCCTTCAGAATAAACAATCAAAAGAAACAACCTCCCAAAGATATTCACAGAAAACAGCCTAACAATTAAGACTTCTCTAAGCCTCGTATCACAGCTGGATGTAGCAACACAATAGGAAGAAAAGGGTTCCAAGTACAGGCAAAAGAGTCAGAGATATCCTCCCACTGCCATTGTTGGGAGTTCCACAAGAACAGCAAGCTACACAAGCATAACATATATGCAGAGAACCTAGCTTAGATTTTGTTTCTTCAGTTTGTGTAAGCCCCTGTGAACCCTGCTTAATTGATTCAATGGCCCATGTGTTTTTGTTGTTCTGGAACCTTCTAGCTCCTACGATCATTCCTCTGCCTCCTTTGTGGTGTTCCCTTGGTTCTGCCTAGTGTTTGACTGTGGGTTTCTGCATTTGCTCCTATCAGTTGCTGGGTGACACCCCTGTGGTGACAACTGGGGCTAGGTAGCAATCAATCTATGAGTACAGCAGAAGAGCAGAATACCATTAGGAATCATTTCATTGACTTTTTTTTTCTTTTTTGCAGTAGTGTTTAGTTTTTATCTTGGGTTTCTAGGGTATCCTGCCTCTGATTCTTGTCCATTTGGGCAGTGCCAGGCATAGGCACCTTCTTGTGGCATGGACCGTAAGTTGGACCAGTCATGGATTGGCCACTTTGCCCCAGCTCATCTTGCAGTCAAGAAAGATTGTAGGTCGAAGGTTTTGTGACTGGGTTGATGTCCCAGTCCAATGTCTAGGAGTTCTGCCTTGTTATAGAAGATGGCCAGTTGAGTCTCTGTATCCTAATTACTAGGAATTTCACTTGGGTCAACTCTCATAGATTCCAGGGAGTTTCTACTGCACTAGGTTTCCACATGGCCTCAAAAATACCTCCCTCTCAATTCTATTCATCTCTTTCAGTACTCTCTACCCCAACCTGTTCCCAGTCCACCTACAAAATTTATTCTATTTACCCTTCCAAGGGAGATAAATGCATCCCTCCTTGAGCTCTAGTTGTTACTTAGTCTCTCTGGGTCTCTGGATTATAGTGTGATCATCCATTACTTAACAGCTAATGTCCACTTATAAGTGACTACTTGCTGTGTTTGTCTTTCTGGATCTGGGTTAGGTTACTGAGAGCAATCTTTTCTAGTTCCATTCATTTACCTGTAAATTTCATGATGTCATTATTTTAACAGCTGAATAATACTCCATTGTGTAAATGTTCCACATTTTCTTTATCCACTCTTCAGTTGTGGGACATCTAGGTAGTTTCCTGTTTCTGGCTATTAGAAGTAAATCTGCAGTGAACATGGTTGAGCAAGTGTCCTTGTGGTAGGATGGAGCATCCTTTGGGTATATTCCTAAGAGTGTTTGAGCAAGTGTCCTTGTGGTAGGATGGAGCATCCTTTGGGTATATTCCTAAGAGTGGTATAGCAGAGTTTTGAGTTAGATCCATTTCCAATTTTCTGAGAAACCACCATATTGATTTCTACAGTGGCTCTACAAGTTTGTACTCCCGTCAGCAATGAAAGAGTGTTCACCTTGCTCCACATCCTCATCAACATGCTCTGTCAATTAATGTTTTTGATCTTAGCCATTCTGATAGGTGCAAGATGGAATCTCAAAGTAGTTTTGATTTGCATTTCCCTGATAGCTAAGGATATTGAACATTTCTTTAAATGTTTCTCAGCCATTTGAGATTCTTCTATTGAGAATTCTCTGTTTAGATCTATACCTCATTTTTTAAAATTACACTTTTTGGTTTGTTGCTGCGCTATTTCTTGAGTTCTCCTTATATTTTAGATATTATCCCTCTGTTGGATATGGGATTGATAAAATCTTTTTCCATTCTGTAGGCTGCCCTTTTGTCCTATTGACAGTAACCTTTGCCCTACAGAAGCTTCTCATTTTCATGAGGTCCCATTTATTGATTGCTGTTCTTAGTGTCTGTGCTATTGGTGTTTTGTTCGGGAAATTGTCTCCTGTGCCAATCAATTCAAGGTTATCCCCAACTCTCTCTTCTTTAGGTTCAGTGTAACCCGTTTTACATTGAGGTCTTTGATCCACTTGAACTTGTGTTTTATGCAGGGTGATAGGTATGGATCAATTTGCATTCTTCTACATGCTGACATCCAATTAGACCAGTACCAGTTGTTGAAGATGCTTTCTTTTTTCTTTTTTTAACATTTCTGGCTTAAGTAAGGTGTCCATGTATGTGGATTTACATCTGAATTTACATTCCATGCCATTGAATGACCTATCTGTTTTTATGCCAAACCATGTAATTTTTTTTTATTACTATAGCTCTGTAGTACAGCTTGAAATCAGGGGTGGTGATACCTCTGGAAGTTCTTTTATTGTACATAGTTGTTTTAGCTGTCCTGGGTCTTTTGCTTTTTCCATATGAGATTGCGTATTATTCTTTCAAGGTCTGTAAAATATTGTGTTGGAATTTTGATGAGAATTGCATTGAATCTGGCAATTACTTTTGGTAAGATGACCATTTATATAATGGTAATCCTGCTAATCCATGAGCATGGGAGATCTTTCCATCTTCTGACACCTTCTTCGGTTTCTTTCTTCAAAGACTTCAAGATTTTTGTCATGCAAGTCTTTCACTTGTTTGGTTAGAATTACCATAAGATATTTTATATTATTTGTGGCTATTGTAAAGGGTATTGTTTCCCTGGTTTCCTGCCAGAAGCATCTTAATGTTGACGAGTTTATTGCCTGAAGACAGTCACATTCATTGCTTGATGTTATTGAGTCAAACATTTATCTATTTAAACACAGAGACATGTTTGAATGAAAGTTAGATATGATCTCCCAGGGATGGCCAGAGTATCACAATGGGCATCACAGAGTACGTGCTTGTTGTTCTCGATTACTGTGTGTTTTCCTGTAATTCCCAGACTCCTGTGGTGTGCCACAATGGACTGGGAGCAACAATGACAAGACTCACTTCTTCACCACAGGATGAGAACTTGGGTCTCTTTCATGTCTCTATTCTCCTGTTGAGACTTTAGAAGAGAGGATTTAGATTAATCCATCTAAACAAAACAAAAACAAAACCTTCCTATATCAGGAATGTTATGCAGAGTTTGCATAAATAAGACCTGATATTGGTGAGAAATATTTATACTGTCATTGAAAAATATGGTTGTTGTGCTACAGGTTTCAATTAGTCTAAATACTAAAAACAGTAGGCACCTGAAAATGAAATTTGTTCAGGCCATGCAGTGTGTGTGTGTTTAAGAGAGAAAGTAATAAAAGACAGTACACATATTTTCTGTTGTAGAATTGCATATAAACAATAAAATAACAGTCAAAATTCTTTCCAAAGGCACTTCTGTGTTTGCTTGGGTCTTAAAGTGAATCCAGGAAAACATGAAGTGTATGTGGACAGGAATATCTGGGAGGAGTTGGGGGAAAGGTAAGAATGTGATTACAATAAGTTGTATGAAATTCTCAAGGAATAAAATAATAAAAAAAAACAATACCAGAAAACTTAAATTATAGGAAACTGTTATCAAAGACTCCTTTTCTTACCTTTCAAATTCTTCTGTGTCTTACATTAGGGGGCCAAGTTGGCATCCCCTGAAATGTCCTTTTAATATCAAAGGTGAGGGCAGTTTAGATGGCCAGTTATCCCCCATTGAAACTTACCTAGATACTGAGATACTGATCCTTCCTGACATGCGTAATCTGCTGGAACTATATATATTTATTTTCACAATGAGATCATAATAACACCACTGCCTAGAACATGGTTTTAACTAACTGGCAAAAAGCGCAGCTCTTCACAGACAGTAAAATATATTAAACATAAATTGTGCTTGAAATCCTTTATCCATTTTTACATAATACAGGAACAATTCATAAGACTGGGGTAGTAGCTTCATGACATATATTTGTTTTAAGGGAGAATTTACCGTCTCAACTTAAAATAAAAAAAAAAAAAATCTTCCAGAGGCTTATAGCAAGAGTGCAGGCCACATGGCTCAGGAGATCCGTTTCTTACTCCTTCCCTGCCTCACCTCCTGGATCCCATGACCATGATCTTGCCTACATCCTTAGAGCTAACACCAGAGGCCTACACCTTTCTGTTCTTATTTCAGGGATAAGAGTATATTGCCTTACCTGTCCTTATATGTATCATATTGAAGATCTAAACAAATTCCAGCTTCTTAGGCAAGGATCTGGGTCTCTTTATGGACAAGATATATTTAAGGCAGTGAAGGGCCAGGAATGACCCTTAAAGGCTTTGAGGCATGTGAAATAAGGCAGGTACAAAGGGACAGGTATAGTGTGAATCAATGTAGATTCACTAGATGAATTGGTCCAATCCATAGAAACAGAATGGGAACCTAATATTTAAAAGGTTCAGAGGTGATGAGCATCGAAGAATCTCCAGTGAGAGATGATTGAATTAGTTGCAAGCCTATCTCTTGGTAGGAAAAGCCCCTTTCTCCAACTGTAGACAGAATGCTGTCCAAAAAGGACAAAACCTGGAAGCAGGTAAGTCGACAGCCTAGCTCTGCCAAGACAGGGTAGGTAAGTCCTTCATAACCCCTGCTCTACAATCAATGTCTGTCAGAGAAATGGGGCCAAATGACTGAAGATCGATGCTGTAATGTATGAAGAGAAAATGGGAACTGTCCAGGCAGCCACTGGTATGTCATTTCTTAGTTTGGGAAGCTTCAGGCCCTGTACTTCCTATAAAATCAGATATATTTATCCCTCTCAGGTCTCTGAGGTGGTTGAAGAACAGATAGCTAGAGTCTCATAATTTAATTTTGAGTTGTTTAGGAGTCAAGAGAGTGTTATAGGTCTAAGAAGATACTTTTAAAATTGTGTTGCAAGTTAGTATGAATGTTGAGTCAGATATAGAACTTTAAACTCATGGAGATGTTTAGATAGTAGAATGTTAAAGTCAGGTACCAAATACATATGGACTGGTCATTGGGAATGTACGTTAAGCCATATAACCCTCATCACTGTGGCCTAATTACCTCTGTTGTACTGTATTGTATTTGTTATTATAAGAGAAAGAGCCATTTGTTGGACTGAAAGGGGAAACTGTAGGGGGAAATAAGATATACATTAAACTTAAAAGAAAAAAAAAAGGGAAGAGGATTGGGGGGTTGAGGGTGGGAGGGTGGGACTGGAGGGGGAATAGGTAGGGGACTGCGATTGAGATGTAACTTGAAGAAAAAAAATAAAGGAAAAAAAAAGGTTCAGAGGTACAGCTTGGGAAGATAAAAAGTTCTCACGTTGTATGGTAGTGAAGGTTGCTAGCAATGTGAAGGGGTTTATTTTACCCCCTATACAAAAGATAGTAAAGATCAGACCCAACCAAACTTGAACTGGTGTGAGTATCTCTCAGAGCCTCACCCTGCCTCAGGCCTCAAATCTGTTGATGGGATTGTGGCAGGCAGTAAGTACTTCATGCCTGAAGTATGTGGGTCCCCACATCCTATGAGAGAGGCCACAAACAGAAACAAATTCAACAGAGATGGATCTTTTTATTTTGTTTATTTCAAATCTAAACAATTTAGACTAAATGAGATGAGAATTATCTCGTGGGTCGGATATTAATCATTACCTAACTGACACCTTGAAAACAGTTCATCAAAATTCATTAATGCTTTTTAATCCTGTGTTTTGTAGTGACTTTTTTAAGGTGAAAAATAATAGCCTTGGCTCTAGCATGTGGTTACCGAGGGCTGTGCTGCATGTGAAGCATGGAAGCAGCAAGTATCTCAAGCGTTGTGTTCTGCCTAATGCTACACTCGATATTGGTGTGACTGTCCTTATCTTGGGCTTGACATCTACACATTATCTGTGGAGCAATTTTTCAAGAGACTTGGTGGACCATAGATTGCAATGCCAGACAGTTGCAAATCAGAAGCTGAGGCAGTAAAAATGTTATCTTCTCTTGAGAAATTTATTGATTCTAGGAAGCAGAGGTTTGTCAGAATAAAACATAACTGGAGGTAGTTTCTTTAGCTCATTGGCAATCATCTCCTCCTTGGTCCTTTGACCCCTCTTACCTGAAAGGTTGCCCAAATTCTGCTCACCTGTTATGTTCCTGACTCATTCAAGTCCTGTGGGAAATTCTGTCTGCTTCCTGGGCATCCTCATTAGTCCAGACTTTTGAGAATGTGCTTTCTGAGTCACGTAAACATTGGGTTTGCATGTTTGCTTCCTGTGAGGGACAACCCATGTGCCCTGGTTGTCACAAATCTTCCACACTTTGTAAGTTAGTCCTTGCAACTAGTAGAGTGTGGCAAATGAGTATTACCTCCCTTTTAATATTTGTTTATAAAAGACTATGTCTTCCAGTATTTCCCTCTCTCCTAACTTGTCTATCGATAGAGCTAAGTGATATGGAATAGCTGTCCCCCAAATAGTCAAGGAGTAATTGAGGGCTGATGGAGGTTGTGTGATTCAGACTGGAAGCTACTTTTCCTGTAGTTGAGCCTTTAATGAGACCATAGCCCTAGCTAGCAACATCACTGTAAGTTTCTCATACATCTTGAGTTAATTCCTATCCAGTTAAGGTGCTCTCAGATTTTTGGCCTGTAGGCTGTGGGAAACATTAAAAGTTGGTTACCTTGAATATTTCAGTTTGAGTACTTTGTTGTGTAACCACAGACATCTAATATGGTACCTTATATCTCCAGCTAGGCCATAATACTTGAAGAAGAGCTCTGTTCTTCCAGTTGGGATCAAATGTCTATGGGATCACAAGGCTATGGGGGTGAGGAGGGTATTCCTCATTTAAACTGCCAGGATAACTTTAAAAAGAAATCCATTAGGTTGCTGGGACATGAGATATAGCTCAACTCTGAACTTTTTTTCTAGAGAGGAGTTGAACATTTTATATGTTTAAAATGTGAGGACAAAAGATTTGTACTACTGAGGATGAAGAAAAGAAAACTGGGGTAGAGGGAAGAAGAAGGAGAAGAGATAGGGAGAAGGAAAGAGAGAGCAAGAGAGAATGTGGGTGTTCCTGCAAGCACAACAGTGGGACTTTGCCCCCTCTGTCATCTCAGAAGTCAAGTCTCTGGTTGAGATAAAGTGAGCCAGGCTGGAAGAAGAGTATTTAAATGTCACAGAAGGTCAAAGAGGGTTTATCCAGTTCTAACTGGTACTTTTTTTCTTTTTAGTTGAAAAGCTTTTAGAGTCTAAATTTCTTTCCACTTTAAAATTATCAAAGAATATCAAAGGACTTGCTTCTGGGTTCATCTTTCTGTTCAGATGCCTGTGAAGGAACTTAACTGAAGTGATTACCAATGGAAATGAAGCCATATTCTGCCAGAGTACAGAGGCCTGGGTCATCAGAATCATCCAATGGGTCAAGTAAATAACCCTTAGGGATGAAGACAGAGAGTGATTTTTCTTAAGTATGGTCGCATCTCCATGGGGAAGAAGTTTCTGAACCCACCACAGATCCCAAATCTTTAGATGCTGAAGATCACAACCGCTTGATAGTTGAATTATTGTGAATACCCCTTCCTGCGTGCTTTAAGTCATTTCTAGGTTACTTCTAATACCCAGCGCAATGTAAACAGCTGACATTCTGCACTGCTTAAGTAACAGTGATAAGAGGGAAACCGTGCATGTTCACAAAAGCCACAGAATCCAAGGGTGTAGAACCCACGGCCTCATGTTGAAAAACAGTATTAGTCATCCTCTCAAACACTGCCCCATGTACAGAATTTATTGCTGGAGAAACAGTTGTTAATATTGTCTATCTTAAAACTTTGCCTCTTTGAAAAAATTACTGAGGCAGCTTGATAGATGGAAAATTTATAAAAGGTCAGAGTAAGGCTACACAAGAAAATACATGGCTATTTAATGTCTGGCTTTCCCTGCCTGGTCTTCTGTGAGTTGTAGTGTTGAAAGGAATGGAAAATTTTAAAAGACCCCTTAGCAGGCCAGGCCAGCCAGGTTCCAGGAACTTAGCTGACCATAAAAGAATGGAATCAGGAATAAAGATCAGTAGAGTCATGAGCCCCAGGTCCCAGGAACTAGTTAATCATAAAACAGACGACTATCTTGGGCCCCGGGTTCCAGGAACTGGCTGACCACAAAGTAGATGGTGAAATAAGATTAGATTCTTCCTGAGAACAATGAGTATAGGATATGTTTTCTGCTGACTACCTAAATAATGGGTTGGTACTTTCCACTTGTGAATCCCCCCCACCCCCTTGAGTTGCGATGCTTCTCTATAAGATCCTTGCCCTCAGGTAACTGGGTGTTACGATCTCCTCTACCCCTGTGTGGGATACAAGTTGTGCCCTCAGTGCACTGACCCCCGAAATAAACCTCCTGCGATTGCATCAAGAAGGTCTCTTGCGAGTTTTTGGGTGGCCGTGATATCCCAAGTGTCGGGAGAGGGACTTCCCTCACCAGGGTCTTTCATTGTAAGAATCCTTTGAAATGATTTCTAGTGGATCGAAGTCCTTGGCTTAGTTCATGATTAGTGATGTGGACAGGGTGAATGTCACATAGATCCAGAGGGTCTCTCTAGTCATATCACCTTGTCTACCTAGCCATGTCATATTGATGACCCTTTGAAGTTCTACAATTCTAAGATTCTCTCATTCTAAAGTAGGTTTTGTTCTTCTGTGTTTATAGTAAAATCTGCCAGTGGTTTCTCTGCTAAATGTTCTCTGCTAAGAGCACGGACACTGTGCTGGTTAGTTTTGTCATTTCACAGACACTGGAGTTACTTGGGAGGAAGGAACATAAGCTGAGGAATCACCTCCATCTAATTAACTGGTAGGCATTTTCTTGAGTAATGATTGATGTGGGAGGATCCAACCCACTGTGGAAGCTGTTCCTGGACAGGTTGGTCCTGGGCTGTATAAGAAAGCAAGCTGAGCAAGCCATAGGGGGTAAGCCAGTAATCAATGTTCTCTGATGCCTCTTCTTCAGTTCCTGCTTCCAAGTTCCTGCCTTGTGCTTTAAGAACTTCTGAGAATATTTGGAAGCTTTCACTGTAGCAGAGGTTCTGTGAAATTAGCACAGTGAGATGCTAACTTTTCCATCCTCTGTGGTTAGCATGCAGTGGGGTCAAGAGTCTGCAAGAGGCATGTGGATGTGTACCATCATTCTCAGAGCTAACAAACCACATGTTCATGTACCATACAGTCTAAAACTTTGTTTTATATTCTGGTTACTATTCTCAATAGGCACACAATATGAAGTTCTTTGGGATTTTAAGTAATTTTCAAAACTATCTTAAGGCATCATATGAAGGTTATTAATTCAAAAAAATGAGACCCCATTTCTTGAGGATTTACCAGCTTTTTTTTTTTAATAATTTATTTTTTATTTCTTCAAGTTACATCTCAATCACAATCCCCTCCCTACTCCCCCCTCCAGTCCCACCCTTCCACCCTCCTCCCCCTCAACCCCCCCATCCTCTTCCCTTCCCTTTTTTTTTTTTAGTTTAAGGTATTTCTTTTTTCCCCCCAACAGCTCTCCCTTTCAGTTCAAAAAATGGTTCTTTTTCTAATAACTATAAATACAATACAAAACAACAGAAATAAATAGGCCACAATTATAAGAGTTATATGGCTTAGCATACATTCCCAATGTCCAGTCCATATGTATTTGGCACCTGACTTTAACATTCTACTATCTAACCATATCCATGAGTTTAAAGTTCTATATCTAACTCAGCTTTCATACTAACTTGCCTCATAATTTTAAAAATATCTTCTTAGATCCAGAACACCCTCTTGATTCCTAAACAACTCATAATTTAACTATGAGACTCTAGTTATCTATTTTTCAACCACCTCAGAGACCTGAGAGGGATAAATATATCTGATTATATAGGAAGTGCAGGGCCTGCAGCTTCCAAAACTAAAAAATGACAAACCAGTGACTGCCTGGACAGTTCCCATTTTCTCTCCATACATTACAGCATCACTCTTCAGCCATTTGGCCCCATTTCTCTGACAGACTTTTGTTGTAGAGCAGGAATTATGAAGGACTTACCTACCCTGTCTTGGCAGAGCTAGGCTGTTGACTTATCTGCTTCCAAGTTTTGTCCTTTTTGGAAAGAAGTCTGTCTACAGTTGAAGCAAAGGGTTTTTCTTGCCAAGAGAAAGGCTTACCACCAATTCAATCATCTCCCACTGGATATTCTTCGATGCTCATCTTCTACTTGGAGTAGAATAGGGGGTGCTGTCAGGAGCTGACATGTCTCGATATCAAAAAATCTTAAGTTAAGAAAACATCTTTGAATGCCATATTCTGCAGATCTCTTGAGGTTTTTGAAGATGCCCTATCTATCTCTTATATTTAGATAAGCAAATATTGCTTGTCTCTTAGCAACTTGATTTCTGAGTAGCTTAGAAAATAACTGTGATAGACTGTCATAGTAACTAACAAAATGACACTCTAGACTACCTACCCAAGTTTTTGCCATCTGTGGTGATTAGTTTTTATGTCAACTTGATACCAAGCTAAGGTCATTTTGGAAGAGGGAACTTCAATTAAGAAAATACCCCTACAAGTTTGGCCTGTGGTGCATTTTCTTGATGATGATTAACGAGAGACATCCAGTACCCCTGTGGGTGGTGCCAGTCCTGGGCAGATGGTCCTGGGTGCTGTAAAGAATAGGCTGAGGTCTTCAATTTGATTCGATAGATTCATTGGCCTGTTTCTATACCAGTACCATGCTGTTTTTATTACTATTGCTCTGTAGCATAGCTTGAAATCTGGAATGGTGATACCTCCAGATTTTTTTTTTTTTTTTATACAGGATTGATTTAACTATTCTGGTTTTTTTGTTATTCCATATGAAGTTGAGAGGTTTTTTCCCAGGTCTATAAAAGAATTGTGTTGGTATTTTGATAGGAATTGCATTGAATCTGTATATAGCTTTTGGTAGGATGGCCATTTTTATTATGTTGATCCTACATATCCATGAGCATGGGAGATCTTTCCATCTTCTGATGACCTCTTCAGTTTCTTTCTTCAAGGACTTGAAGTTCTTGTCATACAGGTTTTTCACTTGCTTGGTTAGAGTTACCCCCAAGTATGTTATATTGTTTGTGGCTATTGTGAAGGGTGTTGTTTCCTTAATTTCTTTCTCAGCCCATTTATTCTTTGTTTAAAGAAAGGCTTCTGATTTTTTAAAATTAATTTTGTATCCAGCCGCCTTGCTGAAGGTGTTTATAAGTTGTAAGAGTTCTCAATAAAAAACTCAACACTCCTCCATTGCTCCTGGGAGTGCAAACTTGCACAATCACTATGGAAATCAGTCTGGTGATATCTTAAAAAACTTGGAATAACTCTACCTCGAGACTCAGCCATAACAATTCTGGGTATTCATCCAAATGATTCCTCACCAAACCACAAGGATATGTCCTTATCTATGTTTATAGTAGCCTTATTTGTAATTTCTAGAAACTGGAAACAACTCAGATGTCCCTCAATTGATGAATGGATAAAAAAATTGTGGTACATTTATACAATGGAACACTCAGCTATTTGAAACAAGGAAACCATGCAATTCCCAGTCAAATGGATGGAATTAGAAAAGCTCATCCTGAGTGAGCTAATTCAGACTCAGAAAGATGCACATGACATCTACTCACTTGTAATTGGATTTTAGCCATAAGGACAGGATAACTATCCTACAACCAACACACCAAAAAGATCAGGAATATAGACTTTGTTACCTATTAATGGGACAGTTTGCCCTAGGGGTGCTACCATGTAGGCCCCCAGTGCAAGAGGAAGCTCTTAGCTCTCATATGACTGTTGAGCTGAGAGGGACTGATTTGTAGGGACACTCCACATTAGAGGAGTGGAATGGGTGGGAGAGGGAGGAGAGGGTGGGAGAGTGGAACCAGGAGGGGTGGAAAGAGGGAACTATGATGGAGATGTAACTTGATGTAATAAACATTATAAAAAAAAAAAGAAAGAAAGAAAAGAAATAGGCTGAGGAACTGATGAAGAAGCATGCTAGGAAGCCAGGTTCCTCCATGGCCTCTGTTTCAGTTCCTGCCTTCTGGTTCATGCCTTGAGTTCCTGCCCAAATTCATCCCAGTTTTGGACTGCAAGCTCTAAGGTGAGGTAAACCCTTAACCCTTTAAATTGCTTTTGGTCATGTTTTTAATCACAGCAATAGAAACCCCAGCCAAAACACCATCCTTTTTCCAAACTTCTACACAGTCCACTCTAACTTAACTGACACATTTTCTTCCCAAGGAATGTAGTAGAAAATTCAGGACACTGTGGTTTCCTTTGAGCTAGATAACTTTTATGCCATCCCGAGACAACACCTCAGTCAATGTGGTTCATTGTCAAACCCTAATGCTTCTCTGATTACCATGTTTATAACCCACCTCTCAAGGTGAGCCATGCTGTTTGTGTCTCCCATTCAGTGCTGGAATGCATCCTTTTGTGCTCCAGTCTTATAGTTTTTTGGTCATTTTCACAAAGGACCACCACGGCACTGTTTGTGCCAAGTTCATAAACAGTAAAGGATTGAGAAGCTAAGCAGAGACAGACTTTGTTAAAATGGTTCCAAATTAGATGTGCTGTTTGTTCTTCCCTATCTTAAATTGTCATAATTATAAAAGTCTGGGAGAATTATTCCCACACATGAACTGACATCTGGAAAACAAAGTCCTGTTACTATTCATTTGACGTGCTTATGAAAAGCTGTTAAAATGAGTAATTTGAAGAGCTTGGAAACATATTAATACTGCATGAGACAACCATACAGATCAGAAGGGGCCAAGAGGTCCTGGGTTAAACCTGAGAAGGCATAACAGACATCTGATTTTCAACAAATGTGAATTTCAATAAATATTAAAAGTAATATTTACATTTATTGACCACAGAAGCTTACTTTTGTTAGAGACTTCATTTTACTTCATTACTGTCTTAGAAAGAGTAGTAAAAACTAAGGGAGGGTGGATGAGCAGGCAGCTCAAAGTTTCTAGAGCAATAAAACTGATCCACATTACATTTTTATTTTTAAAGATTTGTTTATTTATCTTATGTATATGAGTGCTCTGTTTTCATGCACACTGGAAGAAGGAATCAGATGCCATAACAGATGAGCTACCATGTTGTTGCTGGGAATTGAATTCAAGACCTCTGGAAGAGCAGCCAGTGCTCATAACTGCTGAGCCATCTCTCCAGCCTCTCCAGGTCACTTTTATGAGGTGAATACCTGCCAGTGTTCATTTGTCTAACCTCACAGAATGAAGACAAATAAAACGAACCAGAATGTCTAACATGAGCCTTGATTATGATGCATTAGTTGATCATTTGTAACAAAATATACCACCTTAGAGAGGACATAGACAGTCAACGGAGGGGGAAGTTTCCTTGTGTAGAAGCTACATTTTAGTTTTGACATTTTTGAACAGTCTGAGAATTCTCAAAAAACAGAAAGGTCTTTCTTCCTACTGTTTTGGTTAGATAAAACCAGGAATTTCTAGGTGCTTCATACCCAGCATCAAGAGGTTAGTGAGCAGAAATGATTTGTGCGTTTGCTAAAAGGCAACTTAAATGTACATCCTAGTTATCTTCAGTGATCAACCTGACATACCCGGAAAGAGGAAACTCCAGCTGAGAAAATATTGGTCTGTGGAAATGCTGATGGTTCATTTTCTTGATTGGTGGTTGATGTGGGACTGTGGGTGGTGCTAGTCAGTAAGTATAGTAAGCCAGGAAGCACAGTTTCTCCACAGCCTCTTCTTCTGCTCCTGCCTTGAGTTCCTGCTGTGGCTTTCCTGAACCTGTAGTGAAATGAACTCTTCCCTCCACAAAATGGTTTTCGTCAGTGCTTTCGTCACAATAACAAAGAGCAAACGGAAACACTGTTCTTATTACAAAAACTGAGAAGGGCACATGGTGATAGATATGTTGACTAGTTCGATTTAGAAATTTCACAACAGGAATTGATTAAAACATCATATGTCTAAACTTGTAAGTGTATACAAGTTTAATTTGTCAATTGTATCTTAATAAAGTTGGGGAGCATCTTTTCTTTGTCCGTCTCTCTACTCCCATCATGCTAAACACAGCAAACCGAATCTGAACAGTGCCTTCTACATTGTTTTAGCTCTCCTCAGCCAGGCCTTCTGTGCACCATTTTCTGCTTTCCACATATATCCAGGAAACAGTGCTGCTAAGATTACTGACATATGGTAACAAGTTCCCCTCGATTCTATCTCTCCTCTTCTCCCTTAGGCCCCCATTCATACTCTCTGCAGTGGGACACTGGAGTCTCTGGAAAGTTTTCTCTCATATTTTAGGTCTCACTAATACTCTTCCTTATCTTACAGTTTCTGCCTGCTGCCTTTACCAAAGCCACTTACTAGTTTTAGTTATTTGTTACTCCAGCAACCCATTTCCAGCAACCAAAATACCAAAACATAGTCATCACTGTGAAACAATGACTCCAGTACTTAGTAGCTGAAGTTAAGAAACACTTACTTTTCCACCATTTTTGTGGGTCACAAATTGGGACCAGCTAGGCTGAGTAGTTCTGGCTTGAAATCACAGAAGTTAAAACCAAAATTTGGGATGAAGTCAACCGAAGGTTTGGCTAGTGGCTTCCAAGATGGCTCACTTACAAGGTTGTTGGCAGGAAGCCTCAATTTGTCGCTGGCTTCTGGCCCAAGCTTTCAGTTCCTCACTGTGGAACTTATTCAAGAGGGTATTTGAGGTTCGTGGAAGCTGACTTCTCACCAAGTAAATGATCCAAAACAGAATGAGAAAATCGTAGCTTCAGTGTATCTTATGACCTACCCTGGGAAGCCCTGCATTGCCATCTGTGCCATATCATACTGGGTCACCCTTATTCAGTATGGGAGGGGACTGTACCAGGGCATACAGTTTAGGTGGGGATCACAGGTGGCTGTCTTAGGGGCTCACTACTGCCAAACTCACATTCATTGCAGGTGTCTACCTACCAGGACATTCCTGATTGGCCATGATCATCGGTATGTCCTTGGTGCTGAGTGTTGAGGCTGAGAATTCTTAGTGAGTGTTGTCATTGTTGGTGTGTAGGTGTTGCATACAGAAAACACAACACATTGCCTGGAACTGAAAAAAGCATAGTGAAAATAGTGTTTCTTGTTATTCTTATTTTCTAGATGGTTTTTATGGAACAAGTATAGGAAATACAACTTGCTGTTACCATTCCTGTTGTTATGATAGCTAAAAGTAACCAAAACTCTAGGTTGCAAGCCTTTGGCTATGTCTCTGGAAGGTTGGTCATGTAGACTATATGCATGATAGATGATGTGCTTTCTTAATTAAATGACTGCCTTCTTAGCTTTGCATCAATTTCCTGTCCCTCCTACCTCCTCTTCACTCTCCAGAATATTCTTATTATCCTTCATTTCTTGATTGCTGCCTCCTCAAATCTTAATATAATGAATATCTAGGGCCCTGTGCTAACTCTAGTTTTGTTAAAACATGCTAGAATAATTTTTGTGCCTAATCTAGTACATTTCCTATTATCAAAGTTAGAAACTACCACACAAGTGGGGACTGACATGTTTCATGTGGGGGCTGGTCAACACTAAACTTAGGAGAGAAAACTCTTACATTACCGAACAAGTCATGAATGTTCTCAACCAAGAAGGGTATCACGTTTTTCGCATCTATAACTCTCCTCCAAAGGACCATGATCAGCCCTAAAATGTGAACAAGACCACTATTGAATGCCACTTTTAATCATGTTTCTTTGAAGCAAAAGACATTGCTTTGAAAGAGTCAACATTCAGGGTCTCTTATTTCTTTCCTTACCTCATGGATGTTAATTTGACGCAGTAGACTCTTGTTGTTGATATGTGGAAGAAAGTTGGAATGAGTGTCAGAAATGTGTGCAATTATTTGAATCTCTTACTGTCTGATATTTAAAACACAATTGTTCAATGAAGGTGAGGATGTTGCTTGCTGTGTTACAATGTGGAGAAGGTCAGTTATTTTCAATTCTCTGTTCACATTCCTTCCACCCCTGAGCCTTCTGTGATCCTGGCTTCTGATTGGATGCAGATTCCCACACTCATGGAGTCCCTAAACTGAAGCCACAGTGGCACCACAGAAAATAGACACCCAATGACAGTTTTAAACTCGTCATCATAACCATTATAGGTTTCAAACGCAAATCCTACCACTATTTTTAAGTGCTTAAATATTCAGTTATATCTCAGATACAAACCATGTAGTTTAGAATGGGATAATATGAGAACCATGTAATTGTTAAAAATAAAATTGACCCTGATGGGGAGTGTGACTTAAGCTTTGGCCTCCTTATTTTGGGTTGTCTTTGAAACACTCAGGTCAGAGAGTTACCAGATTTTCACAGTCTTCTTGAGAGGTATCACACAGGTGAAGTGGGGTGGAATCATGGAAGGAGCCATAGATCTTGTAGATGTGAGGGAAAGAGTGAGGAAATCCAGGGAGAAAACATGGGCCTCATCAGGAGGCAGTCTTAGACCTATCATATAACTAAAAGAGACAGGAAAGAAAATCCGGAAAAAAAAAACCAACATATAGGTGAATCCTGAGACAGGTAGCAATAGTGACAGGCAAATGCTCTCTTCACCTGCTGTCACCTGCTCATATACACACCTAACCACCCTTAGAAAATGTATTTCTGGGGATAGCTACTCCATGCCAGGATTAAACACATTTTGCAGAACTCAGTTGGCTGTTTTAGACTTCAGATTTTAGCTCTGCTCTGGCTAACATCTACCAAGTGTAGCTCAAGGCATTTCCTGTTCATAGAATCCATATTTTAAATTCCAAATACAACACCTGATAGCAATCTCTGAACAGACAAATGTGTATGTATACTTTTATCCTGCTTGCCACAGTAGAGAGAGCTTCAGATCTGCTCCTTTAAAGCCAGGTCTTAGGTAAGGCAGCAGGTTTTGTATCTCCATGTTACAATAATGCACAAAGCCACATATGCAGAGAATAGGTAGGTGTTCAGGGACATTACTGGGAGCTACTTTAAACTAGCTATGTCATGGGAAGCAGTGCTGAACTTTGCTCATGAGAAGTCACAGCTGAGTTTTCAGATGCTACCTGTGAAATGGTTTTCTCTGTGGAGGTGGTTGCAGGTTCCGCCAAAGACAGATGGCTTCCTGTAATCTCTTTCATTTACTCCCCCTCTGGCTCATGCATTAACAGTCCTCCTATACATGTTTTTCCACCTTGGTTTCTCTTCTTTGGGTCAGTCTTTACAGGAGACAGTTTTATTAGAGGTCACATAAAAAGGCAACAGGGAGGCAGAACCAATCCCCATCTTTTTACATATCCCCCGGTCTAAAGGAGTTATTAATCCTTCCTAGATACTTTCCAAAAGTGAAAAAGGCCAGAGAATGATTCAAGACTCCCAGGCATGCTCTCAGGGTCTGTGATGCCCCCCCCATAAGGATCCCTCTGCAGGTAGCAGCAGCAGCCCTCAGGCCTCACACCTCCCACAGGGATGGATTGTGAGCCTAGCTCCTGCACAGTTGCCAAATAAAATGACAATGTGGAAAGGAACAGAAGCAATTTCAAAGTGTTGGCAGCCATATTCCTTGGGTTTATGATACAATGTTGAAGTGTACAGAAAAAGTTTCCTGCCTGGAGTCTTAAGTTTTGTTTGAAAAAAAAAAATTTCCATTAATCGATATGTTAATCATTCACAAGCCTTAAAGGGCTGTCTGGGATGGGAAAAGCACAGTTTGTAACTATTCTGCAATTCTGATTATCTAACCACCCACGCCTGCTAACAATATTCTTATTTGATCAGACTATGAATTTTCAGAAAGGTACTTGATTTGAACTCAAACACTCCAAACCAGTTTCTTTCTTTTTAAAAAAAAAAAGGGGGGGGGGGCTCTCTTCATTCTTTTTGTTTTTAATTACCCTGTTGAACATTATGCAGGTCGGTGCATCAAAACTATGCATCAGTCTGTCTTTATACAAGAAAAGTACTTATCTAAACTTGAGAGGATTCAACAGTTGAGGGTCAGTGTTGTGCATTTAATTATATTTTATGATAACAAGTTAAATAAACTATGACAGTTTCCATGAAATTTTCACATTAATTATTAGCTAAGGTCAGAGTGAGAATTGACCCCTCCAAGCATTTGAGTCAAATGTCTATCCAGCATGATTATATTAAAAAGGAGGGGGGAAAACTTACCATTTGTTTCCTACAAAGCTTGAAGAACTTGGCAATCATTTCATTTTGTTCTTTTTTTCCCAGAAAGAAATGTACCTTAGGCAAAGATAAATTGTTTTTGATATTTTTTGCATTGGTTTTCTATGATTAAGTGTTACTCTCCAGATATTTCAACGAATTATCATTGTCTCCCCAAAGGCTGATGAAACAAGGAATCTGAGCAGAATCGGGCTAATTTCACTGCATGGCTTATTAGGCAACCGTATGCATGTGTAATGTGAGGACTGCAGCAGGCAGGTTAAATAACTAACATCCCCTTCCTTCTCCTCAATCACTCCCCAATATTCGCAGCTGCTTGTGCTTACACAAGCAGGAGAAATTGCTAACTAGCACCCTTACCCCCATTTACTCAGAGAGGAGAAAAGAAGGGGACACTAAAGATGTGGGTTCATCCCTTGAGTCTGCTCCGCTCTATGTGGAAATAAGAGCCCAAACATTGAACTTCTGGAAGGCTAGCCTGGGGGAACCCAATTAGGAAAACTGGCATTTTTTTTTCATCTCCACTGCAGTCAAGGTCACCCACACTGTAAGCCTGTGGTTTTCCAGTTACTTACTGCGATCTTATATTTACTGAGATCATGAGTGACCTCCATCGTTTGCTGTGACATGAGAAAAGATGAAAATGATGGTCAGGAAGCATAACTGACTTTGCCCTCCAATTGTGCTTGGCTGGTGGTAAGTCATCTAAAATATGTTCATTCCCTGGAATATGCAAGTGTAGAACATGAAAGGATGAACAGAAACTATGTGTATTGTGTAACCATTCACTGCAGAATCTAGGTCAATAAATGTCTTTATCTTCTCACCCTTAATGCCCTGCCCCCCACAAACGATTTTATGGGGATGAAATTTCTGAATGGAAAGAGCTCAGTAGATACCTAAATAAAAATAGAATAAAAGAGCGACCCATTGATCTGCTACTGGATCAGTGGGGCTTTCCTAGGGAGATTCAGATTTTATTTATTTTCATTTAATGTCTATGAGTGTGTGTTTGAATGTATGTGCATCATATGTGTGCAGTACCCACAGAGGCCAGAAGAGTGCATTGGATCCACCTGAAAGTTACAGATGGTTGTGAGTTGCTATGTGGAAACCAAACTCAGGTACTGCAAAAGCGGTCAATATGTTTAACTCTTGTGCCATTGCTCGAGCCCTAGAGATTACAATTTACATGATTTGTCATGGGGCCCAAGCATGAGATTTTAAAAGTTTAATTCTGATGAAGATTTTAAAAGTTTAATTCTGATGAAGTACAACACTGTAAAGAGAATTTCAGCATAAGCTTTCAGGGCAGAGAATTGGGACTGATAAATGTATTTTCTGTTACAATGACTAGAAAGAAAAACAAAAGAAAATTTTGACTAATTAGATCTTTAAAAATAATCAAAATATTATATAACAAACCATGTTTGGTACTATGTTGGTCCACTGAGCTATTGGTGATTTTATTTTATGACACTAAAATGTTGTAGCAAAATTAATGAAATTAAAAAATAAAACAAATAGCCCAACATCAGGAGGTGGATATGTTTAACCTGATTGAACATTCTGCACAGGAATCAACATTATAGTCCTAGACTAATATGTGTGTTATATAAGTGTTTTGTATTTGTTTAAAATGCATTGGTTTTTTCCTCTTTTTTGTTATTTTATAACTTTATGGTTTTTTTCTTTAGATCTATGGACCATTTAAAAATGTTTTGTGTTATTATGTTGAGTAGGAATGTGTTTCTTTTTTGAAATACTGATTTCCAAATTTGCAACTGTAAATTGTTGGAAAGATTGTTCATTCTGATTGGCATATTTCCTGAAAATCTAATTTGTGGAAAGACGGGATAGGGCATGCACATGCTTGTCACTCAGTTGAACAACTACCAGCATTTCTGCCTTTTCTTATTATTATGCCTCCTTCCTTTCTCACCAAAGATTCATTACTCTTGATTTTTAAAAATAACACATTTCTATGTTTAGCCTAAGTATTCCTTTTATATTTAAGTTAGTTTTCATGTGTGATATGCAATAGGGCTCAGTGGCACTTTTGAAAAAGATCATCTTTCTCTACTGAATTTCTCGGATTTGTTTCTTGAAATTCAACTAACCATAAACATGGACCCATTTCTGCTCTCCGCCCCCTCATCCTCATGTTGTTACAGTGATCTCTGTCATTGTATCATAATATCTTTGTGACAATTTTTATTGTTTTCAAAGACTTTTTCAAGGGTCCAAAGTAGTTTCTCAGTAAGCCTCCACAGAAAGGAAGTCTCATTTTATTCAGGGAGTGCTTTCAGAAGTAACCTGTAAGAAATGAGAGGGAACAGAAAAGGACAGCAGAATGATCCAGATAAAATTTTACTTTGGGAGGGATCTAGGCTGAGTACAATTCCAAAGTGAGCTCTACAGTATGCATCACATTACTGAGAGTGTTACACCCAGAGGGAAGGAGGTTGAGCCTAAGGGAATTAGTATTGGTTAATGATCACCCCATGTGGAAGACTGGAGTGCTTTTAGGAATCTCCAAATGAGTGGAATCCCTTCCTCCAGTCATGATCAGTTCCTGGAGCTGGGTAAGAGGTGAGCCAGCAACCCAGCTGTGGGGTTGGGAAGGAACCTCAGGGAGGTGCATGTAAGTACAAACCAGCATTATCTTTGACAAAAACATTTTTGAGGTTACCATCTGTAACAATCATCTTGGGCTTTCCGAACAATCTTTCTGATATATCATTTATTTTTTCAGCTTATTTATTTCCTTAGGTCCTTACTTTTGCTCTCATAAGGCATATCTTGCCCATGTTTATTGGCAAAACTGAAACTTTTCATCATTTAATAGGTTAATATTTGCCTTTAACTTGAACATTTTAGTTTATTATTGTGTAGGTATGGGTTTTTTCTTGCCTGTGTATCTGTACACCACATGCAGTGCTTGTGGAGACAAGAAGAGGGCATTGGATTCACTGGAACTGCAGTTATAGATGGTTGTGAGCCGCCAAGTAAGTACTTGGGGTCAAACCTGAGTCATTTTGCAAAAGCAGCCAATGCTCTGAACCACTGACCATCTCTCCAGGCCCTAGCGTTTGCCTTGCTAATGTGATCCATGGGTGAATACATGATATGATCAGTATTATCTCTTGCTGATGGAATCTTATTCATGCTCTCAGAAACCAAAACTTAAATAAGGAACTTTCGGATTTTCAGATCCTGGTTGTACTGGAAGCTGCACTAGATATTTCTGGAGTCATTAGCTTCCTACTTGCTGTGAAACTTGACCTCGCAGCTTTCATCATGAACTCAACTTTCAAGTGGACAACAGGAAGTATTTCTGATTGCTCTCGTCTCACTGAATTTCTGTGCTCATTTTGAATGGGACCAAAAATAGAATTCTGTGTTGTCGTGAATAAATAAGGCAACTACAATGCTCCCGGGTTCTACACCAGCGTCTGCCTGTTAAGGAGACTGCCACATGCAGGAGGACCACCACTGCTCAAGTGGCTCCCTTCTCAACTAGTTACCTTTTAAACCTCATTTAGATTTCTGTATTTCCTACAAAAAGAAAAAAAGAAAGAAAGAAAGAAAGAAAGACATTTCCTTATAGATTTACTTGTTTTAAATATCCAAAGTCATACCTGAAGTTGCTGATACTGAAAAGCATGTGAAATTACTTCGTGACTAGCAAATATCAATTGCTATTAATAATATTTCCTAAAATTAGTTAATAGACATTAATGATGGTTGAAGAGAAATCGCACCTACTTTAGGGTATAAGTGAAACTATTTAAGTTCTTGGAAATAATGTATTTGGTCAAATAAAATTCAGAGTAAGGTTTACCAAAAGAGGTATACTTTTTTTGAGAATCATCTATTTATTGTGCTAATTAATATTATTACACAGAGAAACTTGAAAACAGTCCTAATCAACATCTGGTCCATCTGAGAGCAGGCATGAAAAGATGCTCAATAATAAAGGCTATTAAACTGGGAGTTACCTCAGTGTGACAAGGGATAAAATATATGGAAACTTGTTTAGATGAATAAGCTCCACTTTTTTTTTTTTGCAAATTTCATGGTGGTCTGCCATTTCTCAATTTTTAAAATCGTTATAGACTCAGCATTGTTGCCTTATTACTGGCTAAAAGGGGAAAGGTCAAGGCTCTTGTTACTAGTGGTAAGGGTTTGAGGCAGAGGTTATCAGGTTCTTGGCACCTTGTGTAAAGAATTGAAATCAGGGGAGTCCCACATATTTTTTTAAAAAGTAAGATAATTTAAAACAAAGACATAATATAGATTAAAGCAGGAGACACACTGTTAAGATTGGTGGATTGGTGGCAGGCCATATGGGTGAAGATACTCAAGGTTCCTGATTATTCTCAGGGTGTTCTTTTTATGGGGTTTTAGAGAAGGAGGGGTTGATTATTCAGGGGTACAGTTTGAGGATTTTTTTCTATTTTGATTGATAGATTAAGTTATATATTCATTTTTTATTGCACATGTCAATTCCGGCAATGCATTTGTTTTTTATCCACATGCACATCAAATTACACATAGACATAGATGACAAATAGGGGATCCTCCTTCAAAGGTCCTTTCCAGAGGACCTGGTTTTGCCATACTGTGCATGTACTGGAAACAAACTCAGGCTGGATGGGCCATTCTTCCCTTCATTCAGCCCCCCCCCCCACCACCATCACACACACCATTTGTTGGGAATACAGACGTGTCTTATTCCAGTCAGATCATACAGACCTAGAAGGTGTTTGGATGTGATTTCTTGCCAGAGCAGCCATGTTCTAAATTAAAATTCCTCTACAGAACTTAATTGATAAATGCCTGTCATTTCACTTTTGTCCCCATAAGGAATAGGGCAGGTGTAGGGTTTCAAGAATATCCAATGTGGGCATTTTTTCATGGCCTTTTTGTATTAATATATGTGTATCATATGACAAAACAATCAACCAAGAAAAGGATACAAAGAAAAGGCATAAAAAATACACATAGATTCAGACACTCACATTTGCACATACAGGAATTCCATGAAACCTTCAAACCAGAAACCATAATATATATATGCAAAGGATATGTAAGGTAAAAAAGGAAAAAAAATGCACTAACAACAATATGAGACAAAGAACTCCCACAGATGCTTTTGAGTTTGTACAAATTTGTGTTGGTCATTTACTGCTGGGCATGGGACCTACCCTTAAGAGTGCTTTGTTTTCCCAATGAGACTCCCTTGGAGAAAACTAACTTTAAGTCTGAACATGGCTATTGATTGAAGATAGCTTTTGGCTTAGGGATGAGGGCATGTGTCCATTTTTTTCAGCAGTCCCTGCAGGCCCTGTGCATGCTACCACAGTCTCTGTGAGTTCATCTGTATGCTGGCCCTGTTGTGTCCAGAGGGCTTTGATTCCTTGGTGTCCTTCATACCCTTTGGCTCTCATTGTCTTTCTACCTCCTCTTCTTCAGGGTTCCCTGAGCCCTGAGGGGAGGGATTTGATCAAGAAATCCTGTTCAAAACTGAGTGGTCTCTCACTCTGCATATTTTATGGCTATGGGTCTCTGTATTTCTTCCCACCTGCTGCAGAAGGAAGCTTTTTCTGATAATGGCTAAGGAAGACAATCATATCTGAGTACAGCAGTGTGTCCTTAGGAGTTATTTTATTGCTATATCCCTTTAACAGAACAGTAGTAATTGGTTTTCTCCTAGGTCCCTGGGATATTTAGTCTCTGGTTCTTGGCCACCCAAGCAGTGGTGTACATGAGTTTTGTTTTATTGAGTGGGCCTTAATTCAAATTATATATTGGTTGGTTACTCTCATAAGGTTTGTGCTACTATAGCAGGAGTGTATCTTCTACACAGGTCATTCTTCTAGGTCAAAGGTTTTGTAGCTGGGTTAGTGTTTATGTTTCTTCTTTGGTAGCATGCAGAGTACTATCCAGTATCATGAATATTAGTCCATGGGTGAAGGGTCTAGAGAGGCACAAGCTTGACTTACCAGTGATCAATGAGTGTGTAAGTGTTGTCCTCAGCAATAGGATCTTAATGTCAGTTTGTTGAGAACCACCAATAGCCTTGGCAATAACTTGGGTTATTTGGGAGTTCCCATGGGGCCCCTTTGGCTAACAACTTGATTATGTGTAACCCATTCTCCTGGTATTAGAAGCTTCAGTTGGTCCATCAGATGTCCAGTTGGGGGTCTATCTTTCCACATTATTTGGTGAATAATAATATATATTTCCTATAATATATATAATTATATGTTATTATATTTTATATATAATATATAATAAAAATAATATTATATCATATTTTATATAATATATAATAATATATTGTATTATATATTATATATAATATATATAATAGGCAATTTTACTGTATTAGATTTCCATAGGCTTCTCAAATGACCCTTAGTTTTAGCTATCCCTACCCATATGTCCTCCCTTGCTACCCTCTTCTCCAATTCTCCCTGTTTGATCCTCTTGTTCTAGTTCCCCACCTTGTTCATCTGTAACTATTTATTATTCCATTTCCTCTTCTTTGGGAGATCCCTCCCTCCCCAGTAGTCCCTTATTCTTTACCTAATCTCTTTGGTTATATGGCTTATAGCTTGCTTATTGATGACTTAACAGCTAACATCCACATACAAGTAAATATATACTATATGGGTGTATATATAGTCATATGGTTATCTTACTCAGGATGATTTTTTTTCTAGTTCCTTTCATTTATCTGTGAATTTCATGATTTCATTTTTTAAAACACGGGTAATATTCCATTGTTTAAGCGTACTGTATTTTCTTTACCCATCAATCCACAGTGGGACAGCTAGATTGTTTCTAATTACTGGCTACTATGAAGAGAGCAGAAATGAACAACTTCTCTTTGGCATGATGAAGCACCCTTTGGGTATATATCCAATAGTGGTATAGGAAGTTTTTAAGGTAGATTGATTCCCATTTTTCTGATGAACTGCCACACTGATTTCCATAGTGACTATACAAGTTTGCACTCCCACCAGCAGTGGATGAGTGTTGTTTTTAACAAAATCTAAATCATTTGATTTACCAATAAAGACCTGGGAGCTGGATGCTGGGTTGAAAGCCTGCTAGCTCAGACAGGCAGAGAAAGCACCCAGCTGACCTTCCTGCTCAGCCAATTTCTCAAAAGGAAGCCTCCTTCCCCACACCACCTTAAAAACCCTCAGACTCAGTGTTCCTCCCTTTTACTTCCTGTGCATCTCTCTGTCTGTCCTCCTGCCTTCCTATTACTCTCCATGGCTTTTACCTATGTTCTCTCACTGTCAGTCGTTTGCTGCCTCCACCATTTGACCTATGGTTGACTTTATTTAATCCTGTTCAAGCAGAAAGCTCTTGGATTAAAGGTGTGTTCTAGAGCTAAGCCACACCACAATTAGAAACAGGTAGCCCTTCTTGTAGTACTCGCCTTTAATCCTGCACTCTAGAGGCAGAGACAATTGATCTCTGTCAGTTCAAGGCCAGC